>CM038680.1:20860475-21313961 GCA_021605205.1 Aegilops longissima
ACGGGCCCAAGTCCCTGGAAAGGGGCGCTGGGAGGTGAGAGCCCGTCCGGCCGGACCCTCGCCCCACGAGGCGCCGTCAGCGAGTCGGGTTGTTTGGGAATGCAGCCCAATCGGGCGGTAGACTCCGTCAAGGCTAAATCTGGCGAGACCGATGGCGAACAAGTACCGCGAGGAAAGATGAAAAGGACTTTGAAAAGAGAGTCAAAGAGTGCTTGAAATTGCGGGAGGAAGCGGATGGGGGCGGCGATGCGCCCGGCCGTATGCGGAACGGCTCTTGCTGGTCCGCCGCTCGGCTCGGGGTGTGGACTGTTGTCGGCCGCGCCGGCGGCCAAAGCCCGGGGGCCTTAGGTGCCCCCGGTGGCCGTCGTCGGCACGGCCGGTACCCGCGCGCCGAAAGGCGTGTCCCTCGGGGCACTGCGCTGCAACGGCCTGCGGGCTCCCCATCCGACCCGTCTTGAAACACGGACCAAGGAGTCTGACATGCGTGCGAGTCGACGGGTTCTGAAACCTGGGATGCGCAAGGAAGCTGACGAGCGGGAGGCCCTCACGGGCCGCACCGCTGGCCGACCCTGATCTTCTGTGAAGGGTTCGAGTTGGAGCACGCCTGTCGGGACCCGAAAGATGGTGAACTATGCCTGAGCGGGGCGAAGCCAGAGGAAACTCTGGTGGAGGCTCGAAGCGATACTGACGTGCAAATCGTTCGTCTGACTTGGGTATAGGGGCGAAAGACTAATCGAACCATCTAGTAGCTGGTTCCCTCCGAAGTTTCCCTCAGGATAGCTGGAGCCCATTACGAGTTCTATCAGGTAAAGCCAATGATTAGAGGCATTGGGGACGCAACGTCCTCGACCTATTCTCAAACTTTAAATAGGTAGGATGGCGCGGCTGCTTCGGTGAGCCGTGCCACGGAATCGGGTGCTCCAAGTGGGCCATTTTTGGTAAGCAGAACTGGCGATGCGGGATGAACCGGAAGCCGGGTTACGGTGCCCAACTGCGCGCTAACCTAGAACCCACAAAGGGTGTTGGTCGATTAAGACAGCAGGACGGTGGTCATGGAAGTCGAAATCCGCTAAGGAGTGTGTAACAACTCACCTGCCGAATCAACTAGCCCCGAAAATGGATGGCGCTGAAGCGCGCGAACCACACCCGGCCATCTGGGCGAGCGCCATGCCCCGATGAGTAGGAGGGCGCGGCGGCCGCTGCAAAACCTGGGGCGCGAGCCCGGGCGGAGCGGCCGTCGGTGCAGATCTTGGTGGTAGTAGCAAATATTCAACACAGTGCATCCGACGCCCGTCCCCACTTAGCACCGTTGAAACTATTGTCACCCTTGCCACTTAGAATAGCTGACATTATTAGCACCATTGCCACTTATAACTATTGACATTATTACCACCATTGGCACGTGTCCACATTTCCCCATTTCCACCACTTACCCCGGTTGACACTTTTATCACCATTGCCACTTAGAACTATTGACATTATTACCACCATTACCACGTGTCCACCTTTGCCACATTTCCCCCACTTACCACGGCTGACACTGGTATCATTGTTGCCACTTAGAACTATTGACATTATTACCACCATTAGCACGTGCCCACCTTTGCCACGCTTGTCACGTTTGAAACTTTTATCACCATTGACATAATTGCCATGTTTCCACAATTGCCATTACCAACATTGCCACCATTACATTTAACACTATTATCACCATGGCAAAAAGTGCCCGTCCCCAGTCCCCACGTATTCCTTAGATATAACACCGCCATTGCCGCCATTGCCTTTTTTCCACCTTGCACACTTACCAAGGTTGACACTGTTGTCACCGTTTGCCAACCCCCATCTATTACCATCATTACCACAGTTCACACTATTAACACGGCTTTCCCACCATTGCCATAATCCCACTATTGCCACTTTCTTACGTTTAACACTAGTATCACCATTGCCACTTTCCTGCCTTCCACATGTACCAAAATATTACTAACTCCACCACTTTCTCACCTTTACCAAAATATTACTAAATTACTATCTTGACCACTTTCTTACATTTCACGCTGTTATCTTTAGATGTAACACTCCCATTGCCGCCATTGCCTCTCACCACGTATTCCTTACATGTAACACTATTATCACCGTTGCCACTTTTCCGCCTTCCACCCGTACTACGTATACCAAAATATTACTTACTCCACCACTTTCTCACCTTTACCACCGGTGACACTTGACCACTTTCTTACATTTCACACTGTTATCACTATTACCACTTTTCCACTTTCTACACATACTAGGTACACGAAAATAAGGCTTACTTCACCACTTTCTCACCATTCACACAATAACCACCATTCACACTACTATCACCATTGCCACTTTTCCACCTTCCACGCACAGTATGTCTACAAAAGTACTAACTCCACCACTTTATTACGTTTAACAATATTATCACCATTTTTACACCTTCCACGCACAGTATTACGTTTATTACTCCACCACTTTATTATGTTTAACAATATTATCACCATTGCCACTTTAACATGAAAGTACTACTAACTCCACCACTTTCCCACAATTGGCACCATTCCCACCATTGAGACTATTACTACCATTGGCACTATCCATTAACTCGGCCACTTTCCCACCCTTGCCGAATCTGAACTATTACCATCTTTTGCCAGTTTTCCACCATTGCTGCTTCTCCACACTAGCTCTGCCACTTCTCAACACTTACCACTCTCGCCAATTTCCTCACCATTGCTGCTTTTTCAGACTTACCACCCTTACTTGCCCACCATTGCCACTATAAATTATAACACATTTAACAACTTGTAACACTTTCATATTTACCACTTTACAACCATTGCCACTATACCTCCTATATTATTTACTTGCCCACCATTTTTCACCATTCGGAAACTTTGGCTACTACACTGATTTTTTTCTCCCTTTTACCATGCTTCCCGCTATACCAGTGCATTCTACTTACTCTGCATCTTTGCCCCTTTTACCACCCTTACAATTTTTTACCACGCACGACACACTACATTACTAACGCTCCTACTTCTACGCTCTTACCACTTTCCCACACTAGCCAATTTCCCATTCTACTAACTCTGCCACGTCCTTATTGTGCCACTATTACCAGATCTTCACCATCGAGACATAATGCACCGACTTCTTCACATTCCACATTTACAGAATGTACTACTTACTCTGCCACCTTCACACGGCTACTACACTTACCACCTATCTACAACTGGCACATAATACATATCAATATATATTACACTCTGACACTTCACCATACTTACCACTTTCCCACGGTTACCGCGTACCACTTTCTTACCGTTCGTTCATACCATCTACCCCAATATATTAAATACCCTCTCACTTTACCACGCTCACCATCTTTCATATTTCCTTACATCGCCACATACTGTACGTACCATGCCAATTACCCACTATTACCACCATTACCACGTCTCCACTGATGGTACATACTAGGCTGGTACTACTTTCCACTTATTATGTCAAAAGAAATTCATACCCTCCCACTTTTCTAATGAGCCACTTTCCCATGCCAACTTTTCGACACAATATTACTCACTTTCTCACTTTCACTCTTTCACCATGCTTTCCACTAAACAAACATTACCACACTTTACCTTTTCTACTGTTGCCCCATCCTTCCTACAACATTATTCCACTATACTACTAGCACAGTGTTCCTGACATTATTACCACATTATGCGTGAATCCACAACTTACTTTCGCATTTCTTCATGCTTATCATGTTCCCACTCATTACTCTCTCACTTCCCTACTCTAATGTGACTTTCAAACAATCAAACGGTGTGACAACCTCACGGTGTCCAGCTCGGAGGACATCCACCAAACGTTTTCGTGTCTGTGTAAACAATCCCGAATTACCAACCTACTTATTTTTCACTTGACAAGTTCTACACGCTACAATATTTCCATTAATTTGACTTTATGTTCAGTTCGTGCTTTTCTGCATTTGGACGTTTTAGGTGCACCCTTTATTATTTTTCAAGGACATTCGGTGTGTGTGTGAAGGAGAGAGAACGTGCGTACGTGTCTATATGTCTACTGTCGCGAAACGCCAATGTGGAGACAGTGTGCGTGTGATACAGACGAGTCGTGTCAATGTGAAATTGGTAATCATCTGATGCCTACATGGAGGCAACAAAACATGATAGGCACAAACTTCAGATGCCCTTACAAGTAGAGATATCATACTTCAATTTATCTTTAAGTTTCAGGTTCTTAGGCATCATGGTTGATTTACTATCATCCAAGCAAAATGCAACATTCTGCTACAGTTCATGACTTACAGAAAAACAGAGCATCTCCGTGAGTATAGTTTATATCATGTCATGTTGGAGGCAAGAAACAATTATTCTACATTGCTTAAACAGGGCATAGCATGCTATTACATATCTTGGAGCTCAAATCATCCAACATGGCGATATTCATAGGAGCAACAAGTTCATGGCATTCATCTAAACGATATGCAACCGTGAACTAAGGTGATTCTCAGACTTACTGGAAATCTGGGAATGCAAACAGTAATATCATGTTGCTGGCTTGGGATGCACATAACAACAAGCATAGCTACATTACTATTTATGGACATTACATGCCATTCTTCAAGGGCTACACCTCTGGTGTCCTACGCAACGGCCTCGTGCTTTCGTGTTTGCTTCCTTAGCAACGGGCAACCCTAATGTTATCTCTTCCTCCAACTTGCTTATAAATATATGCAGATTGTTGGATCATAATGACATCCGATCCAAATAAAATCCTTCTGGATATGAATCAATAGTATGATTTGCTACTTTGTTTGGAATTTCTCAATCCTGCAATTATACAAGCCTTTTGATCTTATTCATAGCATAGTATTAGTCAACCATTAAGCTAATGCGGTGACCGTTGAGTGGGTGGGGTGCTGCTCAATTAAGTAAACCATGTAAAGGAGCTGTCATAGTTAGTGGCTTCATTGAGATGCTCACGAACAACACATCCATGCCTTCGTCTTCAGTTATGCAAATCTTGCATATTTCTACTTCTTCTAATTTAATGAATACATTTCTCGACAAGTACATGCATCTATTTATGGGTACAAGAGAGATATTATATTACTCTTTTTTACATTCAAAATAAAATCACCTAATTAGTACATCTACTTAATTCCCACGATGTGTCAGTAAAGATCTTGTCCAACTCTGGAATAAAGCACTCATTAGCGGAATATGTTGTTATAGACTAACCAACACCTTCTGTGCCTATGAGTAGCTGAGAACTGACGCAACTAAGGACATCATAAACATGGTTTTTGGGTGAGCAAGCGAGATGAATGAGAGAAAACATGAGGAGGAGGTGTAGTATTTGTGGAGTCAAAGGTGCCAGGATTTTTAAATCATGTCATGTATCGCCTTGCAATAAAGTTTATATCTACTACTTACAAAAGAACGCGCAGTTTCAACTTACACCATATTTCGTTCACCTCCCCTTCCTATGTGCCCTTCCTCACCTATTGTACTCCCCCCCCAACAACCCCACTTGGTTTTTCCCTGCAAAATGAAAACTACATTTACCCCACCAACAACGGCATCACAATGGTGAGAGTCCTGAGAACATTGCAAAAATTTAAAACATAGCAAGAGCTCTACAACATAAATGTATAATTATTTCAAAGAAGTGATGTATATCCTAATGCAAAAATATTCTAAGAATAATGGAGTGATACCAATGGTCAAGAAGATATATGAGGCTCAAAAAGTATAGGCAACAGTGTAACAAAATAAAAAATGATTCACTCTTTTATTTACTCGAAACAACCTTTTAGACTAGGGAACCTATTTATCAAAGATTTTATTGTGAACAATTGAAACTTGTTATGCTGTACATATTTAGGATTATGGGACATATGATAATGTATTATACGCAGCAACACATCGGAAGGCAAGGGCTGAGGCAAAGCAAGTTTGCTACCATCGGGAGTTGAGCCAACACAGGAAGCTACGTCACGTGAAGACCAGTTAGTTAAATCGCTAGTAGAACGCGGAGGTTACGTTCGTGAACTTGTGGATCACCGGAACACTGCTCGGATAATGTTTCGCGGGGTCAGCCATACAAAGAACCATGGCGCCAACGGGTAATAGGTTTGAGGTGGAGAAGTTCAACGGAACTGGAAGCTTTGGGTTATGGCAGAAAAGGGTGAAGGATTTGTTGGCACAACATGAAGGCGTTATTGCACGAAGCCAAGCCAGATAACATGGAGGCTGATGATTGGGAGGAGTTACAGATGAAAGCAGTCGGGACTATACGGTTGTGTCTGTCGGACCGAGTTATTTATCATGTGATGGATGAGAATTCGTCGAAGAAGATCTGGGAGAAGCTGGAAAGTCAGTTTATGTCAAATACTGCGACGACCAAGGTGTATCTGAACCAAAAGTTGTATGGGCTGAAGATGCAGCTGGGGTCAGATCTTCTGGAGTATATGAATGCCTTCAATCAAGTCGTGACGGATCTAGCACGCTTGGGTGCGACGGGTGACGATGAGGATAGGGCAATTCTGCTTCTTTGTTCATTGCCATCATCCTATGTCACGCCCAAGATGCGACCCTATCCTAAAGGAACTCGAAGGTCCCACCAAGGATAGAAGCGCATCTTGAAGACGCTTCTGCAAGGTGGATATCATTACATCAACATTACATAATAGATGGGGATACATACAAAAGGGCATACAATGCCACACGAATACAACAATACAACATATAAGATCAACATCCGACTACGGATGAATCATAAACAGAAACTCAAACGACATCCAACCTGCTAGCCCAGGCTGCCGACCCGGAACCTATCCCCTGATCAACGAAGAAGAAGAAGAACTCCAAAACAAGCAAACATCGCTCTCGCGTCATGATCATCGCATAAACCTGTACCTGCAACTGTTGGTGTAGTAATCTGTGAGCCACGAGGACTCAGCAATCCCATTACCATGGGTATCAAGACTAGCAAAGCTTAATGGGTAAGGAAGGGGTAAAGTGGTGAGGTTGCAGCCGCGACTAAGCAGAGTATGGCGGCTAACTTACGCAAAAGAGAGCGACATGAGAAGCAAAGCAAGCGGTCGTCAACTAGCAATGATCAAGAAGTGATCCTGAACTCCTACTTACGTCAGACATAACCCAGAAACCGTGTTCTCCTCTCGATCAACCCCGAAAAGAGACACTCACGGTTACGCACACGGTTGGTGTATTTTAGAACAGTTTACTACAACCGCCACATAGCCGCGGGCACGGCTTTCGAAAGTTCAAACCCTGCAAGGGTGTCCCAACTTAGCCCATGATAAGCTCTCGCGATCAACGAAGGATATTCCTTCTCCCCGGGAAGACCCGACCAGTCTCGGAATCCCGGCTACAAGACATTTCGACAGTAATAAAACAATACCAGCAAGACCGCCCGATGCACCGACAATCCCGATAGGAGCTGCACATATCTCGTTCTCAGGGCAACACCGGATGAGCACACCGTACAACTAAAACCAGCCCTCGAGTTTCCCCAAGGTGGCGCTGCAAAGGACTCTAGTTCGGACCAACACTTAGACAAGCATTGGCCCGGGGGGGCTGAATAAAGATGACCCTCGGGTTAGCTACTCCCAAGGGAAAGGTATAGGTGGTAGGCAAATGGTAAAACCAATGTTGGGCCTTCTTTGGAGGAGTTTTATTCAAAGCGAACTGTCAAGGGGTCTCATAAATCACCCAACGCGTTAGGGACGCAAAATCCGGGAACATAATACCGATATGACGGAAACTAGGGCGGCAAGAGTGGAACAAAACACCAGGCATAAGGCCGAGCCTTCCACCCTTTACCAAGTGTATAGATGCATTAAAAATATAAGAGATATTGTGATATCCCAACATAAACATAATCCAACACGGAGCAATCTTCATCTTCACCTGCAACTAGCAACGCTATAAGAGGGGCTGAGCAAAAGCGGTAACATAGCCAGACAACGGTTTGCTAGGAAGGGTGAGAACGGTTAGAGGCTGACATGGCAATTTTGGAGGCTTGATCAACAAGAGATAGGTAGCGCGGCATAGCGATAGAACGAAGCAACTAGCATAGCAATGATAGTAGTGAGATCCAGGGTAGCGGTCATCTTGCCTGAAATCCTGCAAGGAAGAAGAACGAGTCCATGAAGAAGATGAAGCCACGAAGACGAACCAAGCGTAGACGAACGAATCCTCACGATCGTAACGAAACAGGAACTATCAAAAAGAAGCACACAACATGGTAAACACACCACACATGAACAAGGCATGACGCACAATACTAATATGATGCAAGACAAGACTACATGAAGCTACTCATGGCAAGAGATGATGCAAACAAGAGCAACACATCAAAGCAGGTTTAAATGAGGCCGGCAACAACATATAACAAATCCGGTAAGTCCTCATATGCAAATTTAGAAGTTAGTCCAGATCTGAATAAACCTTAAGTTCAAGTTGTTAAACAGCAAGTTAAGATGCACCAAGATGATCTACACGAAATTCTAGTCAAGTTACATATAAAGTTCATTTAATTCGGAGCTACGGCCTAGAAGATATGAGCAAAACAAGTTGAACATGGCACTGATGCTAAATGCATCCAAACATCAAGCAAACACCTCAAAACAAGTATGCAACATGATAATATGAAACTACATGCAAAATCAAGCAAGTTTCATATAGAGCACACTCAAAACGGAGCAACGGTTCAACACATACACTCTATACAAGTTTAAAGGACAAACTGTCCAAAACAGCAACTAGGCATATTGCAAGCACCTAAACAACAAGCTACAGGATCTTAACATGGTAACAAAAGGCATGGACGTGATGTACAGGTAAAGCACGACAAAACATGAACACTGAGCTATCTCCAGAAATCCCTAAAACATGCTCAAAAGGACATGGCAAGATTGCAAATAATAACAGTTTCAGGCTTAGCAGAAATAACATCAGGTTGCAAAGTTTAGAGCTATCAAACAACATGCTACAGGAACTTATCATGGCAACCAAAGACATGGAATGACTCTACAAAATGCATAGAACAAAAGTCCTTTACTGACCATGAGCCAGAAAGGATCAGAAAATATGATGGCACCCATGTAAACATGGCCAGTTATATGACAGATTCATACATGGCAGGAACAACAATAAGTAGGCATGTAGATGAGCTTGAACCACTCACCACAGAGCAATACATGGCATGGCAGGGCAACCAACAGTAAGAAGACATGTTTATGAAGCTAGCATGGCAAGATAAAATTCATAGGGTGCATGGATAACTAACAACAATTATGGCAACATTGAACTTAATGTTAACAGGCTGACAGCAACATTATTTAGCAACTTTGGAGCAAGATAACAACAAGTTACAGCAGGCTATAAATGCAACCAGGGGCATGAATGGATAGAGCAAGACATGTATATCAAAACATCCTTAGTGAACATCTCCAGAGTATGCATAGAATGACTTGTAGAAGCAGGTTAACATAGCATCATGATATAGCAGATTCAGGCTAGCAAAACAGTAACAGCAACTTAACAAGCTCGATGCACTCACTACAAGACTCACAAAAATAAATGGATTGCACCACTGTGAAGATGGCATGACATATCACCAAACACATGTAGAGCTCATGCTCATAAGATGCACACATCAAATGCAACAAAAATGACAAATCATCAATTATAACATTTTCAGCGGGTTAACATCACATATCACTTTTGCAACGATGATTCAGGCATCAAGATGAGCTCAAATGAACATGGTGCAATGGAACGAAATGCAGAGCATCTCACAACGAACATTTTGACATATTATTCACGCAAAACTAAGCACTATGCAGAGAGTTATGGCATGATGAACATGGGTACATATGATGAAAAACCCAGGGACTTGGGCGATTTTACCCCGCGAAAACTGGACGAGAAGGTCCCGGGACGGAGAGATCCGGGGACAGGCGTGGGCGTTTGGTTGGTGCACCCTGTGGATCTGGTCCCGGTTGGTGCGGATTTCGAGGACCGTCGGGATCTCGCAGGACTTGGAGGGGGATGACGCCGGAGTGGAAGAAGATGGCCGGATCCGGCACTGGGCACCTCGGACGGGCGCCGCGGGCTTGCGGGCAGCGGGAGCGGCGAACGGGCGGGCGGCGGAGCACGGGTCATGGGAAGAGGCGCGCCGAGCTGGCGAGCTTCAGGCGCCAGGGCGGCGGCCGAGGCGGAGGTTGCCGGAGGACGCTTGGCTTCGGGCGGCAATCTGGCGCTGGCATCGGCGGCGGATCGGGCAGGCGGGCCTGACGACGGCTCAGCGGGCGGGCGGCTGCGGGAAACAGGTGGTGCGACGTGGCGCCTCCTGGTTGGCCGGCGGGCGGCGGCTGGACATGTCCGTCGGTGGAAGAAGTGTGCGGCGGCGCGGAGAGGGTTTGATCTAGGGTTAGGGTTAGGGTGGATTCATCCACAATTTTCGGGGGAGATGGCCTATTTATAGGTAGAGGGAGCTAGGAGAGTCCAAATGAGGAGCGGTTTTCGGCCACGCGATCGTGATCGAACGACCGAGAGAATGGAGGGGGTTTGGATGGGTTGTTGGGCTGATATGAAGGGGTGTTGGGCTGCAACAAAAGAGGCTTTTACGGTTACCTGGTTAACCGTTGGAGTATCAAACGACCTTCAAATGGCACGAAACTTGACAGGCGGTCTACCGGTGCTATACCAAGGCCGCTTGGCAAACCTCGGGTCATTCCGAGAATGTTTAACACCCACTCACAACAAGAGACCAAAAGGAAGACGCCGGAGGACATAGGAGTGCCGGATTGCAAAATGGACAACGGGGAAAAAGCTCGGATGCATGAGACGAACACGTATGCCAATGCGATGCACATGATGACATGGTATGAAATGCAGATGATGACATGGCAAAATGCAACACACAAGCAAATGACATGGCAAGGACGGCGAATAACTGGCAGACACCTGGCGCATCGAATCCGGGGCGTTACATCCTATGACCATTTGATCATTACTTTCACGCACGACAAGGAGACCGTCAAGAATGAGGATATTACTACGACATTCCTATCTTATGATATGAGAAAAGAAGAATGCGGTGGAAGTCTCTCATGGTGAAGGTTTGCTAGTCAAGGGTGAGGAGTGGCTGAAGCGATATGAGGCACGGAAGACCAAGAAAAAGAAAAAGAAAATATAGTGTCACAAGTGTAAGCAATGGGGACATATGAGAAAGGACTGTCCGGAACTCAATGGTGGGACAAGTGCTAATGTGGCAGCTCATGGTGATGACTCAGACAGCAGTACTGATGTCCTCATAGTAACAGACCGGCGGTCAACCAAACGTGAAGCGTGGATGTTGGATTTAGCTTGCTCTTTTCATGCGACACACAACTGGGAGTGGTTCTCTTCGTACAAGTCTGGTGAGTATGGTGAAGCCTATGTGGGCGATGACAGAGGTTATCGTGTTGCTGGAGTAGGTGACATCAAAATCAAGATGTTCGACGGAGTTGAGCGGATGCTTCGGGGAGTTAGGCATGTGCCGGGCCTAACGAGGAATCTAATTTCGCTTGATGTTCTACATGATGGTGGTATAGTATTCCGTTGTGATCGGGATAGGAAGACCATGAGAATCATGGAAGATGAGGTGACCGTGATGATTCGAAAAAGGACGGCTTCGCATCTTTACAAGTTGTAAGGGAGCACTATTGCAGCTGGAGTCACGGAGACTGGAGTTGCAGGAGTACCAGCGGGGTCTCACGGCGGCGGCGGGTCTGGGGCAGACTCGTCGAGTACCTCTCCATAAGCTACGAAGAAGACAACACAAGTCCGGAGTACATGGAAATTTGACGAATAGACAAATTCAAGATGGTGGAGAATATTCGCCAACGTGGAGTTTGTTGTGATTGTGTCGAATATTGTGTATGACTTGGGTTAGGTTTGGACTTGGTGTTGTAGTGTGGGTAGGATACATGTAGTGTCGGAGTGGGACACGTTGTACCCTTGGCCTCTTAGAGGCAACCCATGTTGTAACCCATGACGACTAGATAGAGACACGCTCGCAAGGGGGTGCCGGCGGCTTCTGCCGGCACCCGGGTGGCCGGTGTTGCGGTATCTCGGGGAGGAGCGCCCGTAGTCATTGCCCTGGGGAGTACGCGAGTTCGCCGAACCTCGTTAACAAATTTCGGTATCCTCATTGTGCTGTGATTGCTTGTTCCTCGCTGGATTGACCGCGTATCTCGGATTAATTCTAACAAAACAAAAGGCATGTAATGTGTCCCAGTTAGGGTTTAACAGAAGAGAAAACAGATGTCTGCCACGTTACCTATGCGCTAACCTACAAACTATCGGCCCAGTTATATATTGTAGAAAGAAAATATCAGCCCAGTTTCCCAAACGGTCTTGAGGCTTCATGCCCATACAATAACCTTTCCATATCTTCTTCTTCAAGTCCTTCCTGTTTCTCCATTGCCTCTGGAGCAGCCACCGTCCTCTACCAATGCCAGCGCACCACCAAGGTTCGTTCTCACGGCTAATTTCACTATCTCAGCTCTACGTACCTATACCGCATGTGTTGAACTACCAACCATCAGGATCTCCTCGCTACATTAAAGATAAGAGAACCAAAAACATCACGAAAGCTAACTAGATTACTTTCCTAGTTGATTGGATGCAGCAAAGATATGCAAACACGCAGCAGCTAGCAGGGATTGATTTTTCTCACCTGGCAACATGCATGCGATTATGCTTGCACGTACACATGTTGTAATGTAACGTAGGTCTCAATTCTGACATGTCATATTTCATGTATGTTATTTTAGGGGGATTTATCCGGATGTACAAGCTAGTTGTGCGTGGAGTTTTGTTCAGCAGACATCGCATCAGGATGCAGACTTGGGGCTGTTTGGTTTTAGGCCTAGCATTGCCACATTTTGCCACACATTTTTGCCAAGATTGCCTAAGGTTAGTTCATCAAAATGAAAGCCACAAGTTGGCAAGCCTAAGAGAATCTTGCTACACTTTTTATGGGTATGCCATGTGGGACCCGAGTGTGGCTTGCCTAAGGTGTGGCTTAAACCAAACACTCACCTAAGTTAGTCAAACTTGCCTAACGTTAGGTGTGGCAATCTTTGGCAAAGTTAGTCACAAACCAAACAGCCCCAGTTTGCCTAAGGTTGCCACACCTAAGGTTAGGCAAGTTTGACCAACTTAGGTGGGTGTTTGGTTCAACCCACATCTTAGGCAAGCCATATTAGGGTCCCACATTACATACACTCAAAAATTGTGGCAAGATTCCCTTAGGCTTGCCAACTTGTGGCTCTCATTTTAAAGAACTAATAACCTTAGGCAAGTGTGGCAACATTGTCTCTATGACAAGTGGGCCATAGGGGCAATAAAGTGTGGCAAAAAACCAAACACATGCCAACTAAACTGTGGCTGTTAAATTTTGGCTTGGCAAATGGCGGCTGGGAACCAAACAGCCCCTGAGCCAGGTTTTCTAGGTCGCTCTGGCCGAAAAGTACAAGTCAACTCGCCGGATCATCTCGCTGAAAATAAATCCGAGTCCTGGCCCAACATATGTGTTATTTTTTACAGCCCAATGAGGACATGCATCCATATAGCCGATGTTCATGGTGATGGATTGTAGTCGTGTAGAGACTCAAGATGATGGCGTTCAGGGTCTAGCCACCTGAGCATGCTCGCCAAATCTGTAGCCCAAGCACAGCGAGGACAATTTGATCCATGTAGCATGGGTATACTTCAAAGGCCATACCAATGGTCCAGGTAACATGCTAGACAAATCCAGAACCCAAAGAAATTGTGAGACACATTTGACTCTTATAGGTATCTTTGCCTTCATTAATACCTGCTTATGTTGAATTGCTGAGTAGAAATTACGCAAAAGGAAATAGACAGTTCCTCGGACAATTCGAATTAACTTGAGAGTTTAAGTCCATAGTCGTATTAATGGCTGAGCTGAGTTAGTTGTGGGGCTATTCAAAATGTTCAGGGTGGCCAATGTGCAAATGCTATTGCTAAACATTCTTACATGTACGTCATCCTTACATGTATGGTTCGAAAATTTTGTACATTACATAGTCTAGAGTCTAAATAATAATAATACAGTCACCGCTTAGGGGAAGCAATCAACAGACAGAAATAAGATGACACCGGATGATTTATTTAGATGCAAAAAAGTGCGGGTGGCGCATGTGCAAAAAGTTCATTTATTCCATACAGAAAGATTACCATTCGGATATATTATTGCAAAGTAGTCATCTGTCCGATTTATAAGCCACTTTAAATTTTTTTATAATTCAAAAGAAGGTGCCCATAATATTATATGCAAGTGTATATTTGTTGTTCAGTTCATATATCGTATATCAATGCTAATATGCGAGGAGTGGTTAATTTTGTAATTCAATCTTCAGCACCACTATTGCCTTAAGATGCCGCCCTTACCCTAATACATCAAAATTTGTTTCAGATTTACTAAACAATCTGCAACACTGGTGTTCACGATAGTGCTACTAGCATTTCATGTTCAAGTATGACTATATATTTTTAGAGCATAAATATGTTCGATGTGTTTTTTCAATTTGTTTTGGACAAACCATTGAGGTTGGAGTATACATGTTCGTAGAACATTATGATGCTAGAGAAATAACCTATATTAAGATGACATTTACCGCATGTAATATCTTATATTTACTAATCGGAAGCACCAACGAAGGCTCCCCGTTAATTCTTAGAAAATAACTTATAGTCCATCGGATCTTCATATTAGTTATTGACAGCTGTCAGATGTATCCAAAGTGTCCACGGCCATTGTCCCACTCATAGGCCTTCACGGTTGATGAAAAAATATATCCAAAGAGTCTATGGTTGTTGTCTCATTCATAGGCCTTCACGGTTAATGAAAAAGATCTTTTTATCTACGTGTTGGTTAAAGAATCCTGACTAAACTGCTATACGCAGCATCTCTGTAAAAAAACATGCTAAAGAATCCTGACTACATACTACACGCACGCAACTTCTCTCTCTCAAAAAAAACAATAGGCTAGCAGCGCTCCTCGCCTTCTTCTCATAGTCGCCCTTGCCAATCCCCACGACATCGTAGACTCTAAATAGAACTATCCAAACCAGTCTGTCCCCAATCCCCTTCCCTCAAGCCTTTTAATTTTCTGTGCCCAACCCCGCTGCAATCTGTGTAGCTGATGAGGTCCTTTGAATCTCCTCCGCTTTCATGTCTCTCGACTATACTATGGACGCTACAGGGGGGACGATGGTGCATCAACGATAATTTGAATCTGTTTTTGCAGGCGTCGTTGTTGGTGAGGCTGCTGATTGAAGGAACCACTCCAGATTCATAGCGTCGTGGTTAACCCTCGAATTTGAATCAGTCTAGCAGCTGCCATTGTTAGTGATGCTCCACGGCCGAAGATTGGAGAAACTACTCCAGATGGACAGCGCCACGATTCATGCTCTCTATGCTGCTCGAGTTCGTCGCCATTCGCTACTATCCTCATAATGTCAGTAAGTAACATTATCATTAAATCCCCCTACTATTCTACAGCAGGTCTGTTCTATTCATCAATACAACTCCCAAGTAACTGAATCAATAAATATTTAATGCTTGATAAAGAAAAATTGGTACCGTGCATACTCATCAAATAGCAGCAGTCACCAGTCATGACCAGATTATCTAAAGAGCCAAGGAGAACCAACTGCGCATCTCCAGTGGCAAGCACGTAATCCCTTTTAGAGGATTTAGGATTGTCTTTCTTTGGGGAATAAACTGTATGGGAACATGCATTGTGAAACTGTAATAGTGAAATATCAATGATGTTCCAGCCAGTGGCTACTCCAACTGAACTGGGACGACACCCATGGTTCCTAAGCTTGGAGGGATGGGCCTCCTAATTTTGTTGATGCTGTTTTGTAAAGGATGGTTGGTCCTCAAAAGGTCAAGGACTCAACTCAAAGGCTGATCTCCTCTCCGTGACTCAGTGCGTATGTTATGACCGGTTTGGTCTATACCAGAAAGAGGCCCACCGGGCATTAGTATTAGGGGCTTGGCCCACAAGTTATCTTAGGCAAAGTTATCTTAGGCAAGTTATCTTAGGCAAGTTATCTTAGGCTAAAGTTATAAATACTCGTTGTAAGACACCGTTTGAGATCAATCAATAAAGATATCATAATCTTCTGTTGCCCGGCTCCCGAAGGAGCCGGAACCCTAGCCGCCGCCGCACCTAACCCTAGCCGCGACGGCGCCTGCCCGCCGGCGCGCCCGCTCCAGCCCTCGTCCCCCTCCTCCTTGCCCATACAATCTACGCCGGAGGCCTGGTAGGAACCCTAGTCCTACCAGGGTAGGTAATTTTCATTAGAAATTAGCTGATCTTTATATACACATACCTGATTTGGATCTCTTATATTTATTTTTCCTGAATACAGGCTAAATCTTCTTCTATTTTCTCCATGCTATTGCTCAGATTATCATCCTGCCTAAGCAAAGGGATGAGGCCTAGGCTTCAATTATCTTCCTATACAAATGATATTTAAGTTATACCAACTTCGGTCTTTCAAAAAAGTATTGAAGGTTTTTCAAACAGTTATACCAACTTCCATTCATCCACTGATCGAGTACTAGCTATTGTATGAAATAGATAGGTATATATCAAATGTCAATGGAGCATCCAAAACTTTCAAAATAGCATACATACGACTTTTAATCCTATACAATTGATTTTGCTTAAGCAAAACACAAAGCAGCAACTAACTTCCAGAGAATCTACAATTACTAATAAATAAGGGATTCAAAATTAATATGCGTCAAATATGACGATTTGAACCATAGATTTTTTTTGTTTATTTTCAAAAGCAAAGAAGACTGAAAGACCTAACCACTAATGGGCAGGTGCAGCAAGGAGGTGCTCAGCAGAAGTGTAGAAGGACGGGAGGCTCACCGTCGACAGATTGGCAGATTTTGGCTACTGGCGGGGTGATGCACAAGTAGTATGTGATGCTTGCCCTCATTCCTTCCAAGCGAGCGTATTGTTTTCTCTTCTATTAGTTTGAAAGTTTTTACAACTATACTGATATGTTCCATGAGAGGATAAAATACATAGCTTACTATTTTCTGTTCAATTAGTTCCAGATTACAAGGATGCCAATGTCCAGAATTAATCCATTACTGAAAAAATACACACCACCGTCATAGTTGCTAGGAAATCAGTGCATATCAGTTTTTTGTTGGGGCTGTACGTCAGATTAAGGCTCCCCGTCGTACAATGCCTTTGTTGAAACATTGAACTTATTTATTCGATTTCCTTTACTGGACTAAAAATGTAGTTTATCTTCCTGTACATATGTTTTTTTCTTCAGATTGTATGACATGGATGGCCGAATTTTAAACAAAATTTGTTTGGAGTTTTATTGTGAGATTTTGTTCAAGCAAAAGAATATGCCTCTATTTGAGTTAGAATTTTTGGCAGGCGATATCCATGCAATAGCACAATACACATAAGTATATCTTGCACTAAAGTTATTCGTATGACCTTCAGGTTCATGGCATAGAAGCAGAAGTTGAAGCAGTAGATCGGAAATTAAAAGAGAGAAAGAATACAAGTAAAATTATTACAAGTGTTGATGATGCTACCTTGAGAAATTCTGTTGTTTGTTGTTCTATACCCAAGCAAGCAGGTAAAAGTTTACTGGACATAGAAAATATGGAAAATGCAGCTTTTTTTTCATATTTTCTTGCTGTTTGTTGGAAGAGTTAGATCATTTGAAATAGTTGTATGGCATGCCTTTTATTCCGGTCGAACGATTTCTAACGTGCCATTTTATGTTCACCAACTTAGGCTTCATATATCATATGCAACATATCTTATCCAAGTTTTAACACCTTCAATTATTTCAATCAGCTTTCTTCTTTTCAAGTGATGCTAAATATCATAGATAGTTATGTAGGTCTTTTTGATATTGTTGATTTTTTGGCAAGAATATTGTCATAACAGTACTAACATATATTCATGTGTTAGCAGCCTTCCACGTATAGCAGTATTCTTGCATCAATCATGGATGATATTCCTCATTATTTTCATAAGTTAAAGTTCCTCTTATTCTGAGGTACAGTATTGTTGTCCCCACACCTCAGCAACTTTAAAATTTTAATTCGTATAGGATGTATCCAGATTCGTCACATTACCCATGTAATTACATTCTATATAGACTTATTACATTAATATAGGATGATACGCCAGAAGGGGTTATGCTCTGCGGTTTCTTTATAGTGTTGTGCCTAATTTCTTCTAATGGAGTGACTTATAAAAAAATGTGTCATGTTTGTCTTTTCATTTTTCAGATGGCACATCAACCTTTTTTGAACTCACATGGTCTCCATATAGTAAACATTTCTACCCTTCAGCTGATTCGTGAGTCTTGAATCTTCAGTTGTTGTCAAGTGTGTAATATCGTAAAAGCACAAGGTACCCTATATATATGACACTGAAATGCACCTAAGCTTTATTTATCTTGACCGGATTATGATAAGGATGAATATAACTCAGAAACATATACAAGCAGGCGTTTCTTGGCACAAATATGATTGCCACATTAGCATCTGTAGGAGCAAACCAAACAGGAAACTCGACAAAATTTAACTAATGTCCCGGATTTCTCTATGCATTTTTAGGGCCATCGTTATTTCTTGCTTTTTCAACCATAGATCCTAAAATTGTATCGTCTGAATATTTTATTCAGTAATGAGCTTTGATACTTCTGGCTACCTTAACTTTAAAATGGTGAGCTGATATTGGTATTCGCTTTTTTGTTGCAGTTGTTAGAGAAGCATATAATGCATTTATTGTAGAAAATAGATAAATTTTGCTAACTTTTTGGGGGGTTAATCGCCATGAAAATAGGACTAGAAAAGCTACCAGCCTTGAAAAGGTACAAGATAACAACATTGGTGCCCAACAAATTTACGTCTTTGTGTATCAAACCTTGATCTTAATTTATAATATTTGGAAAATATATAAATAATTGGATATTGTTTCAGATCTAAAAAAGATCAATGAGCATTGTATTCCAATTTGATACTACATGAAATCTTTATTGCACTGCATTGAATTAAAAATGAAACCGTCTTTACTTCTTGAGTCGATATGCGGATATACACCAACTCACATTATTTGCTAAGAAAATACAAATTATAATATGTTAAATCTTGAAAATAATATTGTTCAAAATTTATAAAGACTAGCCCGTGCAGGCGCACGGGTTGACGACTAGTATTTATAATCAATGTCAAGATATTTATCTAAGAATGGTCTGTTAAATGGAAGCTCCAGTATATGACAAACTAAGCGTTACTGAGTTGATCAGGGTCTGCTCCACACATTATCTGTATTAGTAATATTGGCGTGATGTCGCATATGAATCGCTTTGCATGGCAGGGTGCTAATTATTTTCACATACCAATGTGTTTTCAAAACATAATACAAGTACATGCATAATTCCCAAGTCTTACCTACCGGCAATCTGGGCTGCCTTCCTTAATACGTGTCAGGAGATCCGAGACCTAGAGGTGCATCGAGAACTGCAGCACGATCTGATGGATCAGCTATGGAGGCTCAAGGGCAACACCTAGCTCGACGTGTGATGAAATGTAAGTTCTTTTTTGTGTTTGAATTATGAGTTTGCTTCGTTGAACTATTTGATTTGTATTGATATATGTGATGAACTATGTGAAAAAATTAGTTTTTATTGAATTTGTGCCGAAGCACGCTGAATGTGGGCAAATTTCAGGCCAATTTACGCCGAATTCGGTGGCTGGGGGCGAACTTGGGGGGTCGGCTGGGAACCCGAGGCGTTATTTCAAGCCCCTAGGGGCGCGAACGGCTAGAGATGCTCTAACCCAACTAATGCATGCATAACTACTTACCAGTACATGCACGCCCATGTACTAACAGCTCCTGGAATCTCTCCAGGGTCAACAAGACGTGCCGGAGCAACTAACTTATGCAGGTCGTTAAATACTTCCTCCACCAGAAAAAGCTTGTCCTAAGCTTGTCTCTCAAATTGATGTATCTAACACTAACTTGGTGTTAGATACATCCATTTGAGGGACAAGTTTTTTCGGACGGAGGGAGTACTAATAGTGCGGAGGCACCGAGCCCTCCACGCATGCTATCATTTTTGCTTTTGATTTTTAAACTTTTATATCTTTTGAACGAACAACCCAAATTAAGTTTTGTTTTCATATTCATGTTTCTCGCAGCGAGGGCATTCAAATAATATCCGTTTTGAATATGTTTTGACTAATTTTGTTCATAAATGTTAAGTTTAAGTCTTGAAACTTAGTGCGACCGACCGACAAAATCACGATTTTTTTGTCTACAAACGACAAAAAAATGTCTTTACAAATTACCCATGAAACTTGATAAGAGCGAGCAAGAAAATCTCAAGATTCACATAAAAGATTGTAAGTTTCAATGACTGAAGCTTAAAACTTACTGTGCTCTTCGTGAATCACGAGGCAATTGAACGGCCGGGCAGGGCTTGGCAGGGACGTGCCCCTTCGAATTTCTGCCTGAAAAGCTTTGTTCTTTCCACGTGTTTACCTTAGAAGAAAGTTTTCAAAGGTAATGTTCTACATGCCTTCCATACCACGTACTACATGTATCAATGCTGAAGATGCTTTTGATCCAATCGCATCCAAGAAAATTTACTTACTAAACTCTCAGCAATGTTTCAAGCGGTATCAAACACCAAAACATTGTTCCCTTGCTGTTCTAAAGCATACTTAACTAGTACTCCCTCCGTAAACTAATATAAGAGTGTTTAGATCACTACTTTAGTAATCTAAACGCTCTTATATTAGTTTATAGAGGGAGTACATATCAACAAAACATCCGAGAGCAGCTATCCCAGGTTGAAGCACTATAGCAAGGAACTTCCCAATCTCTCTCATGCCTATGAGTAATCGAGAAATGACGCAACCAAACACAAACTGGGATGAGAGACCATGAGAGAAAACAGTAGGACGAAGTATTTATTGAGTTAACAGTGAGTGTGACATACATCCTCCCTCGTAATTATTTGGTAAAGGTAGGTAAGCGATTGATGATTCCATTGCAAATAATGTGGGTCATCACTTGGATATTGGATATATAACTGGACTTGTAGTATGCATGTGCAAACTAGCTACCACAAATCATGAAATCTAGCAAAAATGTTGAAGTGGGATGAGATATATTGATGTAAGAAATTAAGGGTGATGGATGAAGTAAGATGTCCCGAACTGTGCGTCTAAGGCGGATGGTAACAGGAGGCGGGGGACACAATGTTTACCCAGGTTCGGGCCCTCTCGATGGAGGTAATACCCTACTTCCTGCTTGATTGATCCTGATGATATGAGTATTACAAGAGTTAATCTACCACGAGATCGTAGAGGCTAAACCCTAGAAGCTAGCCTATGATTATGATTGTTGTTGTCCTACGGACTAAACCCTCCGGTTTATATAGACATCGGAGGGGGCTAGGGTTACACAGAGTCGGTTACAAGGGAGGAGATCTACATATCCGAATTGCCAAGCTTGTCTTCCACGCAAAGGAGAGTCCCATACGGACACGGGACGAAGTCTTCAATCTTGTATCTTCATAGTCCAACAGTCCGGCCAGAGTATATACTCCGGCTGTTCGAGGACCCCCTAGTCCAGGACTCCCTCAGTAGCCCCTGAACCTGGCTTCAATGACGATGAGTCCAGCGCGCAGATTGTCTTCGGCATTGCAAGGCGGGTTCCTCCTCCAAATACTTCATAGAAGATTTTGAACACAAGGATCGTGTTCGGCTTTGCAAAACAAATTCCACATACCACCGTAGAGAGTATAATATTCCACAAATTTAATCTGCTGACAAATTATCATAACGTGACATCCCGCCGTGGTCCGGTCATTATGAACCGTTTTTCCTAGCCTGCCACTGCACGTGTTGCGAGGCGGTTTTCTTGGCACATCTAGTCGAAGTAGAGATCGTGTCCCCTTATCACGGGATTCTCATCAATAGGGGTGCGGGTAACCCAATCGTGCCTGCTGGTATGACTCCTCGATTTTAGGCAAGTTCCAAACAGCCACACGGAGGACGCTTGATATTCACCCTCTTTATAAAGGGGCCAAGGCCTGTCCTTTTCTTCGCGCGCTCGATCCTTCCCTTCTCCCACCTCGAATTCCAACACCCAAGGCTCAGTCTAAGCGTTTCGGACCTTCAATCATGTCCGGATCCAACCTTCAAGGCCGGTGGATGGCCTCCTCTGTAATAGAGGAGGACATCAAGAAGCTAAGAGAAGCCAGGTATCTGACCACCGAAATCTCGCACAGGCTGCTTGCTCAAGGGCAGGTCATCCCCACTCCCGAACCCAACGACAGTGTCATATTTGTTTCCCACTTCCTTCGAGGGCTAGGCTTTAGTCTTGATCCCTTTGTTAGAGGGCTTATGTTCTATTACGGCCTCGATTTCCACGATCTAGCTCCGGATTCCATCCTTCACATCTTGTCGTTCATCGTCGTGTGCAAGGCCTTCCTCCGCATCACCCCACACTTCGACTTATGGCTCAAGACCTTCAATGTGAAGCCAAAGATGATCGATGGGCGAAACGCAGAATGCGGAGGTGCCATAATAAGCAAAGGCACCGATGCTCCATGGCCAAAGGGTTCCTTCCCAGAGATGTGCAACTTATGGCAGCGGGAGTGGTTTTACATCACAGCTCCCGAAAGTACTAAGTGGGTAATGTTGGGGAACGTAGCAGAAATTCAAAATTTTCTACGCATCACCAAGATCAATCTACGGAGTAATCTAGCAACGAGGGGAAGGAGAGTGCATCTACACACACTTGTAGATCGCTAAGCGGAAGCGTTCAAGAGAACGGGGTTGAAGGAGTCGTACTCGCAACAGTGCCTCCGCTTTCAACACACGTACAGCCTGGGGACGTCTCCTCCTTCTTGATCCAGCAAGGGGAGAGGAGAAGTTGAGGGAGAACTCCGACAGCACGACGGCATGGTGGTGATGGAGCTCGTGGTTCTCCGGCAGGGCTTCGCCAAGCACTACGAAGGAGGAGGAGGTGTTGGAGGAGGAGAGGGCTGCGCCGGGGAAGGTGCGGCTGCCCCTCTCTCTCTCTCACTATATATAGGGGAAGGGAGGAGGGGAGGCGCCTAGGGTTCCCTAGGGAGGGCGGCGGCCATAGGGGAAACCCTAGATGGGTTTTGGCGCCCCACCCCTAGGAAACTTGCCCCCAAGCCGGGAGGGTGGCTGCCCTAGGGGTGGCGCCCCACCTCTCCGTGTTACGTGAGATGGGGTGGGAGGGCGCTCAGCCCCTTAGTGGGATGATGTGCCTCTCCCTTGGCCCATAAGGCCTCCCAAAGCTTGCCGGGCCTCCAAACCCCTTTCGCACACGCTGGTCATCACCTAGTACCCCGGAACAATTCCGCATTCCAATACCCTTCGTCCAATATACCGATCTTCACCTCCGGACCATTCCGAGCTCCTCGTCATGTCCGGATCTCATCCGGACTCAACAACCTTCGGTAACCACATACTATTTCCCGTAATAACTCTAGCGCCACCGAACCTTATGTGTAGACCCTACGGGTTCGGGAACCATGCGAACATCACCGAGACGTTCTCCGGTCAATAACCAACAGCGGGATCTGGATACCCATGTTAGCTCCCACATGTTCGACGATGATCTCATCGGATGAACCACGATGTCAAGGATTCAAGCAATCCCGTATGCAATTCCCTTTGTCTAGCGGTATTGTACTTGCCCGAGATTCGATCGTCGGTATGCCGATACCTTGTTCAATCTCGTTACCGGCAAGTCTCTTTACTCGTTCCGTAACACATCATCCCGTGATCAAACCCTTGGTCACATTGTGCACATTATGATGATGTCCTACCGAGTGGGCCTAGAGATACCTCTCCGTCACACGGAGTGACAAATCCCAGTCTTGATTCGTGCCAACCCAACAGACACTTACGGAGATACCCGTAGTGCACCTTTATAGCCACCTAGTTACGTTGTGACGTTTGGTACACCCAAAGCATTCCTACGGTATACGGGAGTTGCACAATCTCATGGTCTAAGGAAATGATACTTAACATTAGAAAAGCTTTAGCATACGAACTACATGATCTTTGTGCTAGGCTTAGGATTGGGTCTTGTCCATCACATCATTCTCCTAATGATGTGATCATGTTATCAACGACATCCAATGTCCATGGTCAGGAAACCGTAACCATCTATTGATCAACGAGCTAGTCAACTAGAGGCTTACTAGGGACATGGTGTTGTCTATGTACCCACACATGTATCTGAGTTTCCTATCAATACAATTATAGCATGGATAATAAACGATTATCATGAACAAGGAAATATAATAATAGTAACTAATTTATTATTGCCTCTAGGGCATATTTCCAACAGTCTCCCACTTGCACTAGAGTCAATAATCTAGTTCACATCGCCATGTGATTAACACTCACAGGTCACATTGCCATGTGACCAACATCCAAAGAGTTTACTAGTGTCACTAAACTAGTTCACATCATCATCTGATTAATACTCAATGAGTTCTGGGGTTTGATCATGTTTTGCTTGTGAGAGAGGTTTTAGTCAACGGGTCTGCAACATTCAGATCCGTATGCACTTTGCAAATCTCTAGGTCATATTGTAAATGCTGCTTCCACGCTACACTTGAAGCTATTCCAAATGGTTGCTCCACTATACGTATCCAGTTTGCTACTCAGAGTCACTCGGATAGGTGTTAAAGCTTGCATCGACGTAACCCTTTACGCCGAACTCTTTATCACCTCCATAATCGAGAAACATGTCCTTATTTACTCCAAGGACAATTTTGACCGCTGTCCAATGATCCATTCCTGGATCATTCTTGTACCCCTTGACTGACTCATGGCAAGGCACACTTCCGGTGTGGTACACAACATAGCATACTATAGAGCCTACGTCTGAAGCATAGGGGACGACCTTCGTCCTTTCTCTCTCTTTGCCGTGGTCGAGCTTTAACTCTTAACTTCATACCTTACAACTCAGGCAAGAACTCCTTCTTTGATCGATCCATCTTGAACACCTTCAAGATCATGTCAAGGTATGTGCTCATTTGAAAGTACCATTTAGCGGTTTTGATCTATCCTCATAGATCTTGATGCTCAATGTTCAAGCAGCTTAATCCAGGTTTTCTATTGAAAACACTTTTCAAATAACCCTATATGCTTCCAGAATTCTACATCATTTCGATCAACAATATGTCAACAACATATACTCATCGAAATTCTATAGTGCTCCCACTCACTTCTTTGGAAATACAAGTTTCTCATAAACTTTGTATAAACCCAAAATCTTTGATCATCTCATCAAAGCGCATATTCCAACTCCGAGATGCTTACTCCAGTCCTTAGAAGGTTTGTTGGAGCTTTGCATACTTGTTAGCGTCTTCAGATTGTCAAAACCTTTCGGTTGTATCACATACAACCTTTCCTCAAGAAAATTGTCGAGGAAACAATGATTTCACATCCTATCTGCAAGATTTCATAAATAATGCAGTAACTGCTAATCCAATTCCAACAGACTCTTAGCATCGCTATGAGTGAGAAAGCCTCACCGTAGTCAACTCCTTGAATCTTGTCGGAAAACATCTTAACGACAAGTCGAGCTTTCTTAATGGTGATACTTACCATCATTGTCTGTCTTCCTTTTAAAATCCATCTGTACCCAATAGCCTTACGACCATCAAGCAGTTCTTCCAAAGTCTACACTTTGATTTCATACATGGATCCTCTCTCGGATTTTATGGCCTTGAGCCATTTGTCGGAATCCGGGCCCACCATCGCTTCTCCATAGCTCGTAGGTTCATTGTTTTCTAGCAACATGACCTTCAAGACATGATTACTGTACCACTCTGAAGTAGTACGCATCCTTGTCACCCTATGAGGTTCGGTAGTGACTTGATCCGAAGTTTCATGATCACCATCATCAACTTCCACTTCAATTGATGTAGGTGCCACAGGAACAATTTTATGGGCCAAGAGGGGAAACGCACCAGCCACAAGGGGCTGGTGCGCCCCCCATATGGGCCGGCCTAGGAGGAGAAGGAAAGAGTGGAATAGGTCCCCCTTCCTTCCCTCTCCCCCTCTTCTTTCGCCCTCCGACAAATATGGTAGGGGGCGTGGCCAAGGGCAGGAGCCCAAGTAGGATTTTGACCTACTTGGGGCGCCCCTTGGCCTCTCCCCTCTCCCTCCCACCTATATATATGAGGAGGGGGATGCCTAGCACATCCCATACAATTGCCTAGCCGTGTGCGGCGCCCCCCTCCATCGTTTACACCCCCGGTCATATTTTCGTAGTGCTTAGGCGAAGCCCTGGGAAGATCACTTCACCATCACCACGCCGTCATGCTCACGGAACTCATCTAATACCTCGACGTCTTGCTGAATCAAGAAGGCGAGGGACGTCACCGAGCTGAACGTGTGCAGAACGCGGACGTACCATGCGTTCGGTACTTGATCGGTTGAAGCGCGAAGAAGTTCGACTACATCGATCGTGTTGTGAAATGCTTCCACTTACGGTCTACGAGGGTATGTAGACACACTCTCCTCCTCATTTCTATGCATATCCAGGATAGATCATTTCGTGTGCGTAGAATTTGTTTGTTTTCCATGCAACGATTCCCAACAGTGGTATCAGAGCCAGGTCTAGGCGTACATGATATGCATGAGTAGAACACAAAGAGTTGTGGGAGGTGATAGTCATACTGCTTACCACCAACGTCTTATTTTGATTCAGCGGTATTGTGGGATGAAGCGGCCCGGACCAACCTTACATGTCCATGTACATGAGACCAGTTCCAGCGATAGACATGCAACTAGTTTTGCATAAAGGTGGCTGGCGGGTGTCTGTTTCTCCTACTTTAGTTGAATCAAATTTGACTACGGTCGGTCCTTTAAGAAGGTTAAAATAGCAAACTTGACGAATCACCGTTGTGATTTTTGTCGTAGGTAAGAACAGTTCTTGCTAGAAGCCCGTAGTAGCCACGTAAAACTTGCAACAACAAAGTAGAGGACGTATAACTTGTTTTTGCAGGGTATGTTGTGATGTGATATGGTCAAGACATGATGTGATAAACATTATTGTATGAGATGATTATGTTTTGTAAAGTTATCGGCAACTGGCATGAGCCTTATGGTTGTCTCTTTATTGTATGAAATGCACATGCCATGTAGAATTGATTTACTTTATAACTACACGTTAGCGATAGTTGTAGAAGCAATAGTTTGCGAGACGACCACGACGCAACGATGGAGATGAAGGTGTCGAGCTGGTGACGATGGAGATCATGATGATGCTTTGAAGATAGAGATCAAAAGCACGAGATTATGATGGCCATATCATGTTACATAATTTGATTGCATGTGATATTTATCTTTTATGCATCTTATTTTGCTTAGTACGGCGGTAGCATTATAAGATGATCCATTCACTAAATTTCAAGGTAAAAGTGTTCTCCCTGAGTATGCACCATTGCTACAGTTCGTCGTGTTGAGACACCACGTGATGATCGGGTGTGATAGACTCTACGTTCACATACAACGGGTGTAAGACAGTTTTGCACATGTAGAATACTTGGGTTAAACTTGATGAGCCTAGCATGTACAGACATGGCCTCAGAACACTGGAGACCGAAAGGTCGAACATGAGTCATATAGTAGATATGATCAGCATAGAGATGTTCACCATTGAAGACTACTCCATCTCACGTGATGATCGGACATGGTTTAGTTGATTTGGATCATGTATCACTTAGACAACTTGAGGGGTGTTGATTTAAGTGGGAGTTCATTCATAATTTGATTAATTGAACTTAAATTTACCATTAACTTAGTCCTGATAATATTTGCAAATTATGTTGTAGATCAATAGCTCGCGTTGTATCTCCCTATTTTTGATATGTTCCTAGAGAAAACTAAGTTGAAAGATGATAGTAGCGATGATGCGGACTCGGTTCGTGATCTAAGGATTATCCTCGTTGCTGCACAGAAGAATTATTTCCTTAATGCACCGCTAGGTGACAGACCTATTGCAGGAGCAGATCTAGACATTATGAATGTTTGCCGAGCTTGATATGATGACTACTTAATAGTTTAGTGCGCCATGCTTTACGGCTTAGAATCGGGACTTCTAAAAAATTTGAACGCCATGGAGCATATGAGATATTCCAAGAGCTGACATTGGTATTTCAGACTCATGCCTGTGTCGAGAGGTATGAGACCTCTGACAAGTACTTTTCCTACAAGATGGAGGAGAATAGCTCAGCCAGTGAGCATGTGCTCAGAATGTCTGTGTACTACAATTTCTTGAATCAAGTGGGAGTTAATCTTTAGATGAGATAGGTATTGACAGAGTTCTCTAGCCACTATCACCAAGCTACTAGAACTTTGTGATGAACTATAATATGCAAGGAATGATGAAAACGATTCCCGAGCTCTTTGCGATGCTGATATCGACGAAGGTAGAAATCAAGAAAGAGCATCAAACGTTGATGGTTAACAATACCACTAGTTTCAAGAAAATTCCTGTAGCGATCTGACCTCAGACGGTCAAATCTCTGTGTATAAGTGTCATCCCTGGGTCGGTAATGCTGACACACACAATACTCGAGGATTTATAACAGAGTTCAATCACACACTTATTACATTGAATGTCTCAAAAGAGAACTTATTACAATAATATGGCTTAAGGCCATCTAATAAGATAACAACGGAAGCTTTGAAAGTAAATGAGTACATCAACTCCAACGGCATAGCTGAGTGCACAACAACGACCTAGCACACCTTACTCTTTGTCTGAAAACTCTGCAACATAATACGTTGCAGCCTGTGTAGGTCAGCACATGGAATATGTTGGCAAGATAACACTATAGAGCAATGAACAAGTAATAGCTATAACTATATGCATATATGGCTAGTGGAGGCTCTATGGTTATCATTTTCCATAAAGCTATTTTTTTCCTACTACAAAGGAACATATTTTATTTAACTACAAAGTTTGTTGAAAACATTGAGAATGGTAACCCCATCTCAATCCCAAATTAAAAGTTAATCAACCAGACAAAATTAATTAAGTAGAGTGATGAGATCAACATAATAATTTAAGCAACAGATACAAAAAAATGTCCATAACTGGGGACGTGGCTAATAATGATTAGTTTATACACTCTGCAGAGGTTCGCGCACTTTTCCCCACAAGACTCGATCTCCTCCGTTGAATTTCTCGCACTACATGATGTTTGAGAAACGGATGACCGAGACACAGTCTTTCAAAAGCATTAACTCTTCCGACGGGTAGACCGTACCACCTACATCACCTACATATGCTAGTCTACCACTGAAAGAGGTCACACAACATACCCAACTATGCCAGAGCCCATAATGGCTTGTGGCTGCACACGGAAGTTTCCAACATGAATAACATAATGATCCCTTTGAGCCTGGGTGGCAAACCGTAGGAAAATCACACGGATACCCCGGGATCTCCTTTGGACAACACTGGATTACCCCAGGTGCCCACAAACCAATCCACCCAGATGTGTATTAAAGTAGCCACCTTAAGTAATCCCTTAATTAACAATAGTCTCTCACATTTGTCATGAAGCACTCAATCCAAACCACGTCTACGAGCATAGCATAGCAGTATAACCATAACGTAGAAGTAACTCCCAGGGTTTGAATATACGACAATAGGTTCTACCTCATCAACTACTTCCCAACACCCACTTGTTAATCAGATCCTACTCATGCAATGTTTGAGGATTGAAACTAATGCATAAAAACTGGGTAATAAAGTGTATGATCAAAGTGTTACTTGCCTTGCTGACGATCTGAATACCCTACTGACTCGTAGTAGCACGCTTCGCACTCTGGAAACTTATCGTGAACAAACAATAGCATACATAAGCACTCAAGCATAAGATACAAGGGTAAAAATCAAGAGAAAATATCCAAACTGAAAGTTTGACTAAAGTGCTTCGATTTGCAAAAAGAGTCAATCGAATCGGAGCTGCGAAACTCAAACTACAGTAAAAAGAAGTTCAAATTCAAATCTGCTTGAACCCAAATTTTAATTTGTCGAAACCATGTTAAAGTTGATTATCTGGAAAGAGGGGAACAAGACGAAGATTTTGGCATTGGTTTCACTGGATTTGGACAAACGAGTAAAAAGTTGCGAGGGTTTGAAGATCAGGGACTAATTTGTGATAAAAGTAATCGCAGATAGGTCCCTGGCCGAAAATAAACAGAAAAAGAAAAATTTAACGAACGAACGTTCGCTAACAGAACCAAACGAACGAATGTGTTCGTTAAAACTAACTAAATAGAGAACGTTCGCTACTTAGAACTAATCGGAATAAACCGAGAAAAAACCCTAACCCAAAAAAGTAAACCGGGAGAAAACCGAGAAAACGGAAATAAACCAACGAAACCAGAAAATAACTGATCTAGGTTTATACCTAGAAACCGGCGGGATCGGCGGCGGCTTCCGGCGAGACGGCGGCGGGGCTCGGCGGCACGGCAACGGGAGGCGGCTGCAGCAGGGAGCGATGGCTTGCGGGGCGGCGCGGGCTCGGCGGGGTGGCGGGATGGGGTGAGGAGGAGGGGCGGCGGTGGCTCGCCTTTTAAAGGCCGAGGGGGGGGGAGGGGTGCGGCGATGCTTGGGCAAGGGGGCGGCGCGAGGGGAGTCCGGCTCGGAGTCCTCAGTGTCCGTGCGGCGGCGGGATTCCTCCCGCCCGGGAGGAAGGCGGCGGCGGCCTGGTGTGCTGCGGCCCGGCTTGGCTGGGCCTTTGGCCCAAGTCGGGCGACGGAGAGTTTTTTAAAATATATTTCGGCCAAAAGGAAAATCCTAAAAAAATAAAAAAATTCTAAAAATACCATAAACAATTTTCACCGTCTGAATCTAGTATTTAGAACAAAGTGAACATTTTTCTGGCCAAAAAATGCAGTTTTCACAGATGCATAATTTTTTCTAATTCAAATAAAATAGCGAATATGAATGAAATAATAATTTGATTTTAAAATTTCTTCTCCAATATTCCTCTCTTTTGAAGAAGTCATTTTATCTTCTCTCATATATTTTTATTATTGGAAATAATTGGAGAGAAAAATATCAAAATCAAATTGATCCTCTTTTCAAATTTGAGAAAAATTCAAATATGAAAATACGTGAACCTCCAACTCTCTCCTTGGGTCCTTGAGTTCTTAAGATTTCCAGGATCTAAACCAAATTTCAAATAAAACATGATATGCATAAGATGAACTATGGGATGTTACAAACCTACCCCCCTTAAGACGAATCCTTCATACTTCGATAGCCAATCCTCAATACTTCGATAGCCAATACGTGGATTTGTGTCTTGTGTTCAACCCAAATTTATTGATTCGACACAAGGGGAGCCAAAGAATATTCTCAAGTATTAGCAGTTGAGTTGTCAATTCAACCACACCTGGATAACTTAATATCTGCAGCAAAGTGTTTAGTAGCAAAGTCGTATGGAAGTAACGGTAACGGTGGCAAAAGTAACAGTAGCAGCTTTGTAGTAATTGTAACAGTGGAAACGGAAAAGTAACTAAGCAAAGATCAATATGTGAAAAGCTCGTAGGCATTGGATTAGCGATGGATAATTATGTCGGATGCGATTCTTCATGCAACAGTTATAACATAGGGTGACACAAAACTAGCTCCAGGCCATAAATGTAATGTAGGCATGTATTCCGAATATAGTCATACGGGCTTATGGAAAAGAACTTGCATGACATCTTTTGTCCTACCCTCCCGTGGCAGCGGGGTCCTAATGGAAACTACGGGATATTAAGGCCTCCTTTTAATAGAGTACCGGACCAAAGCATTAACACATAGTGAATACATGAACTCCTCAAACTACGGTCATCACCGGGAGTGGTCCCGATTATTGTCAGTTCGGGGTTGCCGGATCATAACACATAGTAGGTGACTATTGACTTGCATAATAGGATCAAGAACTCACATATATTCATGAAAACATAATAGGTTCAGATCTGAAATCATGGCACTCGGGCCCTAGTGACAAGCATTAAGCATAGCAAAGTCATACGAATATCAATCTCAGAACATAGTGGATACTAGGGATCAAAACCTAACAAAACTAACTCGATTACATGATAAATCTCATCCAACCCATCACCGTCCAGCAAGCCTATGATGGAATTACTCACATGGCGGTGAGCATCATGAAATTGGTGATGGAGGATGGTTGATGATGACGACGGTGACGGATTCCCCTCTCCGGAGCCCCGAACTACTCCAGATCAGCCCTCCCGAGAGAGTTTAGGGCTTGTCGGCAGCTCCATATCGTAAAACGCGATGAATCCTTCTCTCTGATTTTTTCTCCCCGAACGTGAATATATAAAGTTGGAGTTGAGGTCGGTGGAGCACCAGGGGGCCCACGAGGCAGGGGGCGAGCACGGAGGGTAGGCGCGCCCCCACCCTCGTGCACAGGGTGTGGGCCCCCTGGCCTTGATTCTTTCGCCAGTATTTTTATTAATTCCAAAAATATTCTTCGTGAAGTTTCAGGTCATTCCGAGAACTTTTATTTCTGCACAAAAATAACACCATGATAATTCTGTTGAAAACAGTGTCAGTCCGGGTTAGTTCCATTCAAATCATGCAAGTTAGAGTCCAAAAGAAGGGCAAAAGTGTTTGGGAAAGTAGATACGATGGAGACGTATCAACTCCCCCAAGCTTATACCTTTGCTTGTCCTCAAGCAATTCAGTTGACAAACTGAAAGTGATAAAGAAAACCTTTTACAAACTCTTTTTGCTCTTGTTGTTGCAAACATGTAAAGCCAGCATTCAAGTTTTCAGCAAAGATTATGAACTAACCGTATTCACAATAACACTTAGGTCTCATGTTTACTCATATCAATGGCATAATCAACTATCAAGCAATAATAATAAATGTCAGATGACAACACTTTCTCTAAACAACCATAATATGATATAACAAGATGGTATCTCGCTAGCCCTTTCTGAGACCGCAAAACATAAATGCAGAGCACCTCTGTAGATCAAGGACTGACTAAACATTGTAATTCATGGTAAAAGAGATCCAGTCATAGGCATACTCAATATAAATTAATAGTAATTGATGAAAATGACAGCGGTGCTCTCCAAGTAGTGCTTTTTAATAAGATGATGATGACTCAACATAAAAGTAAATAGATAGGCTCTTCGCAGAGGGAAGCATGGATTTGTAGAGGTGCCAGAGCTCGCTTTTTGAAATAGAGATAAATAATATTTTGAGCGGCATACTTTCATTGTCAACATAACAACCGAGAGATCTCGATATCTTCCATGCTACACACATTATAGGAGGTTCCCAAGAAGAATGGTAAAATATATACTCCCCCACCACCAACAAGCATCAATCCATGGCTTGCCCAAAACAACGGGTGCCTCCAACTAACAACAATCCTGGGGGAGTTTTTTTTGCAATTATTTTGATTTGGTTTGAGCATGGGACTGGGCATCCCGGTGACCAGCCATTTTCTTGTGAGTGAGGAGCGGAGTCCACTCCTCTTGAGAATAACCCACCTAGCATGGAAGATACAGACAACCCTAGTTAATACATGAGCTATTCGAGCATTATAAAACAGAATTTCAGTTGAAGGTTTAGAGTTTGGCACATACAAATTTACTTGGAACGGCAGGTAGATACCGCATATAGGAAGGTATGGTGGAATCATATGGAATAACTTTGGGGTTTATGGAAGTGGATGCACAAGCAGTATTCCCGCTTAGTACAAGTGAAGGCTAGAAAAAGACTGGGAAGCGACCAACTAGAGAGCGACAACAGTCATGAACATCCATTAAAATTAATAAACATTGAGTGCAAGGATGAGTAGGATATAATCCACCATGAACATAAATATCGTGGAGTCTATGTTGATTTTGTTTCAACTACATGTGTGAACATGTGCCAAATCAAGTCACTCGAATCATTCCAAGGAGGATACCACCCTATCATACCACATCACAACCATTTTAATAGCATGTTCGCACGCAAGGTAAACCATTATAAACTCCTAGCTAATTAAGCATGGCATGAGCAACTATAATCTCTAATTGTCATTGGAAACATGTTCCATTCAAAATAGGCTGAATCAGGAACGATGAACTAATCATATTTGCAAAAACAAGAGAGGTCGAGTTCATACCAGCTACTCTCATCTCAACCAGTCAATCATATATAGTCATTATTGCCTTTCATTTGCACGACTGAACGGTGTGGATAATAATAATAGTGCACGTGCAATGGACTAAGCTGGAATCTGCGAGCATTTAATACAAAGAAGAAGACAAGGTAACATGGGCTCTTTGTTAAATCAGCATCAATGCATATAAGAGCTACTTCAACATTTTAATCATGGTCTTCTCCTCTCAACCCTCAAAGAAAATAAAATAAAACAAAAACTATTTACACGGGAAAGCTCCCAACAAGCAAAAGAGGAACGGAAAATCTTTTTTGTGTTTTCTTTTAAGTTATTACTACTACAGGCATGGAAAGTAAACTAGTTAAAAGCTACAACTAATTTTTTTGGTTTTTCTTAAGGTTTTTCAAACACACAAGAAGAAGACTAGAAAAGAAAATAAACTAGCATGGATAGTACAATGAAAAAGTATGAGCACCGACAACTGGAATGAGTGTGTGAACATGAATGTAATGCCGGTGAGAGATGCGTACTCCCCCAAGCTTAGGCTTTTGGCCTAACTTGGTCTAGGGCCACAGATGGCCTGGCGGATATCTAAAGTTGTAGCTGGGGCCGTGCTGAGAAGGATCCTCGGGGTGCCACTGGTTGGCGATCTCCTCCGGATCCCACTGGTAGATAGACTGATGGTGAGGATCAAGTTGTGGCTCCGGCTCTGGCTCTGGAGCAGGTGTGAGGTTCCGGTAGGCATGAATGGCTTCCGGCAGAACAAGATACTTGCCTGAAGATAAGTTGAACAAAGAAGGAGCAGGCAAAGCAATAGTCTCAAAGTAATTTTTATCAAATATCAGTCTATAGTTAAGCATCTTTTTCTTATTCTTAACAATAAAATCATGTGCTACCATACTCTTATAGTCTAGAAAAACAGGAGGCGACAACTTTTCTTCTTTCTCATAATGCCTAATAGCTATGTTACAGTGTGCAGCGAGGCGCGAGGCGAAGATACCTCCCAAGATGGGACCCTGATGACCCACAAGTATAGGGGATCTATCGTAGTCCTTTCAATAAGTAAGAGTGTCGAACCCAACGAGGAGCAGAAGGAAATGATAAGCGGTTTTCAGCAAGGTATTCTCTGCAAGTACTGAAATAAGTGGTAACAGATAGTTTTGTGATAAGATAAATTGTAACGAGCAACAAGTAAAAAAAGTAAATAAGGTGCAGCAAGGTGGCCCAATCCTTTTTGTAGCAAAGGACAAGCCTGGCAAACTCTTATAATAGGAAAAGCGCTCCCGAGGACACATGGGAATATCGTCAAGCTAGTTTTCATCACGTTCGTATGATTCGCGTTCGATACTTTGATAATTTGATATGTGGGTGGACCGTTGCTTGGGTGTTGTTCTTACTTGAACAAGCATCCCACTTATGATTAACCTCTATTGCAAGCATCCACAACTACAACAAAAGTATTAAGGTAAACCTAACCATAGCATGAAACATATGGATCCAAATCAGCCCCTGACGAAGCAACGCATAAACTAGGGTTTAAGCATCTGTCACTCTAGCAACCCATCATCTACTTATTAATTCCCAATGCCTTCCTCTATGCCCAAATAATGGTTAAGTGTCATGTAGTCGACGTTCACATAACACCACTAGAGGTTAGACAACATACATCTCAGCAAAATATCGGACGAATACCAAATTCACGTGACTACTAATAGCAAGACTTCTCCTGTGTCCTCATGAACAAACGTAATTACTCACAAAGAATATTCATGTTCATAATCAGAGGGGTAATAATATGCATAAAGGATCTGAACATATGATCTTCCACCAAGTAAACCAACTAGCATCAACTACAAGGAGTAATCAACACTACTAGCAACCTACTAGCACCAATCCCGGACTTGGAGACAAGAATTGGATACAAGAGATGAACTAGGGTTTGGAGATGAAATGGTGCTAGTGAAGATGTTGATGGAGATTGCCCTCTCCCAATGAGAGGAGCGTTGGTGATGACGTTGGCGATGATTTCCCCCTCCCGGAGGGAAGTGTCCCCGGCAGAACAGCTCTGCCGGAGCCCTAGATTGGTTCCGCCAAGGTTCCGCCTCGTGGCGGCGGAGTCTCGTCCCGAAAGGTTGCTTCTGATTTTTTTTCTCATCGAAAGACTTCATATAGGAGAAGATGGGTATCGGAGAGCCACCAGGGGGGAGGGCGCGCCCCCACCCTCGTGAGCAGGGTGTGGGCCCCCTGGCCTTCATCTTTGGCGAAGATTTTTCTTTATTTATTTTAAGGTATTCCATGGAGTTTCAGGACTTTTGGAGTTGCGCAGAATAGGCCTTCAATATTTGTTCCTTTTCCAGCCCAGAATTCCAGCCGCCGGCATTCTCCCTCTTCATGTAAACCTTGTAAAATAGGAGAGAATAGCCATAATTATTGTGACATAACGTGAAATAACAGCCCATAATGCGATAAATATCGATATAAAAGCATGATGCAAAATGGACGTATCAACTCCCCCAAGCTTAGACCTCGCTTGTCCTCAGCGAAAAGCCGATAACAATAAATATGTCCTCATGTTTAGAGGTAGAGGCGTTGATAAAAATAAAATACGGACATGAAGGCATCATGATTATTCTCATAACAGCAACATATATTGATTTGTCATATGATTACTTATGTTCAAGTGATGATCCTTTCACAAAGCCAAAGTATGAATCAGAAACCTTATTGAGCATCAACAAATTATAACCTCAGTCATTGAAGCAATTGCAATTTATCATAACATCGGAAAGAGTCTATGTCAGAGCTTAAAAGCAAGTCCACATACTCAACTATCACTTAGTCCTTCAGAATTGCTAACACTCATGCAATACTTGTGGTTACGGAGTTTTAATCGGACACAGAGAAAGACAGGGGCTTATAGTTTTGCCCGACAACCTTTTACCTCAAGGGTAATGTCAACAATAATAATTCATGCTCCCCACATCCAATTAGATATATATATATATATATATATATATATATATATATATATATATATATATATATATATATATATATATATATATATATATATATATCATGTTCTTTCCAACATGCTTTGGGCTTGCCAAAGGAAAAAAGAAAAGAAAGGTGAAGATCACCGTGACTCTTGCATAAGGTAGAAGATAATAATAAAAGATAGACCCTTCGCAGAGGGAAGCAGAGGTTGCCATGCGCTTTTATGGTTGGATGCACAAAATCTTAATGCAAAAGAACGTCACTTTATATTGCCCCTTGTATGTGAACCTTTATTATGCTGTCCGTCGCTTTTATTGCGTCCACAACAAGTTCGTACAAAGCTTATTTCTCTGCACTAATAAGTCATGCATATTTAAAGAGCAATTTTTATTGCTTGCACCGATGACAACTTACTTGAAGGATCTTAGTCAATCCATAGGTAGGTATGGTGGACTCTCATGGCTAAACTGGTTTAGAGGTATTTGGAAGCACAAGTAGTATCTCTACTTGGTGCTGAGAATTTGGCTAGCATGAGGGGGAAAGGCAAGCTCAACATGTTGGGAGATCCATGACAATATACTTTATCTCAGATATAAGAAAACATAACTCATTACATTGTCTTCCTTGTCCAACATCAACTCTTTAGCATGTCATATTTTAATGAGTGTTCCCAATCATAAAAGATGTCAATGATAATATATCTATATGTGAAACCTCTCTCTCCTTATTACTTCCTATTAATTGCAATGATGACCAAAACTATATTTGCCAACTCCCAACAACTTTTAATCATCATACTCTTTCTATGTGAAGTCATTACTTTCAATAAGACCAATATGAACTCTTTGTTTCTTTTTATTCTTTTCTTTTATTCACTCAAGACCATGGCAAAATAATCAAGCCCTTGACTCAACACTAATCTTTATTATATATAGCTCACGGACTCGATTGCATAGAGGGATCATAAAGCAAAACTCAGAACTAGATCATGCCATGACTTTATTCTACTATATCAAGATACTACTAATAGGATCGAACTAAGAAAAACGGTAAAGATAGGAGTTGTGATGGTGATACGATACCGGGGCACCTCGCCCAAGCTTGGCAGTTGCCAAGGGGAGTGCCCATACCCATGTGATTATGTCTCTTTCTTTGTTGTTGGCAGTGGAGGTGTTGTTGATGATGCAAGCTTGTCGTCCACCTTCCATGGCATAGGATCACCCTCATAGAAGGATGATCGAGTCTCCGGAATCCTCAAATCTGCAACGGAAACAACTCGAAACGAAAACAGAGGATATTTGCGTGATACAGTCGTCAAGACCTTCGGGAGAATATATAATGAATTTTTACCGACCAAAATATGTATCGTGCAAGAAAACGGAGTCCGGAGGGCACACGTGGTGCTCACGAGGTAGGGGGGCACGCCCAGGGGGTAGGGCGCACCCTCCACCCTCGTGGAGGCCTCGTGTCCTCCCCGGACTGCTACTTATTTTTCTATTTTTCTAAATATTCCAAAACGGAGAAATATTGCCTTAGAATTTGTTTTGGAGTCGGTTTACATACCGTAACACATACCTATTCCTTTTCAGAGTCTGGAATGTTCTGGAAAGTGTCCCTTATGTATTCCTCTGGGGTTACGGTTTTAATAATATTAGTTTCAACATTTATAGGATTACCTGAGATATAGTGTTTGATCCTTTGACCGTTTACCACCTTCGGATTTGTGCCTTCGAAGTTGTTGATTTTTATGGCATCGGAATGGTAGACCTCCTCGATAACGTAGGGACCTTCCCATTTAGAGAGATGTTTTCCTGCAAAAAATCTTAAACGAGAGTTGTATAGCAACACATAATCACCTACATTAAACTCACGCTTTTGTATCCTTTTGTCATGCCATCTTTTGACTTTTTCTTTAAACAACTTGGCATTTTCATAAGCCTGGGTTCTCCATTCATCAAGTGAGCTAATATCAAATAACCTCTTCTCACCGGCAAGTTTGAAATCATAGTTGAGCTCTTTAATAGCCCAATATGCCTTATGTTCTAATTCGAGAGGTAAGTGACATGCTTTTCCATAAACCATTTTATACGGAGACATACCCATAGGATTCTTATATGCAGTTCTATATGCCCATAATGCATCATCAAGTTTCTTGGACCAATTCTTTCTAGACCTATTAACAGTCTTTTGCAAAATTAATTTGAGCTCTCTATTACTCAATTCTACTTGACCACTAGACTGCGGGTGATAAGGAGATGCAATTCTATGATTAACATCATATTTAGCAAGCATTTTACGGAAAGCACCATGAATAAAGTGTGAACCACCATCAGTCATTAAATATCTAGGGACTCCAAACATCGGAAAAATAACTTCCTTAAGCATTTTGATAGAAGTGTTATGATCAGCACTACTAGTTGGAATAGCTTCTACCCACTTAGTAATGTAATCAACAGCAACTAAAATATGAGTGTATCCATTAGAGGCAGGAAAAGGTCCCATATAATCAAAGCCCCTTCTCAGCATCTGTGCAACCTGCGGTGGTTAGCTCCCTTCCATCCCTGCAGAGCCAGTCATCAGCAACAATCGGCTCGGTGCTACTGGAAAACACCGGCAGATTCAACCTCAGAAAATGGGCTAAGTGTCAACTAGAGGTGGCGGCGGTGGGTTTTTGTTGTTGTTGTTGTTGCCTTGGTTCTGAACTAGTAGTTGCATCAAGGCATTCTGCTATTGGATCAACTGAGTGAGCTCCGGTGGGAAGACAAATCCGGGGTCACGTCTCAGAGGCATCTGATAGGTTTAGAGGGGTGAGAATAGAATAGAGTGAGGTCTAAAGATAAATCACTACCCATATGCACATGAGACAAACACATTCATATCACAACACTCAATTCAAACAAGGGCATACAATCGATCTAACTACCATTACAAATTACTCAGACTATTACTATATACATGGGGGAATACTACTGATAATATGGTGGTCGACTAGACTGATCGGTGGAAGACTCCATGATATCTGCTCCAGCTTCGTCTTCATAATCATCATCGCTATTGGGATCGGAGTCGGTGTCGTCGATGATGATGCAGTTCTCTGGGTGGTTGTCTTCCTCTGGTGCGGGATCTCCCATGAATATTCCTAGCTTCTTCTTCAGGTCTTCATTCTTCTCCAGTAACACTGCAATTTCCTCTTCATATCCATCGCGTGTAGACTTGAGTTCCTCTTCAAGCTCCATGTTCCTGGTCATCACCTTCTGGAGGTCCATCATGCTGGCGCACATCTGGTTCTCCTGACGATGAATGTGCTGGTTTAACTCCTGGATGTAGGCTGCAATGGACTTGTCCCTCCTAGTGCTAATCATCTCCCATTGCTCATCTCGGCATCCACATATCTGGTAGATGGTGTCCTTAAGATCCTTGTGGTATACCTCGCCGATGCATCCCATGGTGATGTGGGCTGCCATGCTCTTTCCTAGACTCCAGGTTGGTGCATCAAAGGAAAACTCTATGGGATAAGTAACTGGCGTGAATGTCCTTCCTGGAACATGAACTTGAATCATCCAACGCTCTTCTTCTGGTAGGGTGTCAAAACCGGCGGATCTCGGGTAGGGGGTCCCGAACTGTGCGTCTAAGGCGGATGGGTAACAGGAGGCGGGGGACACAATGTTTACCCAGGTTCGGGCCCTCTCGATGGAGGTAATACCCTACTTCCTGCTTGATTGATCTTGATGATATGAGTATTACAAGAGTTGATCTACCACGAGATCGTAGAGGCTAAACTCTAGAAGCTAGCCTATGGTATGATTGTTGTTGTCCTACGGACTAAATCCTCCGGTTTATATAGGCACCGGAGGGGGCTAGGGTTACACAGAGTCGGTTACAAGGGAGGAGATCTACATATCCGTATTGCCAAGCTTGCCTTCCACGCCAAGGAGAGTCCCATCCAGACACGGGACGAAGTCTTCAATCTTGTATCTTCATAGTCCAACAGTCCAGCGGTCCGGAGACCCCCTAATCCAGGACTCCGTCACTTAGCATTGGGTTCAATCTTGCGGTGTCCTTTCCCAGTGACAGCAGGGGCAGCAATGCACGTATATATTGTATTGTTGCCATCGAGGATAAAAAGATGGGGTTTATATCATATTGCTTGAGTTTATCCCTCTACATCATGTCATCTTGCCTAATGCGTTATTCTGTTCTTATGAACATAATACTCTAGATGCATGCTGGATAGCGGTCGATGTGTGGAGTAATAGTAGTAGATGCAGATTCGTTTCGGTCTACTTGTCACGGACGTGATGCCTATATACATGATCATGCCTAGATATTCTCATAACTATGCGCTTTTCTATCAATTGCTCGAGAGTAATTTGTTCACCCACCGTAGAATTTGCTATCTTGAGAGAAGCCACTAGTGAAACCTATGGCCCCCGGGTCTATTTTCCATCATATTAATCTCCCGTCAACTAGCTATTTTTGTCGCCGTTTATTTTTAAAGCTTTACTTTTCAATCTATACAACAAAAATACCAAAAATATTTATCTTATTATCTTTATCAGATCTCACTTTTGCAAGTGGCCATGAAGGGATTGCCAACCCCTTTATCGTGTTGGTTGCAAGGTTCTTAACTGTTTGTGCAGGTACTAGGGATTTGCGTGTAGTATCCTACTGGATTGATACCTTGGTTCTCAAAAACTGAGGGAAATACTTACGCTACTTTGCTGCATCACCCTTTCCTCTTCAAGGGAAAACCAATGCATGCTCAAGAGGTAGCAAGAAGGATTTTTGGCGCCATTGCCGGGGAGATCTATGAACAAGTGAAGACATACCAAGTACCCATCACAAACTCTTATCCCTCGCATTACATTATTTGCCATTTGCCTCTTGTTTTCCTCTCCCCGACTTCACCATTGCCTTTTCTTCGCCTTCTTCCCGTATGTCTTTCTATTTGTGTTTCCACGTGCCTTCTATTTGCTTGCATCTTTGTTTGCTAAAAATTTATTGATATGGATCCACTTAAAGTGTTCTACTTGGATCATCTTCGATCCTTAGGCGCTCGTGCGGAAACCCCAACTAGCCTAGTTGATGGGAAATCTTTAGATGAGCATGCTCATTTTGTGCTCACCGTTTGTCTGAAAAAGGGAGACTCTTATGGGATCAAATAAACTGATTGCTGTGTTATGCTTGGAATCTTTGTGAGATTTATGATTTTACTTGTTGCTCTAAGAACCCTAAAAAACACCTTCCCTACCTATGTGAGTTTAATGAAAATGAAATCTTATCTTCTTATGCAAAGGGTGTTTATAGTTACTATGATATCGAACAAATTGAAGAATTTGTTTCTTTTAAGGGTGCTTATGAAGTTGCTTCTTTGATTAAGAAGTATGATATTACTCTCTACGAATCTGAGAATTTTGACATACTTAAATATTGCTATGAAAACTATGCTCATAATGTCTATGTTAAAGAATTTATTGAGAGAATGACCGTTGCTTTGGAAGAAAATAATGATGTGCATGAATCTATATATAATGATGATTCCGATGATTTGATTGAAATATCCCTTAATGAACATGATGCTTGCTATTCTTGTGGCCATGATGCCAATATTTATGAAGATGAATTTGCTATAGTTCCTTATGTTAAACATGAGATCGTTGCTATTGCACCCATACTTGGTAGTTCCTTCGATGAAAAGCATGATTGCAATGATGTTATTATAAATTCTCTTAATGCCAATTATGTTAATAATATGTAAAACCCTATGCTTTGGGAGGCTAGTTTTTCTATGTCTACAATTTGTTGCAATGATCATGATTGGGGTGATTCTTTTTATGATCTTGAAAATTTATTTAAGCCCCATGATGAATATGAGATTGATATTTGCGTTTGCAATAATATTGAAAGTGGGTTTGGAAGAGTGTCAACTTTAGATCCCACATATTTGGAGAATGTTCAATCTTATGGTATTTTTGATAAAAGTGAGTTTGGAGAGGTCATGACTTTAGTTAATGATAATCCCACTATTTTGGAAGAGTGTCAACGTCGCATGCATGTGGATCGTGTTGAGAATATGTTATGTGATAGATATTTTGTTGAATTTGCCTATGGTCCTAAATGTAATTATTATGAGAAAGGAAAATATGGTTGTAGAAATTTTTATCTTACTAAATTACCTCTTGTCATGTTGAGATTGATATCATCTCTTTCTTCTTCCTTGCATATGCTAATTTTTGCTTTGCTATGATAATTTGTTTGCTTATAAAATGCCTATGCATAGGAAGTATGTTAGACTTAGATGTGTTTATCATGTGTTTTATGATGCTCTCTTTGTGCTTCAATTCTTGTCTTTCATGTGAGCATCATTTAAATTATCAGTGCCTAACTAGGGGCGTTAAACGATAGCGCTTGTTGGGAGGCAACCCAATTTTATTTTTGTTCCTGTTTAGTAATAAATAATTCATCTAGCCTCTGATTAGATGTGGTTTTATGTTTTAACTAGTGTTTGTGCCAAGTAAGACCTATAGGATCTTCTTGGATGATAATTATTTGATCTTGCTGAAAAAGACAGAAACTTTCTGCTCAAGAAAACAATTTTTAAAAATCACCATCAAGCGATAAAATATTGATTCCAATTGAAGTAGATCAATAATCAAATTATCTAGGTCGTCCTATTTTGACAGAATTTTCTGAGTTACAGAAGTTTCTGTTTGATACAGATTACACAGACTGTTCTGTTTTTGACAGATTCTGTTTTTCGTGTGTTGTTTGCTTATTTTGATGAATCTATGGCTAGTATCGGGGGGTATGAACCATAGAGAAGTTGGAATACAGTAGGTTTAACACCAATATAAATAAAGAATGAGTTAATTACAGTACCTTAAAGTGGTGGTTTGTTTTATTTCGCTAACGGAGCTCATGAGATTTTCTGTTGAGTTTTGTGTTGTGAAGTTTTCAAGTTTTTGGGTAAATATTTGATGGATTTTGGAACAAGGAGTGGCAAGAGCCTAAGCTTTGGGAAGACCAAGGCACCCCAAGGTAAAATTAAAGGACAACCAAAATCCTAAGCTTGGGGATGCCCTGCAAGGCATCCCCTCTTTCGTCTTCGTCTATCGGTAACTTTACTTGATGCTATATTTTTATTCACCACATGATATGTGTTTTCCTTGGAGCATATTGTATTATTTGAGTCTTTGATTTTTAGTTTACCACAATCGTCCTTTCTGTACACACCTTTTGGGAGAGACACACATGAATCGGAATTTATTAGAATACTCTATGTTCTTCACTTATATCTTTTGAGCTAGATAATTTTGCTCTAGTGCTTCACTTATACCTTTTTAGAGAACTTTGGTTGTTTCATTTTGTAGAAATTATTGGTCTCTCATGCTTCACTTATATTATTTTGAGACTCTTTTAGAACAGCATGGTAGTTTGCTTTGGCTATAAAATTAGTCCTAATATGATAGGCATCCAAGATAGGTATAATAAAAACTTTCATATAGAGTGCATTAAATACTATGATAAATTTGATACTTGATAATGGTTTTGAGATATAAAGGTGGTAATGTTAGAGTCATGCTAGTTGGGTAATTGTGAAATTGAGAAATACTTGTGTTAAGGTTGGCAAGTCCCGTAGCATGCACGTATGGTAAACATTGTGTGACAAATTTGAAGCATGGGGTGTTCTTTGATTGCTTTCCTTATGAGTGGCGGTCGGGGACGAGCGATGGTATTTTCCTACCAATCTATCCCCCTAGGGGCATGCGTAGTAGTACTTTGCTTCGAGGGCTAATAAAGTATTGCAATAAGTATATGATTTCTTTATGACTAATGTGAGTCCATGGATTATACGCACTCTTACCTTTCCGCTATTTGCTAGCCTCTACGGTATCGTGCATTGCCCTTTCTCACCTTGAGAGTTGGTGCAAACTTCGCCGATGCATCCAAACCCCGTGAAATGATATGCTCTATCACACATAAGCCTCCTTATATCTTCCTCAAAACAGCCACCATACCTACCTATTATGGCATTTCCATAGCCATTCCGAGATATATTGCCATGCAACTTTCCACCGTTCCGTTTATTACGACACGCTCCATCATTGTCATATTGCTTTGCATGATCAAGTGTTGGGCCAATTTCCGGCCTAGTGTGTCTTTCAGCCTGTTGACGGCCCATAAATGAGTTGGGACATTTGCCCTCGGACCTGAGTTTTGTCCTTTTAATGGCCCATGTTCTTCATGGTCCAATACCAGCCATGTTTCTCTTTCAGCCTGCTAAAGTCCCACAACACCGTTGGGCCATAAACAGTATGACCTGACATTCGGCCTCTTAGTGGCCCATGCTCTTCATGGTCTAGTACAAGCCCGCTGTCTCTTTCGGCCTGCTAAAGGACCATGGTGTAGTTGGGCCATATGTAGCCCGAGCTTAGTATCAGCTGTTAACGGCCCGTGAAATGAAATGGGCCCACCTGTTGCCCGCTTCGATGTCAGCCTGTTAACGACCCGGGAGGTAACAGGGCCGACCATTAACTTTCATCCTGGTAACGGCCCATTAACTTAATGGGCCCACTAAAGTTTGGACATGTCTGTAGGCCCAATTAGATAATTTTAACCCATTACGACGAGCAATTATGCAGGACTAAAATTGATTAATCAAAGGCATATGAGAATTTTGGCCTCTGCGAGCCCATTAGGGAAGCTCATTAAGGCCAGTGGGCTGCTTCCTTCGTATAGGGCCCACGACTGTTAATGCTAACTAATAATTTCACTGCTCTTTTAGCTTCCTAGCGACCATTTAGCTAGAATGCGAGGCGCGCTAAGCAAAGGTACGACATACAGGGAAAAATGTTGCACATCCAGCATATATTACAGGAAATTACATCCACTTAGCAATCAAAGATTGATGCCAGTGCAAATAAATTAACAGAAGCTAATGATCTACAACGTCACAATCTGCAACCTTAGCGCGGATGACGCCCATAAGCATGTAGCCAAGTTCTTCCTGCTTTGCTACACTATCTCTGAAAACATTGATCAGTTGTTGTTGCGCACGAATGTGCACCTCTGATTCCTCCACCATTTCCATCATTGCTTCAGCCAGTAATTGGTTCACAAACATACAATTTTTCCGTTGCATTCAAGACAAAGGAAACTGAACAGATTCAGATGGCAATTTTGGCAGGCTTGTATTATTGATAGTGGAGAGTGTCTCGACCATTGCATCATAACATAAATTAGGAGGGGAATCGAACAGATTAATCAAGAGTTATTGCCATATTACCTGGCCTAGATTTATTGGAAAGAAACAATGGGGTTGCCTTGCTGTTTCTAGAGTTTGTCTTCTTATCCTCAGCAGCCTGCACCAAATTAACACACTAGCATTGCTATCATTAGCCAAGTCAGATAATAGGAAGGCAACATTGACACAATGAACATTTGGGCAACCAGACCACACCAGCCAACACCAAATTAGCACATTATGGCACAACTATCATTAGCCAGGTAAGGTAATACGAAAGCAACATTGACACAATGAATGAATGGCTAACGAGAGCAGCACCACAATTCAGTAATGTGCATGATATGAGATAGTACACTCATGCAGCTCAGCATGCAAAACTACCAGGAAGTTTTCCTTACAAAAATCAACATTGTCGCCTTTAGGGTCTGTTTGGTTGGAGACTAGTGTGGCCAAGCCAAAGTGCGGCTAGCCACACAAGTATGGCAAGCCACAAAGTGTGTCTAAGAAATTGGACGCCAAACTTTGGCAACAGTTGGCAAAAAAATTATCTCTATGACAAGTGGGCCATAGGGGCAATAAAGTGTGGCAAGCCAAAGTGTGGCAAAAACAAACACATGCCAACGAAACTGTGGCTGCCAAATTTTGGCTTGGCAAACTGTGGCTGGGAACCAAACAGCCCCATACATTTTTCTACAACTAAATTTAGATCAGATAAACGCTGGATTCACGCCGATTAACAAAATACATGTTGATGTAAAAATATAGTGATATACAACATGTACTTACATCAGCATTGGAGCACAGAAAATTCCCGCAAGATACTTTCCTCGAATACGATCCTAGTGCAGAAAGTCTTCTATTGTTTAACCTTATTTTCTAAAAGAGAGATGGGTAAGAAACATGTAGAAAATATGATCAGAATGCTATAAAATTTCATGATGCGAGGATACGCAAACACTTCTTAGATTGGAGTTGACATATTTTTGCTGGACTGGAGCGGACTAGTTCTTTGGCCACTGGAATCTTCTTATTATGAGTAGGAGTTGGGTTTCTCTGTGCTGGAGCAGTATCTATGAAAACTGGAGTTGGTTTACTGTCTACTGGCATTTGGATCTTTTGCAAAGACCTGGTTTGTAACCCTTCAGATTCTAACATAGCCATCTTCCCCTTGCGTGCCTTATATAGAAGAATGGTACTTCAATTATAAAACACGCTACAGCAGAGATGGAATAGGTACTGAAGAATAGAAAGGCATGACATATTGACATGTATCCCCTCCATCCGGAAATAAATGGATGGGCCTAGGCGTATTTTAGTTCTAGATACATCTATTTTTATCCATTTCTGCGACATGTAATCCAGATGGAGGGAGTATGATGTAAGAGCTAGGGATACGCCAGGAGAACAGTGTAAAAAACACTACTTGAATGTAAAACTGTATGCTAGTGGAATACATACAGAAAAACACTAAGTCAACATATGCATGTATGATTGGGAAACTAAGATGGCAGTGCAACAGACCAATAGAACAACACTTCAATGTAAAAAAAGAACATGGTATGGTAGACAGATGAAGTACATACTGATGAATAACAATGCATAAGATATTCAGAAGCATGATGTCCAAACTAAGCAGATGGCATTGCGATAGAGCAGAATGACGGTACTTGAATTTGAAAACATGTTATCATGAATGGAATAGGTACTAAAAAATAGGAAGGCATGACATATTTACATGCATGGTCAGCAGGCTAAGCACAAGGCATTGCAACAGAGTAGATGCACTCCAGGACATTATATGTATGATGTACCCATATCACGGGCCAAGTTAGAGCAATGACCTTGCGGGGTGAATAGGATTCATCATCTTTCTGCAAGTCCTCTGAAGAACTGCCTTTACATGTTCCATCATATTGGGTATCATTGACGTCAAGTTTGTTGGCCGTTACATTGCCCTGTGAGGTTCTTGTAGATAAATCAGTGTGTGCAATTATATTTGACATGCACGGAATACAACTAGTAGTTAGATTTATATAATGAGTGCCTGTAGGAGACGACATAAATAGTAGGACTGTGGTTAACTAGTAGCAACAGGTCTAAAAAACTAAAGGGAGAACACAGATGAAAGCTACAGAATATGTATCGTTTGTAGTCAAGATTAACTAGATGGCACACAAAAGTATTAAAGAACAACATAGGTAATACTAGAAGTGGTATAATACTATAATCACCAGCCTGTGGGATAGTATTGGTTGATGGATGATAACTATGGAACATCGTTACTTAAAGAACAAGTCTCTTAGCTGAACTATGGAACATCGTTAACTCCTGAACAAGACCTGCAAGAGATCAACATGAATATACTACAGTGAAATGTGATAATCTATTTTCCATGCTTAGATGAATAACAAAGCCATAAATGTTGCACACAAGTAAGATGAGGGTACAACCTATCTGGCTGCCATCCATAGGAGTGAGCATCATGTGCTGACTTGTCGATGGCCCTGCAGTTGTTGTGGCTGTCCATGTCGGGCACACGTATTCGATGTAGGGAACTGTTGAGTGGGGACTATAACTCCCTTCTGGTGTATGCTTCCCTTGTTGGAGCAGCTGCGGTGAGTCGGAAGACGGTGTGGCTGAAGATGCACAAACATAATGTTAAGAACGACACATATATCTGATCTGAAGAAATATCCTAAGAGATCAACAACAAGGTACGAGAGTGGTCACACGTCTACTGATTGAAGACTAAATTGGGGTCACACGATTTTACTTTATTTTGGTACTGTCCGATCTATGCGGATGGCTTGATGCCCGTCTTGTGCCTCCCGGCTGACACTGTTCGGAATATTCACTGAAGAGCCAGCGACCACTGGCAGAGCAGCCTGCCTCCACCGTCCGTGGCCGCGAGAGCTCCGACCAAAAAGCCCGCTCCCCGACCCACCGCACTGCCGTGGTTGCACCGCCCCCGGCCAATCCAAAAAGACTCGCCATCATCCAGATCCGGCGGCGGCAGTACCTTCAACCCACGCAACTCTAAGATAGCCATCTAAGTGCTGCTTCCACGGCGAACTTGTGCCCCCACACCCTTACGTTAGACACCAGCCAACCGGCAGCCTAGGAGCTCCGCCGCCTTGAGGGGTGCTGCTTCCCATTTGGAATCGATTGGCCCAGAATAAAAATTCAGACAACTGACGCCTTAATAAAGTGATTTGAGATGAGGGTATGACCTATCTTGCGGCCCGGTGAAGTAGGCAACTCCAGCTACGGAGTCGGTGAGGCCGGCGCGGTCGCGGTGGCTACCGGCGGCAGGGAAGTAGAGATCTCACGACGGTCGACAGCTATGGGGAAGCAGTGCCGGGGCCCTGGACGAATCCGAAGTTGGAGTCGCTCCGGCACCGTGCACAATGGCGGGGGTGAATCGGCTCCGGTACGGTTCACGCGGCCGTCGTTGAGGCTGCTCCGGCAGCATGGTGTAAGAGGCACACGGCCCAGTGCACGATGACAAACGGACAACGTCTCCGGCATTTGGGAGGAGGGCGGCGGTGAATTTGGTGCGGTGGGGGCGCCATGGAGGAGGGACTGAGGTTTCGCAGCTGGGGAGAAGGGAGCTTCCGGGGATAAGGTGATTTGGCGCCCATGAGGTATGAATGGGGAATTGGGGGGTACCATGTCTTACAGATGCATTTGTTTGAAATGTGGGGGGGGAGTTACAGTTCTTCCCCTGCCTTTAGGCTTCTTGGCTTGGGTCGGTGTACTGAGGGTCGGGGATAGTAGAGTAACTTTGCTTCTCCTAAAAAGTGGGCACGAGCGATTTCGGGCGAGGAGAGCATGTTTTGAAATAGTGGGCATGAGCGATTTCAGGCGAGGAGGGAGTGTTTTGAAATAGTGGGCGCGGGCTATTTTGAGCGAGGGGGCGTGTTTCGAAATAGTCGGCGCGAGCTATTTCGGGCGAGGAGAGGGTGTTTTGCCGCCCATGGTTTATGAATTAGTCAGCAACTGTCATTTCGGCCGAGGAGAAGGCGCGCTTGGATGAAGTTACAAACCTACCCTCGATGTACAACGGGCCAATTGATGCATGTCCCACATAGGCCGGTAATTTCGCGTCTCCCATTTATTTGCTCGAGCGAATTCCACCGAGCATAGGGTGTTTAATGGTTGGTTCAAATTTTGGGAGAGCAAGCATCCACGTCTACCTTAACAAGTCGATTCGAATCAAATTTTGCAATATTAGCTTGCCACTTCTTTTTTAGATGGACAGATGATGCTTGGGAGTAATATGTTTTTACATGCTCGTTGCTAACGATTTACTATATGAGAAATAGGTGACCCACTCAAAAACGGGAATCAAAACCAAAATGAACTATCTCGATTCAATGAAATAGCTCGTTCACCAGGTAAAAATAGCGAACTAAATCCAAAATTGAACACCTCAATCGATTAGCATATTGTACAGTATTATAGTACTCCATGAACATGTTGAAAGTCAAATTAATGTACTTTTTTGATACACATATCTCCGTTCATGTGTGGATTGCAGACAACATGTTCACGATTTTAAATATTTGAATGCAAGTTTATATCAGCTTTGATGCATAAAACTCGACCTCCCCCTCTCCCGGACTCCTGCTCTCTTTCTCGCCGACAATCTTCAATTCTATCGCACGCATCCAACACACAAACCTTGTTGGTCCCTCCCCCCCCCTCTCTCTCTCTCTCTCTCTTTGTGTGTGTGTGTCTGTGTGTGGGGGGGCGGGTCTTTCTAGTTCGCATGCATATATACTCCATGTATAGGTCTCTCTCGCACACTATGTATGATTCTCTAGTCCAAGCTAAATATCTTGGGTGCACTCATTGTACGCACACAAATTCCCTGGCTCGTTGCCTGTAACTCTCCCACTCACCACTCTACCGTCTCAGAGCTCTTCCCTCTCTCTCTCTCTCAAACTCTCCATCTCCCTGGGTCACACATACACATGCATATCTCACTCGCACTCGATATACCCATCTAAAACTCTATCTCTCTCCCTCGTTCTCTCTCCATCTCACACACACACACACACACAATATCATGCCTAGCCAAGTATGATGGTCTCTCACTCAATTGTAGGCACACGCAGCCCCCCTATATGTATATGACTAGCTAATTCTTAGTCTCCATCACAAACATGTGCATGGTCTACCCGATTTCTCTCGGGGTATCTTTCTACCGCACACACACCTCGTCCCTCGATCTCCCACCCATATAGTCCCCTCACAATCTCGAGGGGATCTCTCTATCACAAATACACCCTCTCTCTCCCTCCCCATGCGTCCATCTTCTCCATACGTCCCTCTCGACCTTTGTTCCTTGTTGGCCAGACCTCTATTGGACATGTGCTATAGGGGTGTCTCTCTCCATTACAAACAATCACGCACTAGCTATCTTCATGTATCTAATTACCTCGCTTTTCTATCTCGGAGATGCATGCGTGATATGTTTGCATAAGAAACAAACACACACACTCTCTCTCTAATTTATCATTTGTTGTCCCTTTCTCTTTCACACACATACTCTTTTTGCACACTCACTCATTCTCCGTCACACACACTTGATCTCTCTCGACTTAGGCACTCTCTTCGGTCCATAGCATATAGATTTATTGAAAAGTCAAACATCACAAAGCTTGACCATGTACGTGGAGAAAAACATTTACATCTAGAACGACAAACATATACCATTAGATTCATCATCAGTTGTTTTCGTATGATGTATCTTTGGTATTGTAGATATAAATAATATTTCCGTAAACCTGGTCAAAGTTTCCAAAGTTCTACTTCTAAAAAATTTATATGCACTGCATTATCGAGAGGATGGAATATCTCTTTCCCCCTCTCAGCTATCTGACGCACCACTCAGCCTTATCAGGGCTCCTCTATCTCTCTCAAACTTAATATCTCCCTGGTTCACACATACACATGTCTCGCTCGCGCTACATAGACCCATCTAACACTCTCCGACCTTGTTCTCTCTCTACGTGACACGCACCCTCCTAAGTACCATAATCCATCACCCCATCATAGGTGCATGAACTCCCCCCCTAAGTATGACTATCTCTCACTAGCCATCAGGAACACACGTATTGTCTCCTTCCATCCATACATCTATCTTGATATCTCTCGGGGTATCTTCTATCGCACACACACCTTTTCACTCGATCTCCCACCCATGTAGTCCCATCACGATCTCCAGGGAATCTCTCTATGACAAACATACATTCTCTCCTCCCTGTCTCTGTATTTTCTCCGTATGTCTCCTCGACCTCTCTTCCTTGTTTTCCAGACCCCTCTTGGCCACGTGCTAGAGGTCTTTCTCTCTCGGTTGCAAACAACCACACACTATCTCCTCACCTTGCTTCCGCTGTCGATGATGCATGTGTGATATGTTTGCATAAGACACACACGCTTTTTCTCTACTTTTATCGTGTGCTGTCCATGTCTCTTTCACACACGCACACACACTTTTTTCAGTCACTCTTTCTATTTCACACACACTATCTCTCTCTAGTTAGCTACTCTCTCACGTCGATAATCATATGGATGTTTTGAAAAGTCAAACCTCAGAAAAGTTGGACCAGGTATATGTGGAGAAAAACATTTACATCTGGAACAATCATTAGAATCATCACAACATGAACTTACTTCATACTATCATTTATCTTTGGTATTGTAGATATAAGTAATTTATTTATAAACTTGGTCAAAGTTTCAAAAGTTTGACTTTTGAAAAAATGTAGGCACTACATTATCGAATGAAGGGAGTAGCTCTTTCTCTCTCTGCTATCTCTCACGGGCCTCCCCTCTCACTCGAACTCTCTATACCGAGGGATTATACGGTCGCCGTGTCAGTGTATAGCTCTGTATATTGTTTAGTTGACCAGTCAACCAGTCCACATGCTGCCTTGTCATCTCGTGTTCTCTATCTTCGTGTGCTTGCCCATGTGGCAGTGGGTGAAAATAAGTAAACTAGAGGCCCATCTGACACGGCGTGAAGTAAAAAAAGTTGAAACCACTCAGGTTAGCACCTCGCATGCTATTAAATTGAGGGCACACTTCTTCCGCGTGAAGGACGCACTCACGCACACTTCACCACTACACGGCGGTATGCACAGAAGGACGCACTCGCGCACACCCAGCACACAACACACACCAGCACACGTGCACACCGGCGTCGGTGCCGGCTGAGATGGATGGCGAGGCAGCCAACAAGCGGAGGCGGCTCGTGCCAAAACCGCACCCGGCGAGCCTGGACTTCATCAGCAGGCTCCCCGACGACATGCTGCTCGTCATCATCGGCCTCCTCCCCACCAAATCTGTCATGTGTACCACCCTGCTCTCCCGGCGGTGGCGCCCCCTCTGGCGCCGTGTCCCCCTCAACCTCTCCATCGACAGCTGCCTCTGCGACAGGGATTGCAAACGCATGGCCGCAGTCTCCAAGATCCTTCCATCGCACCCTGGGCTAGCCAGACGCCTTGACATCCACATGTTCAGTACCAACTGCAAGGTCCAAGCCAAGTTTGATGAGTGGTTCTTATCCCCCGCCCTAGATCAGCTCAAGGAGCTCAGCTTTGAAGCTGGACGATGTCACTCTCTCCCGTCTTCCGCGCTCCGCCTCACGCCAACTGTCGGTGTCAAAACCGGTGGATCTCGGGTAGGGGGTCCCGAACTGTGCGTCTAGGCGGATGGTAACAGGAGACAAGGGACACGATGTTTTTTTAGCCAGGTTCGGGCCCTCTCGACGGAGGTAATACCCTACTCCTGCTTGATTAATATTGATGATATGGGTAGTACAAGAGTAGATCTACCATGAGATCAAGGAGGCTAAACCCTAGAAGCTAGCCTATGGTATGATTGTTGTTCGTCCTACGGACTAAAACCCTCCGGTTTATATAGACACGGATAGGTTAGGGTTACACAGAGTCGGTTACAATGGTAGGAGATCTACATATCCGTATCGCCAAGCTTGCCTTCCACGCCAAGGAAAGTCCCATCCGGACACGGGACGAAGTCTTCAATCTTGTATCTTCATAGTCTTGGAGTCCGGCCGTGATGATAGTTCGGCTATCCGGACACCCCCTAGTCCAGGACTCCCTCAGTAGCCCCTGAACCAGGCTTCAATTACGACGAGTCCGGCGCGCATATTGTCTTCGGCATTACAAGGCGGGTTCCTCCTCCGAATACTTCATAGAAGGTTTTGAAGACAAGGACAGTGTCCGACCCTGCAAAACAAGTTCCACATACCACCGTAGAGAGAATAACTTTTGCACAGATCTGCTGACGTATTCCGCGGCGTGACATCACACCACGGCCAGGCCTTCACATGAATCATTTTTTACTGTTCCACCTTAGCGCGTTTAGCGAGGCGGTTTCCTTGGCACGTCTTATCAAAGCATAGATCATGCCCCCTTATTCCGGGATTCTCATCAATACGGACGTGGGTAACCCATCCGCGCCATTGATTACGGTGCTTGGGAGATAAGCGAGTTTTACCAAGCTTGTGGGGGACGCATAGCTTCGTCCGTCCATATAAGGGGATAAGGATCCACCTTTTCACCTACGCCTTCTTCCTCCTTTGCTCATCCATTTTCGCGCACTCGAGCTCCAGCGCCCAAGTCCGCACATCCCACCTCAACCTTCTCCAACTATGTCCGGAGCGGGAGGCAGGTGGATGGCCTCCTCCGTCACGGAGGGGCACATCACAAAGCTGCGGGAAGCCGGATACTTGTCCAGCAACATCGCGCACCGGCTGCCCGACGCGGGGCAGCTCATTCCAACCCCCAGGCCCCATTAGAGGGTGGTGTTTCTCCCCCACTTCCTCCGCGGACTAGGTTTTCCACTTCACCCATTTGTCCGGGGGCTCATGTTCTACTACGGCCTGGACTTCCACGACCTGGCCCCGAATATTTCATCCTCAACATCTCGGCGTTCATCGTCCTATGCGAGGCCTTCCTCTGCATACAGCCCACTTCGGCTTATGGCTGAAGATCTTCAATGTCAGGCCGAAGGTAGTGGGCGGCCGTCAAGTGGAGTGCGGAGGCGCCATGGTTGGCAAGATGGCCAAAGTCCTATGGCTCGAGGGCTCCTTCGTGGAGACAATAAAGGGGTGGCAATCGGGGTGGTTCTATATCACCGAGCCACGTGACTCCAAATGGGCGGCGGCCCCCGAATTCAGATCTGGCTTCCCCACACGGCTCTCGTCATGGAAAGAGACGGGCCTGACGTGGGGGAATTCAGATGAGCTATCCGGACTCCAAACATGCGTCCGAAACCTGGTGGACAAGAATCTCAGGCTTGTCAACGTAATCCAGGTGATGCTCATCCGCCGGATTCTCCCATGCCAACAACGGGCCTTCAAATTGTGGGAGTTCGATCCGGCACAACACCCAACTCTAAAAAGGCTCTTCGACACTACGTACGAAGATGCCTGGAAGGTGCTGTTCAAGGGCGCCGAGGCTCCCACATCCGCTACCGAAGATCGCGGATTCAGCTCGCAGCGTCAAGCCATCGAGGTGAGTTATTTTACCCTTTACGGGACTCTTTTTTTCTCATAGTTTGACTCTATGCGGGATCTAAAACTCCCTAACCTTTAACAGGACTGGCTGAAGACGTCCGAATAGGTTAACTATCCGGCTCCTTTGCCAGAAGACCCAGCGGACGCCCGATTAACGGGGCTGCTGGCTCCGGTACCTCATGTGGTGCCGGAGAAGAAGGCCAAGAAGGAGGCAACGGGAACTCGAAGGAGCTCCCGACGCCTGGTGTTGTCAGATTCTGAAGCAGAATCTTCTCCTGAGAACGAGGAGGAGGAAAAAGAAGCCTCTCCCCCAGCGGGGGAGGAGAAGAAAAGGAAGGCCGCCCCAACTGGGGAGGCCGGAGGGTCAAAGAAGGGAAGAACCCTTCCTCCGGACTTCTCCACCAACGTCGATAACGACGAGGAGGATTGGCCAACAAGGGCCAAGCCCCTGGCGAGATCGTAAGTGTCCGGATACCCATGGCTTTTTCATTGCATAGTGTTCTCTAATGCCGAACAATTATGCAGCCCGCCCAAGGGCGAGGTCGCCGCTTCGTCGAGCGGGTCCCTGAGTTCGTCGGAAATGGAGAGTACTTCACTTCCGGCCGCCTCATCGCCTCACGCTGCGGACGACGCCGAGGTGGTGCCCCAAGGGCGGCCTGGTCAAGAGGAGGTGGCGCAGGAGGCGCCGCAAGGCAACCTCCGGACTCAGCGCGTGGGGCGAGACCCCGAGGACTCTAAGCCCGACCCTCGCTCGACTCCATGCGGAACCTTCAGCGGTTCCAGAGTCCGGCAAGCGGTCCTTCGTAAGAAAGGTGTCGCCGGTGTCCTCCGTCCAACCGAGGCACGGATAGCTCGAGGCGCTTAACAGCGCCTCCATCGAGGAGGAGCACCACACTGTTATGAGTGCGGTGATCCGGACAGTTCAGTCCGCCAAGAGCGGGCTGACCGAAGCTTGTACCAGCCTTCTAACGGGCTTTGAGGTAAGTTTAGAATATGTAAAAATATTACCGCATAGACAGTAGCCCCGGATGCTTAGTTCGGTGTTCGGAAAGAAAAGCGGACTAAGGATCTAAAAAGATATACGCAGGAGTCTAACATAAGTATGTCAATATGGGAATGCAGGCGCTGCCGACCTCTGCCGACCGATCATGGAGGTCAATGCATTGAAGCAAAGCCTCGAGCGGTCCGAGAATGAGCTCGGCCTGGACAAGAAGCAGCTCGAGGACAAGGAAGGTAAGTAATACCTTATTAAAGAAATACCTTATAGAAAGGTTTCGGTTGCGAAAAATAACAGGAATAGCATGGGTACTGTAGGGGCCACGAACGAGGTGGCGACCCTGAAGGAAGCGGTGTCCGTGGCCGAAAGCAAAGCGGCATGAGCGCACCGAGCGAGAGAAGGGGAGGCGCAGCTGGCGGAGGTGCGGCAAGAGCTCGTGGCTCGTGAAAATCACGAGGGTTTGGGCGTGACTCAAGACCCGAGAGTCCGAGCTTGCCTCGGCTCTTGAGAGTGCCAAAGCTGCTAAGGCCGAGGCGCAGAAAGCCCTCCAAGAAATTGAATCATTAAAGAAGATAGCGGCGGGTAAGGCATTCTTTATGCAAAGCAAGCATGTGAAAGTGAATTACCTATTACTTACCCCGATTCGGAGCTCTCCAGGAGCATTCGCAGGTCTGCCCCGTAGTGTGTCTGATGCTGCCGCATTCTACCGCACCAAGGAGGGGAGCTCAACGGAGAAGGTGTTCTGGTCTCAATATGTTGAGGCCGGACATCCGGTGCCCCTAAGCGACCAGCTGAAGCAGCTGGTCGAGCTCCACAAGGTCGCCGAATAGGCCATGAAGGGCCTCATAGTTCGGCTGTGGCCATTGGAAGCCATGCCTGGGAGCTACTTTGGGCTAGTGCGGCGGCTGGTGGACGCCTGTCCATGGGTAGTCATCAAGCGCTCCGTCTGCATTGAAGGTGTCCGTCGGGCCCTTGCCCGTGCTAAAGTGTACTAGGGCAAGCTGGATGCGGAGAAGCTTGTGACGGACGGGCCACCGAAGGGCAAGGAGCATCGCACGCCCGAAATGTACTATGAGGGCCTCCTGAAGGGTGCCCGCCGAATAGCGGATGAGTGCTCCAAAGATGTAATTTTTGAATAGACTCGCATTTGTTATCCTGTACGCTGAAAACTTGTTCATATGCGCTAAGCAACGCTTGTTAATTTAAAATATTACCTTCTGTGCGGCCGTTTATCAAATTTGAGAGATGGCAAGTCGTTGGCTTCAGCCCCCATGCCACGAGTGCTGGGGTGTTCGGGATAAACTTGAGCGCTCTTGTTCCCATTCTTGGGTCCATCGAGGGAGGCGTTCAACGCAACGAACAAGGCAACCGGACTTATAATTCTTGAACACTCTCACTTAGCCATAGAATTCTATAATTTTAAATTTCGGCGAAGCCCCTAGTATTCGGAAGACCGAGTTCGGGGCGCTATCCACGCCTTGGCCGGACAATTCCGGTTCCTCGCTCTAAGCGGCATAAGTCTTTAGGGACCCGAAAAAACCTCTCGAACAGCGACCGGCTCTCGCCTTATCATGACGGTCAGTTTTAGCTTTCTGCACTGAGGTGCTCAACCCAGCTCAACTGGGGCACAATCGCAGTGGTTCTCCCGGTGCTACCTTAGCCGATATAACGGAACGTAAGGTACCAAAACACGGGAGCCGGGCAAACCCAACTATTGACCCAAGACATGATTCGGAGCCGATGCATATAATGCTATAAGTTCGGGGTGTCGCACTTGTGAAAGTGTTCGGACTTATCACACCATAATTTTGGGGTACTTAAGCCCCTGGTGTATTGGCCGTACCAAAGTGTACGGGTGCAACATGTCATGAAATGAACATATAAAATAGGAAAGAATGCAATAATAGGCAAGAGCTATATATTGGTTATTCAAAAAGGTAATGCAATGAAAGCAGAACGATACAAATAGTGCGATAAGCAAGGGATGGGACTATCTTACATGTCCCCCTCCAGGGGTAAGCTGCGGGATTGTATGTAAAACAGGTATAATGCTCATAATAGAGACCACCTGAACACTCGACGTAGCTCTCTGCTTCCCTGGCTGTTGCATCGTGAGTTCGGCGATTCTAGTGCCGGACAGTACTTCTGGAAAACGGAGTCCTGAAAGTAAGAAAAAAGAAGAAAAAAAGAAAAAATTAAAAGAATGACACAATCGGGAGCCCCTGGTGCGGTTGAGCCGCATTCCGGGCGTGCCGTGGTCGTTCCCCTCCCCTTATGCCCATGGTATCTCCAGAGCGTAGTTATGTACGCGTAGTACTGGCTTCGCAGTTTCGCGAGGGCTGGGGTTGGGGCCGGATTACTACGCGTGCTTGAATCGTGCCAGGCGGTCTTGTTGTAGGTTACTCAGGGCGCGCTTGGCAGTGTCCGGACGCTTAGTGGCCGGACTCGAGAATTGCTGTGAGAGGCTGCTTTGCACCTCCGCGCGAGGAACGCCGTGTGCTCCTCCGCTCGGAGAGAGCGCTCGGTGTTTCCATTGACCGTGATTACTCCTCGAGGGCCTTGCATCTTGAGTTTGAGGTATCGTGGTGCGGCACCGCATTGAACTTTACAATGCGGTTCGCCCAAGCGAGGCGTGATAGCCGCCATGAACGGGACTATTTGAAGATTAACTCTTCGCTTCGGAAGTTATCCGGGAACGAAGACCACTTCGGGTGTAACTGAGCCTGTATAATTGGCCTCTACACCGGTATGACGCCTTTAAAGGTCGTCTTTGTAGGTTTAATCCTTGAGGGTCTATGCCCATTTTGCGACTGTATCCCGATAAAGCAGGTTCAAGTTGCTACCGCCGTCCATCGGGACTCGGTGAGGTGAAATCCGTCAATAATTGGGTCAAGAACCAATGCGCGAAACCGCCATGACGAATGCTAGTGGGTGGTCCTTCGATCGAAGGTGATCGGGCAGGAAGACCATGGGTTGAACTTTGGGGCGACTGGCTCCATCGCATATACGTCCCGTAGTGCATGCTTCCGCTCCCTTTTGGGTATGTGGGTTGCGTATATCATGTTCTGTCCTCTATTGTTCGGCGGCCGGGGCTCTTCCTCGTCATCGCTATGCAGCCCCTTGTCATTGTGTTCGGCACTTAACTTGCCTTCTTGCTTGAACACCCAACAATCCCTGTTGGTGTGGTTGGCTGGTTTTTCGGGGGTGCCATGTATCTGGCACAAGCGATCGAGTATTCGGTCCAAGTTGGACGGCCCTGGGTATTTCTTTTGAATGGCTTCTTCGCTGACCGGTTTAGAGCCTCGAATCCGCATTGACGGCAGATCTTCAGCATTATCGCCGCACGCGGCGCTTGTTCTTGTTGCGACGCGACCTGCCATTGCTGTCCTTGGTATCCGAACTATCGTGGTGTTTGGCCAAGTTGTTGCTTCGAGCTAGCCAGCTGTCCTCTCCCGCACAAAAGCGGGTCATGAGTGTTGTGAGGGCTGCCATGGATTTTGGCTTTTCCTGTCCTAGGTGCCGGGCAAGCCATTCATCGCGGATGTTATGTTTGAAGGCTGCAAGGGCCTCGCATCCGGACAGATCAATGATTTGATTTTTCTTTGTTAGGAACCGTGTCCGTAATTGTCGGCTGATTCTTCCGGCTGCTGAATTATATGGCTAAGGTCATTGGCGTCGGTGTTCGCACATATGTGCCTGGAAGTTATCAAGGAATGCGGCTTCCGTGTCCTCCCAACAACCAATTGATTCTGCCGGCAAGCTGTTGAGCCAATGCCGAGCTGGTCCTTTAAGCTTGAGTGGGAGGTATTTGATGGCATGTAGATCATCACCGCGGGCCATGTGGATATGGAGGAGATAATCCTCGATCCAGACCGTGGGATCTGTGGTACCATCGTATGATTCGATGTTTACGGGTTTGAAGCCCTCGAGGATTTGATGATCCATTACTTCATCCGTGAAGCATAGTGGGTGTCTGGCGCCTCAGATTGGGCTATATCACGACGTAGCTCATATGAGCTTTGTCTACTGTGTTCGGCCCGGCCGGGTTTGCTGTATCCGGCGTGACGGTTGTCATCACGTGTCGTGGGGCGCCCACGCGATCCGTAGATCGATCTTGTATGTTTTGCCTTATCCTCCAATATATCTCGCATGTCCGGCGCGTTTTCCTGTGCCTTGGTACTTTTTGAGCGGCGTCGGGGTGTGGCTTGAGCGGGGCGCCGAGAGGCTTCTCTGTCGCGGCCACGGGGTGGCCGGTCTGCCATGTCGTGCGCTGGTGACTTGGGTGCTTCCTCCTCTGATCGAGGCAATGGCCTGCATTTGGGGTAGCTTTTGGTGGGGCGTTCGAGTTCAGACTCTTCGGCTGCAAGGACTTCAGTCCATCTGTCAGCTAGCAGGTCTTGGTCAGCTCTAAGCTGTTGCTGCTTTTTCTTGAGGCTGCTTGCCGTGGCCATAAGCCTGCGTTTGAAACGCTCCTGTTCGGCGGGATCCTCAGGCACGCCAAATTCTTCGTCATCGAGGCTTGCCTCATCTTCGGAGGGAGGCGCGTAATTATCGTTCTCTACCTCTCTTTCTGCCGCACTGTCGTGCGGACTTGCTTCTCCCTCCTCCTGCGCTAAGTCCTGCTGGAGGGGGTTGTCTTCGGCACTGTCCGGGGTGTTGTTATCTCCCGTGCCGGAATCACCGTTTTTGCTGTGGCGGGATTTAGAGCGGCGCTGCTGACGTCGGCGCTTCGGTTGCTTCTTGGAGGGGTCATCGTCCATTGTTCCATCGCCGTTCCCATCTTTTGGGATGTCCACCATGTATATATCGCATGACGAGGTGGCCTTCCAGTGCCTTGTGGGTGCTGGGTCTTGGTCGTCTCCGGCATCGTCGTCCATACCGTCGATGTCTTCGGAGTCGAAGTCGAGCATGTCGGTTAAATCATCGACAGTGGCTACAAAGTGGGTGGTGGGTGGGTGTTGAATTTGTTCGTCGTCCGTATCCCAACCTTCCTGTCCGTAGTCTGGCTAGGGCTCTCCGGATAAAGAGAGAGACTTTAGTGAATTCAGGATGTCGCCAAAGGGCGAGTGCTGAAAGATGTCCGCGGCAGTGAACTCCATGACCGGCGCCCAATCGGATTCGATTGGCAGGGGCGCGGAGGGTTCGGAGTCCGGAGAGGAGTCCGGAACCTTGGAGTCAAGGTCTTCGCAAAGGACAGGGATGGAGTTTGTCTCAATCGCCGTAGAGATCGTAGCCCCCGAGGCGGTGTCCAACCACTCGTCCTGATTGGGGAATCCCTCTCCGGATTAAGGGTCGGACAGATGCTGGTGCGGCCTCCAGGGCACCCATCGAAACAGTGCAGCACGGTCGGCTGTGGCTCGAATCCGTCGAAGATCAAGTCTCTGCGGACATCGGCCGTATAGTTCAAACTTCCAAATCTGACCCGATGGCCAGGGCGTAGCTTTCGATCTGCTCCAGATGGCCAAGCGAATTAGCCCGCAGTGCAAAGCCGCCGAATACGAAGATCTGTCCGGGGAGAAAAGTCTCACCCTGGACCGCGTCGTTGTTGATGATCGAAGGAGCCATCAGGCCTATAGGTGACGACACAGAGGAACTCTCAATGAAAGCACCAATGTCGGTGTCAAAACCGGCGGATCTCGGTAGGGGTCCCAAGCGTGCGTCTAGGCGGATGGTAACAGGAGACAAGGGACACGATGTTTTTACCCAGGTTCGGGCCCTCTTGATGGAGGTAATACCCTACTCCTGCTTGATTAATATTGATGATATGGGTAGTACAAGAGTAGATCTACCACGAGATCAAGGAGGCTAAACCCTAGGAGCTAGCCTATGGTATGATTGTTGTTCGTCCTACGGACTAAAACCCTCCGGTTTATATAGACACCGGATAGGTTAGGGTTACACAGAGTCGGTTACAATAGTAGGAGATCTACATATCCTTATCGCGAAGCTTGCCTTCCATGCCAAGGAAAGTCCCATCCGGACACGGGACGAAGTCTTCAATCTTGTATCTTCATAGTCTTGGAGTTCGGCCGTGATGATAGTTCGGCTATCCGGACACCCCCTAGTCCAGGACTCCCTCACCAACGCTGCGCCGCGCCATCTTCAGCTCCTCCTATCTTCCGCAGATTAATGCTGCACCCGCCCTTCTTCTCCCTCAACTCAAGCAGATCGACCTCTTCGACGTTGGCATCTCAAAGAAGGCTATGGAGCACCTTCGTCTTCAGCAGATCCACGGGTTCATTAGCCTCCATATCGCCTTGACGAATCTCTGATGGATTTATGTGTCTTGCTGGCCCCGCAACAAGACATCAATATGGAAGAGATCGCTCCAGCTGTTGCACGTTATGGTCTTTGAGAATGTGCCTTTCCTTGAGAGATTGCTTGTATCTGATCTAGAAGGTCCAACTAAAATCAGGGTCATTGACGCGCCAAAACTGACAGCGTTAGTGTACTCATCTGCCAAATTCTCCAAACTCTTTATTGGATCTGTAATCGTTCAGGTACAACACTCATCTTCTTCTCCGTCTTCTTGAAATTCACATTTTTAAATTAATTCTTGATGTATTTATCACTGTAATCCATAAAATGATTCCCACAAGCTTGACCCAGTCTACGCGCATAGTGAAGATCTTGGCAATAAAATATATCGGCCCCAATCTGGACCAAGTTGTTGGATTCCTTACATGCTTTCCATGCACGGAGAAGCTACTCATCGAGGTGAAACTTCTTTCCTATTAGTAAACGTCAATCACAACGTAGCTCAATGATTTCGTAATTTTCCCAAATTAGTTCAAAACCGCATCTACGCACTGCACCGAAAGAAATGTTTTTAGTATTTTTTCTCACAGGATCACCTACATATTTTTTTATTGTACTACTATAGTAGCCTAGGCGAGTCATAGTGGCAAGTAACTTAGACTTTCCTATTAGTAAACGTCAATCACAACGTAGCTCAATGTTTTCGTAATTTTCCCAAATTAGTTCAAAACCGCATCTACGCACTGCACCGAAAGAAATGTTTTTAGTATTTTTTCTCACAGGATCACCTACATATTTTTTTATTGTACTACTATAGTAGCCTAGGCGAGTCATAGTGGCAAGTAACTTAGACTAGTAACTCTGTGGTTACCCTAAGAGCAAGCACTACCTCCGTCCTGGTTTACTCTTCCTATTTTGTAGTATCAAAATTTGACCATAGATTTAACTAACAAAATGTTAATGCGTGTCACTAAAAATTATATCGTTGGATTCGTATTTGAACATAATTTCAAATGGTATAATTTTTGGTGACATGCATTGGCATTTTCTTAGGTAAATCTATGGTCAAAATTTTACACTAAATATAAGGTAGTACAATAGTGGGCTATAATGGCCCTCCACTTTGAAGGCGAAAACACATGCCAAATTCACTTGTGATGCATTTGGCATCGATGCCCCTCCATTGCTCACCTGATGCCCCAATCTGGATCACCTAGTTTGCTCCCGTGCCAAATTAACTCACGCAATGAAAAAACACTTACGTGGGAGAGGGAGAGGACTGAGGCAATAAGAAAACACTTGTTTTTTAGAGTGAGAGGCTGGTGTAGTTGGTTTGATTGATTTATCTATACATGTGGGTCTGTGTGCACAGTGGTGCCAACTCTCTCACATCGCTAGAGCGGTGCCAAAATCTTTTGATTTGACATCGATTCGTATTATGTGGCATACTTTTGAGAAATATGGCATCACCCACATAGTTGAAGCCAACAAATGCCCAAGATCTTCAGATGCTCCTTGGTAAATGAGAGGAAAGATAGAGAGAGAGAGTGAAAAAATATCACTAGCCAGCTAACCCTATCATATGAGAGAATGATATTGGTACCTCTTGATGACACGACAATCTTATACAACGAACTGCTCTAATATGTTCTCTTCTTTTGCAGATAAAAAAAGACCCGAAAGTGAAAAATGCCTGCACTATAACAATCTCATCGAATGCCTTGATCTCCATCTTACAGAAATTGATTTGATCGACTACCGAGGCAACACATATGTGATTAAATTGGCCAGGATCTTTGTTCTGGAGGCAAGTGTGCTCAAGGTAATGAGGTTTGGCGTTCTCTAGCACAACAATGAATGGCGTGCTGATCACCGCAAGCGTCTAAGCCTAAATGAAAAAGTCTCCATAGAAGCTGAATTTGTTTTTGAAACATCAAGTGGCCAGACACTCGAAAATTTATTTTCCCATTAGTGACTTTTCAGGGCGGTGGATTTTAGTTTGTACGATAATGCTGCATCCACCTAGAGTAACAAAAGTTCTTACGTAAACCTCCTAGTAATTCCCTCTTTGTAGGTGCAGCATTACTCCTAACATTTGTAATATCAGTTTGAAACTTGTAATATTTCAGTGTCCTATTCCTGTGTTTTCAAAATCTTGCGAATAAAAGAGGTCCTTAGTTGGTGATGATGTTGTGCCTGCCATCTTTCACCAATAGCCGTCGAATCTAGATCTGACGCATACAAACCAATCTTCTGCAGTTTTGCAAAAAGATGCCCGCACTTGTTCCCTATTTACAAACAACTCCTTGTCTCTCATAATCAGCCTAATCTCCTGCCCACCACATCTAGAAGGCCATGGAAAAATCTAGCGCGATGGCCACTGCCGGCGCCGTCCACCCCCAATCTTGGTGTTTCGTGCAATGCACGAGCATCCACGCACGGGAAATTATGTCGAACACGGCTAGTTGTAAGCAGGCTAGCTCTATAGCCATGATGATAGTGACTACAGACGATGAGGCTGACTTCGGTATGCCGAACACGGCGCCTACACTCATGTGTCATCTCTGGCGCAGGGTGTTTTCACTTCACTGTGAGGACCAGCACGTAATAATTTGACCAACGAATAGTACAGTACTACTACATTGGTAGTAGTACTAGCACCACCGTCTGGATTTAGTAGTACTACCACGTCCGTCTGGATTTAGTATTTGACTAGCAATATATAGTAATGCACGTCACAAAAAATATACTACTCCCTCTGTAAATAAATACATGGTGGATTGTATTATTGTTTCCAGTAGATAGCTCAAATTTGAAGTCTCATCAATCAGACTACTATTGTACTCACCGAGCGCTCAGCTTGGTAGGCTACCAACAAAAAATTGCAATCAAAGACTACTATTGTACTCCCTCCGTACTGATGCATTGGTCACGTTACGAAGACCAAATAGTAATCCCGAAACTTTTAGGCATGGTGCATTAACTACCCACCTCATTCCCTGTTTTTTTCCACGAAAAAAGAAATCACCCAATACGAGACATGGGGTGCGTAAGCATTCAATGACTTGAGACTACTTAGCACAACATTTTTGGTTACATGCATTAACATTTTATTAGTTAAATCAAAGGTCAAAACTTGGCGCAAAATGCAAAGGGGACCAATAAACCAGTAAACATCAAAGTGCTCTCGTTTGGCCCCAACTAGAGGTCCGGTGAGATGACTATACTGCACCGGCACGGAGGGGGACGCAGCTTCATTGGCTTACTGCACCTGCCTTTGGGTGTATGATAGGTGGGCCCAATAGGTGGCTGGCCCACCTATCATATAGCCAAAGGTAGGTGCACTTAAGGCACCAGAGCTCAGTTCGACAGAGGGTGGGCCGAGGAGTAGATGGCCAACACACACATGAATGCAACGCAGTCTGCACTTCTCATATAAAGGCTCCCCGCCAGTCCAATCTACGGAATCCTATGCACCTACGCACCCTAACCAAGGGCAAGAGTGATCACTCCAATCGCAAGATCAATTGGCTAGAAGCTAGACCCATGGAGGCGATGAGCGCGAGCATCAGCCGGCTGTGCCAGATGGTCCATGAGGCCGGCCTGCGGCCCGGCACCGAGGAACGTCTCTAGGTCGTGCTTGAGGCCGCCAGGGCGAGAGGCCGCTTGGACAACAGCTTCATCTCCTTATTCGACGAGGTCCTCGTCGGCTTCCTCGACAAGTTCACCGTCGTCAGCCCACACGCCCACGCTCTGTGATACCCGCCACCCTCAACAGCCTCTACCGTGACAACCTCTTCGACACGATGGTGGCCCTGCGACTGCCCGCCATCGCGCCGGAGAATGTCCACCTCGAGGTCACGCTCTCCGCGCAGCGCCTAGCGTAGCAAGCCACCATCGACATAATCACCCACGTCTACATGCAAATCTTCCACAAGGACTACTACGTGCAAGAGGAGGACGATAGGTCACTGGCCTTCTTTGACCGCAGGGCAACCTTGGACGGCATTGTTCAGAAGCACGATGAGCTCGCCGCCAACGCCGCTACTCCTCACACGTCGGTTGGTGACCCTGCGCACTAGGGCATGAGGATGTCGTTGATCGATCCGTATGTATCTTTATCTTTCTGTCAAATCCATGTAGTAGTATATGGTACTACTAGTAATTATCTTACCTTTCGCATCAACTACACAAGTTTCGTACATACTCCATGCATGAACCGCGCCAGAACCTAACTTCTCATTACTCTAGGGAAAATCTTTATTTCTATCTATTGGTCGCGCCATGGAGTAGAACCAGATTTTACAAGTTACAAGTTCAAAAGGAAAAGCTTGATGTGTTCGCGTCGCACCCCCACACGGTTGATCCAGCACACTGCTTAAGGGGGAATTGTGATGTGTTGCATTTTCACTTACAAGTGGGACCGCAATTGAGCAAACTGACTATCGGCAAACCCTCACCCCACCCACCATGCGATGGCTGAGAAAACAGGAGGCAGAAGAGATGCCTATAGCACGAACTCCAAGAAAATTGGTGTCAGATGGGACTCGTGTGGGTGGCGTGTGACGTACTACTAGACGTGAATGCTAGTTATGTCCCATGCCACCCCCACTATCGAGCCTATATCGAGGTGCTGGTTACGTAGAACAAATTTCCTGGAGTGCGTGCTCAGCCCTCCTCTCTCTCTCTTCTCAACCAGCTAGCAGACGCACGGAGCCCATCGTCTGTTTGCTGACATGTTGTCCCACATGTCAGTGAAAACGCAAGAGGACCCACTGAACCTGCACATCTTTCACCTCAACGTGCTGGTGATGACAAACAAATCCAATAAAGATCTTCAGTGGCCACTTTTGGAGTTACTCAAGAGTAAGATTCTATTTATAGGTTAACCCAAGATGCACATCACATGGCTTCAACTAGCACTCCATTTTCTTGCATGACACGACCTGGATGCTGGTTGTCCCACGTGTCGGCAAAAGGAGGAAGAACTCGACCAAATCTTCTCCACATTTAGACCGGAGGAGTAGGAAACACGGCAAGCCCTATGCCTACATCATACTACGTACAAGCCCACCTCATGCAGTCATGCTATCACCATATCTCTCGGCCTCCGTGCGACACCTAGATCTAGTTGATCTAACTAGAACTAACTATTGTGCTAGCATACTCCAATATTAGGTTGGCTCTATGTGATGTGGCAACTTCATATAACTGGATGCTGGCTATAATACTACGGTACTCACACTCCAAGAAGTGAGTCGAAAACCATTCATAAATTGAGTTTATGACATGCATATGCAAATGTACCATTCATTACATACAACCACTCATCAACACACAATGACAACGAGGATACATGTTGGATTATAGATTACTTTCAACAAAACATTCTAGTAAATACTAATTTTTTCATCACACAACAAATGGCCTCCGTCCCCCACACGAGCGAAGCCACTTCACACCACCACACGGTTGGTCCGCCACGCTGCTAGGGAAACACATGTTGTCTTGCATCTTCACTTAGGCTAACTCTAGTGCATGCGGCTCGGGCGCGTGCTCGCCCAACCCCCTTTCCCTCGACGCCCCCGAGCTACCCAACCACGGCTACGTGTTTTGCACACCCGGCGGCCAGATTTGGAGCGGATCCAGTCAGGCTTGAGCTCGCCCGGCTGTGGGAGGCCGCGCCTCGCCATGGACTGGCCGAGCACCGGGCCGGAAGGCCCCGTCAAGGCCACAAGGCCGCATGCAGGTACTGACTCCTCCTCTAGCCGCTCGGATCTACACTGTCGGTGGTCCGCCGGCAGATACGGTCGGCCGAGCTCAATGCCGGCCCAAAAGCTCGTCGGCGTACCGTTGCCACGCATTACATGCGGCGACTGCCCAAAGAAGGTCTTGCGCCGCGTGTCTACAACGCCAGAACATCCCGGATGGGTGTTCATCTAGTGCTCAACCGATGGGGTATGTGCTACTTTAGCTTCGGTTGTGCTCTCGGATTTGACTAGTTGTGCTAACTTAAAATTTTATTGTGTAGAATGGATGCAAGTTTTGGAATTGGGAAGAAGAGTACATTGATATATTGATAGAGCGCAATTTAGTAGATGTACTAGCACTTTTAGCTAGCATAGAGGCTAGAGATGAGACTAGTGCACTTGTTGATAGAATAGAGGCTAGACATGAGACTAGATGCGAGGAAGCAACATCTACTTCTTTACACTCGAAGAAGAAAGAAGCATGCAAGATCGAGCCTCCGCAGATCAACAATGAATGCATCGAGAAGGCACTAATCCAACTTATAGGAGCAGTTATAGAAGTTGGATATCTTCTAAAATGTATTCTTGTGGTTCTCATTTTCTTTGGTCTTGCTTTTCTAGTCAAAATTTGGTGATGTATTTCCATGTACCAAAAATCAATGATGAAAAAAAGATATGTGTTTGCAAAGAAAAATGTACGACACAACGATATGGAAATACAAAGATATGTGTTTGCCAGAGAGAAATGTACGACACAACAATAGTATTACGCCATCGATGGCTCCCCCCCCCCACACACACAGCTTCCCCTCCCTACCTGGCGGCCATGGCTCCGGCCATGATCTGGCCGGATGCCACCAACAAAAATCCTTTTCTCTTTGATGGATCCCTTCTCTGAACCCAACTCTATAGCCCATCTTCTGGATTTCTCATTTGGTCATCATTTGAGAGGTGAGATACGTAAGTATTTTCAATCTTTGGTGAACTCGGTCTCCCCCTCTCATGGCTTCACGATGGTGATCTCCTTTGCAAGATTTTCTTTTCGTTTGAATAATCTCAATGTCAGCTTGGTTCTATCTGCTTGCACGGGTGGTGATTACTTATCATTTGAGGTCTTCCATATCTCTGGCAATGTTTATCATTTCAAAGTATGCTCCAAGGCGGTGGGTTTTTATTTGGTATGCAAGATCCTATTCACTTGTGATCTATTCAAATGTTATTTCCACCTTTGGAGTGGTGGCGGCCCAAATTGGTTATTTGAAGAAAAGAGATGGTATGCTGAGCAAGATGCTGAATGGACTACGGTTTCATCTTGGGGCAAAGGTATGACATCTCGTAATGTGCCTATCAAGCAAGTATATTGTCGTATCCTTGATCATTTCACGCCTTAGAACACTGGATATGTTTCACCACAATGTGCAAATGTTGCTTTGACTGGCGCTAATGTCATTCCGATCAAATCTTCCACGGTTTTGCCTGGTCATGCTCATGATCGTGCTAATCGCACGTCCGTTGCCCCCGCAACGATTGCCATGCATAGCGGATCAGTCGTTCCAGGGCACAATCGCATTTCAAATTTCAACTCTTCCGTCTGCCTTGATACTGGGCCGCTAGAGCCCAATCAGCAACACCAGCCCAACTACTTGGAAGCCGGAACGTCTAGCACCCCAAATGTTTATCGGCCAGATAATAATTCCTCTTGCTCCAAATGTCTGGTTTATAGTCACACGCGCAATCTTTGTAACGATAAAATCAGGTGCCGTGCTTGTTATGGTTATAACCATATTGCTAGATTATGTTTTTACAAGAAAATCTCGAGTAAAGCTTATCGGATCAAACCAAACCCTCAACCGTAGCCTGTTATATCTCCCACCTGCGACGCCTCCTCGCCTTCTCACCTTCGCCCTCCCTCCCCTGCTCCGCCTGCACGCGCCTCGCTTCCCAAGATGGCTTGCTACCCCTGCAACCCTCTCGCCCACCTCCCTCCGGGCACCACCATCATCCCCCAGCCCTCTGCATGCTCGTCGTGGCTACGTTGTTCTCGGAGGAGAACTTCCCATGGTGTGCGATGAATGGGCTATCGCCACCTTGGTCCTGGATGTATCTGCAGAGGAGTTCCACGGCACCATTGCTCTGATCACCACCTTCCTCGAAGGTCGCGGATGGCGCATCAACTACTCCTCTCGCTGCGGTATGGGTACGGATCTCATTCAATTCACTACTGCCTGCTCTAGAGATACGGCTATCAGTCATAGCCCGTTCCAGATCGGTGACTCTGTTTTGAGAATTAATAGGCATGACAGAGATTTGAACTATCGTAGCATTACCTTCACTCATGATATTTGGATCTTGATGATGAACTATCCGCTTGAATGTTGGGATGTTGGGGTTGTCAGTCGCATAGTTTCTCCCTATGGTAGATTTCTAATCTGGAACAAAGATCCTATGGATAAAACTAGAATTATCATGAACTCAGAGTTATTAATGTTGACATTATTCCTATCAGTATTGTTATGCTTCGTAACCTTGATGATGTTGGCTATGGGGATTCCTGGACTTGCCCTACATATGTTCTGTCTAGAGGGTTGATTGGGCAACAAGGTTGTCATTAGGATCCACTCCCTCCGGATGGTGGCAATCCACATCGCCTGCCTCATGTACATGGAGGGTTTTGGCATGATGAAGTGCTGGGCAATATCCCCATCGATCAAGTTGTTATTAATCCTCATAATGAAAACCTGGGAGCACCACATGAGGATGTTCATGTTGTCAACAATAACAACAATGCTAATCATGAGTCAGAGATGGATGAGCAAACTGAGCAGGTTCCTGTTGATGAGGATCTAGTTACTGCTCCTAAGGCCAATGTGGTTTTGAGAAATGTAGTTGGCATGAATGAGGTTGCTATGGAACAGGTATATGACACCATTGGGCCCGATTACATCCCACTTGATCAGGAGCATGGCCAAAAGCCTATATCTCCAGCTGCTAGCCCTGCATTTATCCCCAACAATTCTGACATGAACTACAGTGAGATTCCTTCGACCAGTACTACTCTGCCTGTTCAAACATGCTATATATTTGTGGAAGGACTGTCTGAATACATTGTTGTTCTCCAGGATCTAGTGGGTAATCTGGTCACTAATGCCAATGAAATCATCCCCAAACTTTGTGGCAGCAAGGTCATTAATGCTAAATGCAATTTTGTGGATGTTATGGGCACTGGTGGATCTAATAAAGATGCTTTCTTCAGATACAGACTGTCCAAGAAATGCCACAACAGTCCAGTATTGTCAGCATTGAGGAAATTACCAGCCAAGAATTTACTGAAGTTCAGAAACTTTGCAACAAGAAGAAAAATATGCCAATCATTGATGAGTATTTTTGCAGGAGGAGTACCAAAATTACTCACATCAACCAAGGTTTTAAGAACAAAGCTGCTGTTGATGCTACAAATATGAAGGTGGAGAATCCTACTGCTCAGCAGAAGTTGCATCACGGTTCTAAGAAGCAAAAGAGTGTTGTATCAGTCAATCTGGGTCCTCAATTTGATGCAGTTGTGATCAACAAGCATGCTCCGCCTCCACCTGAACTTCCTATGGACACTCTGCAGGCTATTGGCACTGGCCCATGCAAGATGGCACCTCATGAAGTGTCATCTCAGGCTCTGGAATATGATAGCACTGATGAATAGGAGCATGGTCAACCTATGGGGCTTGGGTGGATCCCCAAACTATCACCTAGTTATCTTAGTTATATTTTATCAGCTTTCATGTTTGCACTCCTATTTCCAAGTCTCATTTGGATGCCTGTGTGCATCACAAAATCTTATTGCCAGTAATAATATGCACTTCTGTTCCCATGGATTTCATAGCATGTCAAACTTTTGTGGCTGCTATTATGGAGTGCTTATCTGCTATGAGGACTTTCATGCTCAATTTATGTTGCTTAGATCAGCAGGTTTTTACAGTTACAACCAGTATATGTCCTCACATAATTGCCATTATTCTTCTAAGAACCTATCATGATATGCCAGTCATAGTATGATCACATATGTACTGCTATATGTCAATCCTGAATAGAAGTTGGAACATACTAAACTAGAATGTTAGAGGGATTAACTCCTCTACTAGATGGGATGATTGTCAGTGTCAAAACCGGCGGATCTCGGGTAGGGAGTCCCGAACTGTGCGTCTAAGGTGGATGGTAACAGGAGGCGGGGGACACAATGTTTACGCAGGTTCGGGCCCTCTCGATGGAGGTAATACCCTACTTCCTGCTTGATTGATCTTGATGATATGAGTATTACAAGAGTTGATCTACCACGAGATCGTAGAGGCTAAACCCTAGCCTATGATTATGATTGTTGTTGTCCTACGGACTAAACCCTCCGGTTTATATAGACACCGGAGGGGGCTAGGGTTACACAGAGTCGGTTACAAGGGAGGAGATCTACATATCCGAATTGCCAAGCTTGCCTTCCACGCAAAGGAGAGTCCCATCCGGACACGGAACAAAGTCTTCAATCTTGTATCTTCATAGTCCAACAGTCCAGCCAATGTATATAGTTCGGCAGTCCGAGGACCCCCTAATCCAGGACTCCCTCAGTAGCCCCTGAACCAGGCTTCAATGATGATAAATCCGGCACGCAGATTCTCTTCGGCATTGCAAGGCGGGTTCCTGCTCCGAATACTTCATAGAAGCTTTTGAACACAAGGATCGTGTCCGGCTCTGCAAAACAAATTCCACACACCACCGTAGAGAGTATAATATTCCACAAATCTAATCTGCTGACAACTTTTCATAACATGACATCCTACCATGGTCCGGTCATTACGAACCATTTTTCCCAGCCTGCCACTACACGTGTCGCGAGGCGGTTTTCTTGGCACGTCTTGTCGAAGCAGAGATCATGTCCCCTTATCACGAGATTCTCATCAATATGGGTGTGGGTAACCCAATCGTGCCTTCTGGTATAACTCCTCGATTTTAGGCAAGTTCCAAACGGCCACGCGGAGGATGCTTGATATTCACCTTCTTTATAAAGGGGCCAAGGCCCGTCCTTTTCTTCTCGCGCTCGATGCTTCCCTTCTCCCACCTCGAATTCCAACTGTTGGATGTGGGGTTCCGGCAAACCCTTAAGGTTCGAACACTGGGGTGCGCGCGAAGTCTTCCCCTCCTACCGATCTACGCCCTAGCTCGCTAAGATCTCGCGGACGAACTCGACGAACTCGCAACACAAAGAGACACGAGATTTATACTGGTTCGGACCACCGTTGTGGTGTAATACCCTACTCCAGTGTGGTGGTGGTGGATTGCCTCTTGGGCTGATGATGAACAGTACAATGGAAAGAATAGCCTCCTGAGGTTGAGGTGTTCTTGTGCTTGGAGTCTTGGCGGGTGAGAGCTAGGTGAACTGCTCGATTAGATGCCCCCTACTGTGGTAGCTAACTTCTACTTATATAGGCCCTGGTCCTCTTCCCAAATATTGAGCGGGAAGGGAGCCAACAACGGCGGGCAAATTTGAAGGGGGACATCTAGTACAAGCTATCCTAACAAAAGTGGTCTTCGCCTGCGAAAGGCTCTGGTGGTGACGCCGTTTTGGGCACCACGATGACCTCCACCTTGCCGTCTTCCTGGTCTTGGTCTTGTAAGTGCATCTAGTGCCACCCCTAGTTGGTTTTGGAGTATTGATGACAAACCTGGTTGAGGGACTAATGTGTTTGTGACAATTGCAGGATAACACAGGTAATAGTCCCTCATTGATTCGGTGTACCTACCGGAGATGACCCCTAAAAATGTATGAAGACATTGAAGACAATGGTGGTATGTGAAGATATTCACATTGAAGACTATGACAAGAGAAGACATTGCGTGAAGACTATGGAGCGCGAAGACTTAGTTGTTTCGCCGTTTCCTTTTCTTCTTTAGTGAGTCATAGGAACCACCGTACTGTTAAGTGGGGTCCCAGTGAACAAAGTCAGAGTGACTGAAGTGATGCTCAACCAAAATCCTATGTCTTCGAGCGAAGATAATGAGAGCAAATCTTATCTAGAGTTGGATGAGTCAGCTTTACTTGTAGCCCAAGTCAAGTTGCGGCGTGTGTTTGAAACCTCACCGTTGGAACACGTGTCAGTTCCTTAGTGACCTAGGGTCATTTCGGACATATCAGGTTGGGTTGCCTAGGGGCTATAAATAGCCCACCCCCTACACCATAAATTGGTGGCTGCTTAGAGTTAGTGCACGACTTTTGTCGTTTGCGAGCAACCCGCCTCCGAAGCTTTTGAGAGAGAGAAATCCTTGCGAGGGTAAAGCCCAAACACCCAGATCCAAAGAGTGTTAGGCATCATCAAGTCTTTCGTCGCGTGACTCAAGACTTGTTACACTTGAGGATGGAATCCTCCTGCCGGTTAGGCGCCACATTCTCGAGCATCCAAGAGTCATTGTGGATCGCCGGTGAACGAAGTCTGTGAAGGTTTGGAAGTGTACCTTGATGACTTACGAGTGATTTGGCGAGGACCTGGGTGTCCTTAGCTCAAGGGAATAAGGTGAAGACGTGGTCTTCGAGTTGAATCTCAGCCTCCCTAACCGCACGCATAGTTGTCACAAAGAATCGAACTGGTCCAGCAAATCCTGTGTCCTCACACTACAAAAAAAATACACTTCCGTGATGATACGTGTTTGTCACAGTAGGTCGCGTTTTTTGTCATGCATGTACATCCATGAAAAATTTATGACAGAATCAAGATAGTCATACCTGTGCTGTAGTAGAAGTGTTCCATGACATTACCAAAATTATCATCACGGAACTGTCCACTTCCATGACGATAAATCGCGCGTCACAGAAGTGCTTTCGTCAAGGGTGACCGACATGTGGCATCCACCGTAATGGAATGACGTTAAGCTATCGGGTCGGGTTTTGGATCCGATAACCCGTTAACAGCCCTGACCAATGTGGATTTTCCACGTGTAAAATCATCATTGGCTGGAGGAGACATGTGTCAGGTCCGCGTTGGCACAGATGTCATCCACTCATTGGACAGAAGCCGCCTATGATACATCGACACATGGCACGACCCAACAGAGGCCCATTCTTGTGAAAGGGCCGGCCCGTTTGACTTGGTCAAAAGGTGGCGGGCCGGCCCATGTAAAGCCTGTTAACGGCCTGTTCGCATATAGCCCATTTATAGCCCGCTAACCCAAGGCCCGTTACGCCCTATCCGAATTAGGCCCAGTAGCGTCATCTGGGTCACCCAATATGATTCCAGCCCATTTTCATTTCTGGCCCATGTATGGCTCGTGACGTCTTTCGGCCCATATGAGGCCCTATGTAACTCTTGGCTTATTAACGGCCCGTGGTGAAACTGGCCCGTAATGAACATTGTATCACTTTACACCCATTAACGGCCCGTGGTGAAACTGGCCCGTAATGAACAGTGTATCACTTTATACCCATTAACGGCCCGTTATTTCGTTGGGTCATTTCCAGCCCATGTTATCTTTCGGCCTTCTCAAAGCCCATTTATTCTTGGGCTCATTTCCAGTATTCGTTTACTTACGGCCCGTTACTGTCATTTTCTGCTTGTGGGCCAAATTCAGCCCGTGGTTACAGTCGGCCCATTTGTGGTCATTTAATACGTTGGGCCGTTTTCATTGCGTCATCAAATATGGCCTATTAACGATGGTCCGTTATGGTCGGCCCATGAACGGACGATTCCAACTCTAGCCCGTTTACGGCCATAATGCGGCCTGTTATTGGCCCATGTTTGGCCAATCGATCATACTGCCCGTATAAGGCCCATTGATGATACGGCCCGTAGAAGGCCCATTGTTTCGACGGACCGTAGAAGGCCCACTATTTCTATGTCCCATAGAAGGCCCATTGTTTCTACGGCCCGTAGGAGGCCTTGTGTCACTACAGTAAATATTAGCCCATGGTTATTGTGGCTTAGTTTTAAAAAATAGGTTATTGCAGCCACTAGCAAACCGCGGAAAAAGAACTGCAATGACTACAAGGAAACAAATAAACAAGACAACAAGGAAATAAATAAGCAAGCAACTTACGCTAGGCTATCACGGCTATCACACATATTACATCCACTAGGCATCAAAGTTCGCCACCAGTGCAAATAAACGCGCCGACAAAAGAATATACAAAACTGAGAGCACTTCAGAAGGCACTAGGCCTGGCCAGGTCGGGCCACCCAAACAGCTGAAGAAGCTGAGTAGACCTCAGTTGTGTCAATGATAGATGCATCAACACTAGATTTAAGGCATGATGGTGCGCACGGCAGTCCTCTGACATCTTCATTGCATCTTTGACTTCAAGTCGGAGCTGAGCTGAAGCAAGCCTTTCCGCTTTAAGTTGAGACTGAAGAAGTCGAACTTATTGAGGCAGCGATCGCACAGAGGTTGTCTCACACCTGCTGGTGAGTAGCTTCAACTCCTTGCCTTCATCAAGACAGACCTTGGGGTCATCTCGCTGTCCTCAAGATGGTTTGGCTCACTATCTTCCCTAAAGTTCTGCCTGGCGTAAGAGATACGAGTCTGAAAGAGAAACAAGGAGACATGTAACAGTTTTCACAATTATATAAGCAAATAAATGGATCTGTTCTGCATAAGGAACATGTTTTTACAACTACAATTTGAAACTGGTAGTTGTTGCAAACATCCAATCAGATGTAAACAGCAAAGCAAACAACAGTGGAGGAAATGATGCCTATCCAAATCTACACTAGAACAAAGTTTGAAGGTTTGAGAAGGATGAACTTACATTACATGTTAACACAGGCTGGACAAAGCCTTTCTCCATGTTGATGGAAGGATAATTCAATAGATTCCCCAAAGAAAATTGTTTATAAGCGTTGCCATTATTCTACATTTTGCAAAGAGTAAATATAGATCAAATAATATTGGAAGAAACAGAGGACAATGAAGCTCAAAAGTGCATCGATGATACATAATCATATAGCAATTAATTAAGTACAACGTTACAAGGCAAAAGGGAGAGAGGTACTGACAAGAGCAATGCAGAGCACATTATTGTTTTGAGATCGTATGATCCTTTGAGCAAGGATATTCATCTTAAATTAGTTTTCATACAAGAGAGAAGGTAAGGCACAAGCAGAAATTTAGGAGTTCAAATTTTGAATTGATATCATAGAAGATTACTGACGCTGGGCTCCCAGCAGTTCTAATAGGGTTTGGCCTTTGGAGTAGGGGTAAAGTGTGGTATAGTTGGGCCTGTGTTTTCTGTGGCTGCTGATCTATCTGATTTAACAGGTATCACTAACTTCTCCAAATACCTAGTTTGTACTCCTTGAGGATCTGCACTCACCCTCTTCCTTTTGGACATCTATTACGAAAGAACAACATTTGCCTAGAAAAACATAGTGTGACTAAACATGGAATAGGTACAGAAAATGGATAGGTATGGCATATACTCATATATGATGCTTAAACTAAGTAGATGGTGTAACAAAGTAGAAGTAATGCAAGCGGTCAGATGCAAAATATCTGCGACCAATACAACTTTGCAAAGTTAGAGCAAGCACCTTGATGGGTGAATAAGATAGGCCATCCTCCACCATGCCAAGTTTGTTAGCTAGTGGATCGTTCCGCAATATTCCTTTTGTGCGCCCATTCTCATATTCATTTTGATAATGTTCAATATCTGACATGCATGAAAACATAAAAAAAAGTGAGATTTTCTTTGTAATGCAGAAGTGATTCTAATCCAATACTATCTCCCTGTAAACCCCTTTGTGCTATCTCTGCAATTATTTTAAAAGATGCCATGCATGCTGTAATTTGTTGTGTGCATTAATATAATGTGGCCTACTACTCAAAATATGGGAGCTCCAGAAGTGATGACACTTCGCAGATGATCGCTTCAACATATAGTAAAGAAGAACAAGTCGACCTGACCTGACAGATTCAAAATATACTAAGGGAGAACAACTCGACCTGACCAGTCGACCGCAAGAGAAGAGTATCATCTTAAAGAAGAGCAGAAGAGCAAATAGACTGAAGATATTACAAGTCTTTCAATACAATGTCGGTTGGCGCACAGAGAAATACTATTCTTTCCGGTCTCTCCATATGTGGCTCACATGCATTTCGAAACTAAAGTAGGAACATTTAGCTAACCAATTAAACATCTCTCAGTTTTACTAATATCAGCAATAATATCAGATATGAATTTGTACAACTAAGCTTGTTTAGCTCGATGGGTGGAGCAGTGCTATTATGACACGAACCACGTAGGCTGATTGTGGTCATCATAAAATGGGGAAAACATAAGCATGATGAGTACAATGTTGACCGTGGCAGTGGGATGGCAGATCTGAAGCTGCAAACCGCGCAATGGGTAGTTAGCAACCGATGTTTGCTTTGAAATAACAACTAAGATTTGGTATGGACAAGAAAGTACGGTCAACAAGTGACAAACAAATGCAATTGCTGTCTCTCTATATGTCGCGACATGCATTTGGAAACTCAAGTGGGACCTTTAGCTAACCAATTAAATGTGTCGGTTAACTAATATCAGTATCATATCACAATCATATTTGAACAACTAAGCTTTCGAATTCTGAGTGTTGTGTTGTTTAGCTTGAAGGGTGGAGTAATGCTAGTATGACAGAAAGCACCTACGCAGATCATAGTAGAGTAGATAAAAGGGGAAAACCCTAAGCATCAAGAGAAAAATCAGGAAAGTGGAACTAGCTGGACCAGTGGGTGGCGCACATTCTTTTCGAAACGAATGTAGGAATATTAGGTGACCAATTAAACATTCTCTATTTTAGTTATATGAGCATCATATTAGATTCGTATTTCAACACGTAAGCTTTGGGTTGAGGTCTTGACGAGCAGTGCTAGCACGACACGAAGCACCTACGATGATGGTAGTGAATATAAAGGGGGGAAACCATAAACTTTACGATTATAGTGCCCATACCATGGCGGATCTGAAGGTGCAAACCGGACAAAGCTACTTCGCAAGCAATGTTTTCTTTCAACTAGCCACTATGATTTGGTACGGACAAGAAAAGTACAGTAAACAAATTACGATCTACTTTCCAGGTGAGATCAATAACTTAAGCACATATGGAAGAGTTCCACTTCTCTTGCGACGCCGTGTAGGCCTATGCTGATACGTTGAGGGTGCTGCGGGTGCGATGGCTGTCGGTGGCGGGGAAGAAGACTTTAGATGGCAGACGGCCGGGTCGGGGGATATATCCCGTTGCCGTGGACGAGGCGGTCGTAGGAGCGGCAACGGCAAGGTGGACGACGGCGCCGATGAAGCGAGAGGAGGCGATGAAAGGATCCTAGTCCAGCGTCGCGGATGAGAGACGTCCATCTGTTGCAGTGGACGACGGGGTAGTGGTAGCGGCTCCGGCAAGGATGAGGATGGGGTGGCGGACGGAGGAGGCTGGCCGCAGTGCAGAGGTTGTCGTGCCGCCGACGGTGTATGAATGGGGAAATGGAGGGGAGGGGGGATCTCAAACTTTGGGACGCACTTCTCTGAAATGGGGGAAAATTACGAACTTATCCCCCGTTTAAAATTTTGGGCATCGTGTCGGTTGGGGATAGGACGGTAATCTTGCATCCCCAAATATTTGCCCGTAACTATTTCGGGCGAGGAGAGGGTGTTTTGCCGCCCACGGTTGCCGCCCACGGTGTATGAACGGGGCTGACAGGTAGGGCGGTTGTGTCATGTCTGATGGAAGTTACACATCTGCCCCTATTGAAAATATTAGCCTACATCGATTTCGGACGAGGAGAGTTTATTTTGCCTCCCACCATGTATGAATGGGGAAATGGAGGAAGAGACACATGTCTTTCAGACGAGCTTGAATCAAATGTGTTTTGCCGCCCACGTTTGGCGCCCACCGTGTCTGAATGGGCTTAGAGGCTGTTGTGTCACGTCTGATTGAAGTTACTAGTCTACCCCTATCGACAGCGGTGTAAATCCGGTCGATAAGGATGTCAAGTGTCAGGGGTAGACAGTAATTTCCATCTCGCAAACACTTCCTTCGGGCAGCCCACAAATTATAGTGGGTGTTTAGCCGCTTCGTTCAAAAATTGGGAGAATTAGCATTCACGTTTTCCCTGGGACCTGGCAAACTAAATTCAAATCCAATTTGTATTCAATTACAATATCCACAAATAATTATACATTTTGTTATTTATTTCTTCAAAACCACAACAAAGATTTATTCCACCTTTATATATGATTATGATTTAGAAGTGTCGTGATCTTCGAATTCAGTAGGTTGGATACACTCTGAGTCAAACATTTATTTCATCCAATACAATATGCTCACATGAAATACAGTTCACCTTATGTCAATCATACAAGTACTGAGGATTACCTCGCCTAACAAATTCGGATCATTACAACACCTGGACAACATAGGGGGTCTCTTGCAACATAATCCATTCATAGACATGACACAACATGCAAGTACAATAATCTAATGACAATTTCAACTGGTATCTAAAGAAGAACCGGGATTACCTTGGGCTTCAGATAGCAGAAACAGCAGGACCTCCTCCGTCTTCAAATGCAACATTCTTACTTCCTCCAATTCTTCGGTTGCTTGCATAATGCGTGCCGCTAATTCCGTAATTTCCAGCCTCAAGATAAAGATTACCTCATTCATGGCAGCCACACCATCTCTTTCTGCCTCTAGTAGAGCCTCAAGCACTATAATATCTGTGCTCAGACCGCTCTCCGGTAGTTTTGCCTATGAACTGCTACCATATGGTAACATGGATGGCGCACTGCTTCCACAAATAGATTCTGTGGTTGTACATTGTGTCCTAGTGTGAACGGCATCCTGAAAGGTTTCCGCTGGACATGAGTAAGAGATATTTATCGTATGATCCAGGCAGTAAGCTTACATGGTAAATGACGGATGAATTATTGCCGAGCATGGCAAACTATATTTAAATGGTTCGAAGCAGCATTAGTCGAAAAGAAATTAAAATGGTAAGATGAAACTAGTGATGTAAGTGGCAAATAAACGACATCCGCCAGTCCCATCTAGTTAGTTTTTGCTACCTCCCTAGTTCATTTTCCTCAAAAAACAAAAAACTCTTTTGAACTATCATACCACTAGTGGACTTTAATCGGGATTAAACCGGACCCAGTTGACATCCCTAGTTGAAAGGGAGTGTACAACTGCTATATTTAAGTTGCCAAGGCATCTAAGCAGTTGAAATAATCTAAGAAAGCACTTAAGAGTGTGGCCTCATATAAACTACGAAGACAGTCTTGTGATGAAGTTGAGAGGAAAAGTTAAGGACTCAAATGAAATAGGCATGCATTTCTTTACGATAGTACAGCAGGCACTGCTGACATATTGGCCAACTCAGGTATAGCGTAACAACAAATAAGCATTCGAATCAAGAAATACAGCAAAGCATACAACTGAACTATTTGTAATTCGGTAGGATTACACGTTGAGGTCACAAGCCAAGAAAGCAGCCCACTCGCATTACATTTCACATGTACTAAAATACACTGGCTTACCATATGTTGCTGTGAAGCCTAGTTGCTGTTGCAATGTTCTTTGAAGATATCGTCAGCATCCCGTGGTTGCAAATCTAGTTGTTGTAGTTTATTCTGCACCATCTATTTAGGTAAAATTAATTTTAATCGCATGCACTGTTCCGAATTGATCATCAATGGTTCATCTAAACTAATGAAAGAAGGGTGTGTGCATACGCGACAATATATCTGCTTCCCTCTATTTTTATGCTTGTTTGAGGTGCCAGCCCCAAAAGAACAAATATTTTGCTAGATGGGGTTCGCAGCTCCATAATTAATAGAAGCATCAAATTAGTCATGCAACTTGGGAAGATCAAGAACACATAAACAAGTAATGAACAGAGGCTCGGAGCAGTGATGTAATAGCTAGCATCAGAAAATGTAGGGTAAAACGAACAAAAGCAGCGGAACCACATGCTAGTTTGCTGATGTGTAATTAAGCATAGAGAACATTAAGCAATCTGATGGAACCAACAGGTGGCATCAGAACAAAACTAAAGCATATTAACTATATGTGCACTGGTATGTAATTTAGCACATGTAACATGTTCACTGCCAGAAGTATGGCCCTATAGGTGCAAGCAGAATAATGCGTCTCATGAAAAACTGAATGATGCCCTGAAGAAATTCAAAGGTGTGGTGCTTATGCTAGGAAAGTGAACGTAGGCGCCGACCGTTGGATAATAGTGTATGCGTATCGTTGTCATACTTGATAGCTAAGGATCATTGATGGTGCTCGTGTTGCGGTTGACTTTGGGCCAGCTGTCGCCGTCGCTGATGCAGCTCCGGTGCTACGGTTGCGGCGCCTGTTGACATAGAAGAAAGATCATCTGTGGTAAGTGAATAGTTGCACGATAAAGAGAAAAACCGAAGGAGTAAAAATCGAAATAACCTGATGAGGCTGCGGCATCGGTAAAGCAGGGCCGGTGGAGTTGAATATGGCGTCCGTGGAGCGGGTCCGGTGCCGTGGACGAAGGCTTCGGTGGGCGCGTTGTACAGTGCTTTTGGTGAGGCGGATCTATTATGGCGGACGAGGGCTTGTATGAAGGGCCAAGGAAGGGGCGGACGAGGGAGTCAGTGAGGGGCCTACGCTGTGGTGGACGAGGGCGTCGGTTAAGCAGATCCGGTGCGGTGGACCATGATGGCGGTCAAGGAGATCTGGAGCGTTGGACAAGCCAGTCGCTGATGCGGCTCCGGTGAAGTGGTGGGTTGGCAGTTGGGCGTTCCAAGGTGCGGAAGGTAGATCCGGTGGGGTGTGAGGTCCACCGCTGCGGCGGAGGACTAGATTCGGCGGCTTGCCGTGGTTGGGGGGGGGTCGGGGAGGGGAAGGGGAGGGGCTCTGGGGAAGAATGTTGGGGGCAAAGAGGGGAAAAAATGGAGTTACCAAAGCATCCCTTTTCCGTTCATGTGGCAGGGGTAAAACAGGAATATCGCAGAGCTAAACTTTCGGGCGCGTGATATTTCGATGTGAGCGGGAAGTTTGAAAGCTTTTGGCGCCTAAAATTATAAGTATTCTGCTCTAGTATGGCCGACTATGATATCATGGCCGACAATTTGTTTGTTTTGCACGCAAAAAATGTGCAAGTTTTTAAAATCAATGTCTCCAACTCGAAACTTAGAATGTCCATTCAATTCAAATATGGATCATTGAGCTACTACAAGCAAATACCATCATACGGTCCAATTCAAATGAAATTCCAAATGTGTTTATCCTAAATATGATGAAAAAAGCAAAAATGTGTATGTGTATGAATAAAGCGGATGATTATAAAGTTTGAACGTGTCTGTCGGTGTCAAAACCGGCGGATCTCGAGTAGGGGGTCCCGGACTGTGTGCCTAGGCGGATGGTAACAGGAGACAAGGGACAGGATGTTTTTACCCAGGTTCGGGCCCTCTCGATGGAGGTAAAACCCTACTCCTGCTTGATTAATATTGATGATATGGGTAGTACAAGAGTAGATCTACCACGAGATCAGAGAGCCTAAACCCAAGAAGCTAGCCTATGGTATGATTGTTGTTCGTCCTACGGACTAAAACCCTCTGGTTTATATAGACACCGGAGAGGGCTAGGGTTACACAGAGTCGGCTACAATGGGAGGAGATCTACATATCCGTATCGCCAAGCTTGCCTTCCACGCCAAGGAAAGTCCTTTCGGACACAGGACGAAGTCTTCAATCTTGTTTGTTCATAGTCCCGGAGTCCGGCCAAAGGTTATAGTTCGGCTATCCGGACAACCCCTAATCCGGGACTCCCTCAGTAGCCCCCGAACCAGGCTTCAATGACGATGAGTCCGGCGCGCAGATTTGTCTTCGGCATTGCAAGGCGGGTTCTTCTCCAAATTATGTGTACCTGTTGAATAGTGTCCGGCTTCTCGTGAATATTGTGCTCCTTGGCTTCCACGTGTCAAATGAATGCGAAAAGCCAAGGTGTTTTTACTTTTAGCCCCCTAGCTGCGCAAATAAGCTGCCTTATAAAAGAGATGAGGATTTAGATCCGAATCACACCATCTTCCCTTCGCGAGCATTCATCGGAGCGCATCCGACAGAAATACATTCCATCATGGCCAGTCGACGCAGCTCCTCCTGTCGCCCTCCCAGCCCTCAGCCTGGAGATTGGGAGAGATGTTCCGTCCCACACAGTGAGCTAGTGACGCTCCAAACCAAGAGATTTCTTCCCCTAGCCTTCATGGTCCCGGTTCGAGCCGGGCTCGCCACCTATAATGGCGGAAAGCAGACGGAGAGCGTCCCCAATCCCTCCCAAGGAGAGCGGGTAAGCCTTGTCCCTTATTTAATAAGAGGGCTCAGATTTCCAATTCATCCGTTTCTCCGGGGGCTCACGGAGTTCTACGGCCTCGGTTGCACAACCCACGCCTGCCTCCATATTGCATATTGCGGGCTTCGTAGCCCTTTGCGAGCTGTTCTTGGGCGTCGAGGCTCATTTCGCGCTGTGGAAGAAGTTGTTCTACCTTGTGCCCCGTTCTTAGGAGGGGTCGATATATCAAGTGGGTGGAGCCGAACTATGGCGCATCGTCGGGACCGGATATCTATCCGGAACCCCAAGGAAGGCATCCGAAGACTGGCCTTCAGAATGATTTTATATAGAAGATGTCCCTCTGCCGGACCCTGTTCGGATCGGCCTCCCCGAGTTCAATAATGCTCCCCTGAAGAAGCGCCTAAGCTGGCGTCCATGAAGCCCTCAGAGGGAAAATGACAAGGACGCCCTCTACCCGATGAGCCGGATAAGGTTGTTAGCTCATTCCGGACTGACCATGATCGGGGTCATGGCCACATGCATTATGCGGGGGGTGCAGCCGCTTCAGTATAGAGGCCACCCCATGTGGGATTTCAACGGGGAGGATGATGCCACCCGCTGCGGCCGTAAGGGGACGGGATCGGTTGCTGCTCTGACGAAGGCCTTGTCCGCATTGTACAAGGGAGAAGAGGAGGAGTTCCTCCGCGTCAATCCACAGGGCGGATTTTCTATGTACAATCCTCCAAGCTGGGTAAGCGGACACTTCATTTTGCCCATCCGTTCCATATTCCCATAGTTAAGTACCTTATCTTGTGATTTCGATGCAGGAATTGCACCGGGCCGTAAAGGATATAAACAGCCCTCCTCCACAACCTGAGGATCCGGAACGGTCCCTCGATCCAGCCTCCCAAGAGGAACCGGACATCTCCGTGCAGTTGATCGATGGGGTACTTTACCAACTGAGCATCGACAATGCCTTGGTTGCCATTACGGCCGATTACCCCGGAATACTTCCCGCCTCACAGATAACTGAGACCGAAGTCCCAATACTTTGAAAATGATCCATCCGTGCTTATTTTTGATCACCGTATATCAATGGTGTTTTGCAGGGAGCCCTTGAGGCGGAAGGCCGAGCCTGCGGTGGCTAGCCCACAAGGGGCAGCAAGGCCCAACAGGCTGAAAAGAAGTGCGGTCCGGTTTGAGACGCCGGCGCAACAGTATGGCATGCCATCTTATTCCCAGGTTTTATTCCCGGAAGGTATACTAACGCTCGTGCTCCCTTCAGGGAAAAGTGCGCTCGCCGGACTATATCCGGCGAGGTTGCCAATCGAGCCTCCACCAGCCAGGCTCCAAAGCCAGGTCCAGAAGCGGAGGCGAACACGAGGCGTGCGCCGGACACTCCTCCGACAGAGGATGCCGACGGACTATCTGCCACCAATTCAGAGGTGGAGAGTGCCATGAATCACAGGCGTCGCCGGACAGTTCTTTGTGACGCATGTTTCTCCCAAGAGGCATTGGATGCCTTCAATTCGGGAGATGCACACCTTCGTGCCGCTCAAAATGGTCTAGCCAGAGCCACGGAGCAGTATGTGAAAGACATACGGGTGAGAAAATTTGATGGTTATATATACCAGTAGCCCCCGAGACTTAAAATAGTTAGAATAACTGATTTAAGGATCATTTGTTATGCAGGATCTTACAAAAAAGAATACCCAACTGTCCCAGGAGCTGGAAGAGTGCAAAGCCCAACTTGAGGCCGCACTAGCCACTGGAGGGGAGGCCAAGGAGACCCCTCGGTAATATACGCGCTCAAAGATAAGTATGTTGTGAAGTGCGCCGTGTGTGTAAATCTGACAATATCATTGCAGATGGCGCCAGAGTAGATCCGGACAAGCAACAACTCTTGCGCCGGTTAAAGGCCGGGGAGAGCGTGTTTACGAGGGTGAGGCTGGAGAAGCAAGATGCCAACACCCAGCTGGGCGAGGAACTAAAGGATGTTCGTGCCCAGCTGTCGGACTCCGGGAAGGAGAATCGACGGCTTCGACGCGGCATTTTCAGTAAGTGCTTGAACGAACTTTGAAAAAGAGTTCGGCGAGGAAGTCGACTAACATAGTTATGTCTGTAGGCATGCTCACAGGTCGTCCTGCAGAGGAAATGCCCGGTTCTACGGGTGACCTTCTTCTGAGTTTACAACTGCATCTAACGAAGTTCGGCGGTGAAGAAAAGCGTCGCCTGTGCCTTGTGGCCATCTGTCTCCCTTTCCGAAGGCCTTGGAGAGCTTACAGAGAGGCTTAAGGGAGCGCGGCGGCGCTTCCGATTATGGAAGATATCGGCCTGCCGTCAAGGCACCAGGGAGGCCTGGGCCATGGTGAAGACGCGGTACACGAAGGCTGACCCAAACCACATGGCCGAGGTCGGACCTGTGGGGCCCGATGGGAAGGAGATCCCTGTGAGCTTACTGTACGGCCAAGTAGAATTGGCCGCAAAGTATTCCCAACACGACTGTAAACTAGACAGCCTATTAGATGGTATTGAGGAGGAATACACCCAGTCAAATTGACTATGTAATTGAAGATGACATGTAAAAATGCCTTCTAGCCGGATTGTAGATCGTTTGTCATGGCGGACCTTTTCGCTTCAACCTCGGGACCCTATAGTCCGGAGTGTGTCCGAATACCCTCATGGTTATGTAAGAACTGGGGCATGCGTGTAGACCAGGGGTAGGGGTCATTAGTGCTTGAACAGACAAGTGCCCAACTAGTTATGTTATATTACATGGTTAGTAAGAAACATCTTCCAAGGAGAATAGTTCCGTTAGGGGTTCCTTTCCACAGGAGGCATGCCTTAAAGTGCATGTCCGGACTGCTAAAAAGCAGTAAAAGCATCCGGGGCAGATAAATAAATAAGTGAGGAATCATCTTTAGTTCATCGATCGAATATTCCCTTAAGAACGCTAGCTTTCGGCTTCACCCATTCTCGAGGTACACATCCGCTGACCGGCAGTAATAATCGCAGAGGTGCTCCCTTTACCACCTAGCCGAACAATCGGGAACGTATGGGTAAGAACAGGAGCCAGGCAACCCAGCTTGGCCAAAACTTAAGTCATATCGATGCATATAATGGTGAATAAAAGGTACATGCGGAAGCGTTACACATGTGTTAGGCATGAAGCCCGTACAAATAAGCTTCTGTTAAAGAAGCCCCCAGGTATAATGAGCGGATAGCGCGTCAAGTGTGTGCGAACAATGCGCGAACGAGCCTTTAAAGGCTGTAAGAGAAAAGGAGGAGAAGGAGAGAAATATAAGACAGCTAATGTGTAAAAAATAGACAGAGGAAGGAGACGAACTCAGAATCCGGCGCTAGGCGTAGAATCTTCGGAGACGGGCTGCGTTCCATGGGTTCGGCTCGAGTCGGTTATCCGATGCATCTCGCAGACGGTACGCTCCACCGGTCAGGACTTGGTCGATAATAAAGTGACCTTCCCATTTGGGCTTGAGTTTGTCCTTTTTCTTATCCGGCAGGCGTAGAACTAACTCGCCAACATTGTAAGTTTTGGCCCGTACTTCTCTGCTTTGATATCTTCGAGCCTGCTGTTGATAGAATGCGGAACGGGCTTTTGCCACGTCACGCTCCTCCTCCAAGGCGTCTAAACTGTCCTGCCGATCGAGCTCGGCTTCTCTTTCTTCGTACATGCGCACGCGAGGTGAGTCATGAATTATGTCACAGGGCAGAACTGCCTCTGCGCCGTATACCATAAAGAATGGTGTGAATCCGGTGGTGCGCGACGTGGTCCGCAGCCCCCAGAGTACGGAGTCGAGCTCCTCTACCCAGTGCATGTTAGATTCCTTGAGGGACCGCACTAATCTGGGTTTGATGCCGCTCATGATTAGACCATTTGCTCGCTCGACTTGACCGTTAGTTTGAGGGTGATAGAATGAAGCATAGTCGAGCTTGATACCCATGTTTTTGCACCAGAGTTTGACCTCGTCGGCCGTGAAGTTCATGCCGTTATCAGTGATGATCTTGTGGGGACGCCCGTAACGTGTCGACACCGATATGAAGTCTATCACGGTCCGGATTCGCCGCCTTAACAGGCTTGGCCTCTATCCATTTGGTGAATTTATCCACCATGACCAGTAGGTATTTTTGCTTGTGGGTTCCTCCTTTAAGGGGTCCAACCATGTCAAGCCCCTGCACCGCAAAGGGCCGGTGATGGATATAGTTTGGAGGGCGGTGGGTGGCATGTGGCTTTGATTAGCAAAGAGCTGGCAACAGACGCATCGTTGGACTATGTCCTGAGCATCTGCCCGGGCCGTCGGCCAATAAAATCCTGTACGGAAGGCCTTGCTTACAAGGGCCCGGGCTGCGGCGTGGTGCCCGCCGAGTCCGGCATGAATTTCAGCCAGAAGATTCCGCCCTTCCTCTTCGGAGATACACCTTTGAAGGACTCCGGTCGTGCTTTTCTTATAAAGCTCTCCCTGATGGACTTTATAGGCTTTAGATCGCCGCACTATGCAGCGTTTCCTCATTTTGGTCCTCGAGAAGTTCCTGCCTGGTTAGGTAGGCTAGGAATGGTTCTGTCCATGGGGCAATGACTACCATTATTACATGGGCTGAAGATGTTACTTCGTTGGCATAGCCTCCAGTTGTGTCAGAATGTTCGGTGTTAGGCAGTGCTGTTGGGTCCGGGCTATTATTTCCGGACTCCCCTTACCATACTACGGATGGCTTGAACAGTCTCTCTAAGAAGATATTGGGGGGACGGCATCACGCTTTGCCAATGCGCCAAGACGTCTGCTGCTGATTGTTTTCTCGAGCTATATGGTGAAATTCGAGCCCTTGAACCGAGCTGACATTTTTAGGACGCCGTTGCGATAAGCTGCCATTTTCGGATCCTTGGCATCAAAGTCTCCATTTATTTGGGATATCGCGAGGTTGAATCGCGCACCTCTAGGCGTTGAATGCCCATGGATATTGCCATCCGGAGACCATGTAGAAGGGCCTCGATTCGCCGCGTTGTTGGAGTCCGTATACATTATCCGAGTACGATTGAAGCTGTATCTCCTGTTGGGGACGTCAGAACGACGCCAACCCCCAGACCAGCCAACATTTTGGAACCGTCGAAGTGCATAATCCAGTTGGAATATGTGCCGTACTCTTTAGGGAGTTCAGCTTCAGTCCATTCGTCTACGAAGTCGGCCAAAACTTGTGACTTAATGGCTCGCCGTGGCTTATAGGTTATGTCGAACGGGAGGAGCTCAATGGCCCATTTGGCAATCCGGCCCGTCGCGTCGCGGTTGTTTATAATGTCGTTAAGAGGTACTTCGGAGGCTAATGTTATCGAACACTCTTGAAAGTAGTGTCGCGGCTTCCGGGATGCCATAAACACCGCGTACGCTATCTTTTGATAATGCGGATACCGTGACTTGCATGGAGTGAGGACAGTGGACACGTAGTAAACTGGTTTTTAAAGGGGAAACTTGTGTCCGTCCGTTTCTCGTTCGACAACGAGCACCACGCTTACAACTTCATGAGTTGCGGTGATGTATAATAGCATTGGTTCGCCTATGTTGGGCGCGGCCAGGACTGGGTTTGTTGCCAATATGGCTTTTATTTCTTCGAGCCCGGCCGTGGCGGCATCAGTCCACTCGAAGTGTTCAAGGCGCCGGAGGAGGCGATAGAGGGGTAATGCCTTTTCTCCCAAATGGGACATAAAGCGGCTTAGAGCCGCCACGCATCCAGTCAATTTTTGTATTTGTTTGAGGTCCTTTGGGATATCCAATTGTGAAAGAGCTCGGATCTTGGCTGGGTTTGCTTCAATTCCTCTACCAGATACAATGAAGCCCAAGAGCTTTCCGGCTGGTACGCCGAAAACTCATTTTTCCGGGTTAAGCTTGATGTCATATGTTCGAAGATTATCGAATGTGAGCCTCAAGTCATCTACTAGAGTTTCTACATGCTTGGTTTTGACGACCACATCATCTATGTATGCCTCCACTGTTTTGCCGATCTGGTTTGCCAGACATGTCTGAATCATGCGCTGATATGTTGCGCCGGCGTTTTTGAGCCTGAAGGGCATTGTGTTGAAGCAGAATGGGCCGTTTGGGGTGATAAATGCTGTTGTGGCTTGGTCAGGCTCTGCCATCTTGATTTGATGGTAGCCGGAGTATGCGTCGAGGAAACACAATGAATCGTGTCCTGCGGTAGCGTCGATAATTTGATCGATGCGGGGGAGGGGGAAGGGATCCTTTGGACAAGCCTTGTTGAGGTCCTTGAAATCAACGCATAGGCGCCAGGATTTGTCCTTCTTTGGTACCATCACCAGGTTTGCTAGCCAGTCCGGATGTTTTATATCTTTGATGAATCCGCCTCCAATAGTTTGGCTAGCTCCTCTCCCATGGCTTGTCTCTTAGGTTCGAGAAACATCAAGAGCCTGTTTGATCGGCTTGAATCCTTTTAGGATGTTTAGGCTGTGCTCGGCCAGCCGGCGTGGGATTCCTGGCATGTCTGAAGGGTGCCAGGCAAAAATGTCCAAATTTTCGCGTAGGAATTCTCGTAGTGCGGCATCTACATCAGGGTTTAATTGTGCCCCGATGGAGGCCGTTTTTGTAGGGTCCGTTGGGTGGACTTGGAATTTGACTATTTCGTCCGCTGGTTTAAAGGAGGTGCACTTGGATCTTTTATCGAGTATCACATCGTCCCTGTTCACCGTGGAGCGCAGCGTAGTCAGTTCCTCGGCCGCTAGGGCTTCAGATAGTGCCTCAAGGGCTAGTGCGGCTGTCTTATTTTCGGCGCGGAGTGCTATGTCCGGGTCACTAGCAAGAGTGATGATTCCGTTGGGCCCGGGCATTTTGAGCTTCATGTATCCGTAATGGGGTATAGCTTGAAAAATCGTGAATGCCTCTCGCCCTAATAGAGCGTGGTATCCGCTGCTGAATGGGGCCACTTGGAACGTGACCTCCTCGGACCTATAATTATCCGGCGTACTGAACACCACATCCAGTGTGATTTTTCCTGTGCAGCACGCTTCCCGACTTTGTATTATTCCTCTAAAGGTTGTGCTGCTTCGCTCAATGCGGCTCCAGTCTATTTCCATTTTTCGAAGGGTTTCCTCATAAATGAGGTTCAATCCCCTGCCACCGTCCATGAGTACCTTGGTAAGGCGAAAGCCATCCACTATTGGACTGAGGACCAATGTTGCTGGTGCTCGGGCTGTTTGGAATTTAGGTTCATCACTGGTATTAAAGGTAATAGCCGTGTCACTCCATGGAATTATTGTTGCTACTTCGTAGACTTCGGCAAGGCTGCGGAGTGTTCGTTTTCGCATATTGTTTGATGCGGAAGTCTCAAGACTGTTAATACTGATCTTGGTATCCCTGGGCTGGTGCTCTGTGGATGTGGGGTTAGAAGCTCTTCGCCACTTTTGACCACCGCGGAGTATCCAACATGCTCTAAGGCTATGAGTTGGTGTGGCGCCCTCAGTACTATGAATTTTACAGGTCCGTTGAGCCATCCCTCCGAAGACGGTTCCATGCCCCGTAGGGTTTTTTTTGGTGTTTAACCCGGGTGATTGGCGATAATGCACCCTTTTATTTCAGACTGGTTTGTATTCGGGCGGATTGTCCCAAAATCTTACTCGGTTTTCCAGCGCTTTCCATGGCACAAGACTTTCTTACTATGGACGCCAAGTCAGCAAAGCGTGTAATTTCACGGCGACCTATGGCGTTGAGGATTCCTTGTCCATGCAATTATTGCAGAAGAATGAAATTGCGTCTTCCTCACGGCAGTCCTTTATCCTGTTCATAACCAGGAGGAATCGCCCAAGAATGATGTCTTTGCTTCCTCGGGCCCTTGCCTAATTTTGGATAGATCGCCTATGTTCGGGTGGGTGGGTGGAATTAGATCCAAACCTCACCCAATCTGAGGCTCAAGGGCCAAGGAGTTACCGAACTCGAAGCTTGGATTCTTGGATGTTGTCCAATGAATCTAGCCCATTGCCCGACTCTAAATTCAGGTCTTGAGTGTCGCCCTCCCTCCGCTGGGTATCCGCTTGAGGATCGGGAACCGGACATAGCTAGTCCTTAAGATAGATGAAGGTCGCCAGATTGTTCCTCCACCATGGCAACATGATGGGTGACCTGGGAGAGTTAATCTCTCTCAGATCGGGTTTAGGCCCAATCTGATCGTAGTCTGTAGCGACTCCCAGGGCGGCGATGCGATCCAAGAGCTCGTTTAAGGAAGAGAGCTCCGTCGGATCTAACTGCTCGGCGAGTTCCGAGTTGACGTGAAGATTGCTTCCGATGACCCGAGAAGTCATCGTCGGCACGGCGGCCGAACAGGCGGTCATAAGAAAACCGCCTAGCCGGAGAGTTTGGCCGATAGCCAAAGCTCCTTTAGCAACAGTGTCGTCTTTAAAAACGGGATGAGGCATCCTTCCTGATGGCGACGGCACAGAGGAACTCTCAATGAAAGCACCAATGTCGGTGTCAAAACCGTCGGATCTCGGGTAGGGGTCCCGGACTGTGCATCTAGGCGGATGGTAACAGGAGACAAGGGACACGATGTTTTTACCCAGGTTCGGGCCCTCTCGATGGAGGTAAAACCCTACTCCTGCTTGATTAATATTGATGATATGGGTAGTACAAGAGTAGATCTACCACGAGATCAGAGAGGCTAAACCCTAGAAACTAGCCTATGGTATGATTGTTATTCGTCCTACGGACTAAAACCCTCCGGTTTATATAGATACCGGAGAGGGCTAGGGTTACACAGAGTCGGTTACAATGGGAGGAGATCTACATATCCGTATCACCAAGCTTGCCTTCCACGCCAAGGAAAGTCCCTTCCTGACACGGGACGAAGTCTTCAATCTTGTATCTTCATAGTCCTGGAGTCCGGCCAAAGGTTATAGTTCGGCTATCCGAACACCCCCTAATCCGGGACTCCCTCAGTGCCCGTATGTGTATATCTCTAGGTTTGATATATGAATTTGAAATCACGAAATCCCAGCTTAAAAAATGTACCTCCGTTTAAATGAATTACAAAAGCTAATGATGGAGTCGAATTCCAAAATTCCAATCTTATGTTTGTAATTCTAGTACATCAAGGTATATCACGCATGTTCAAAAGTATCGTTATCTCATAGTACAAACTGTGAAACAAATTGATCAAGCATGAGTGCACAATATCTCAATTACGCTAAAGTCCCTCAAATATAGACACCTCACTCTTTATCTGAAGTCAACCCCCCCACCACCACACACACGCACATAGAGAAGTCGTTCTCTCCCCCAAACACCAACACACGAGCACATTAACACCCCTCTCTCTTGTAAAGTCCGGACCACAACATAGGTCTCTATCACTTTGTCTCTCGGGCATGCACACATCTCTTCCATCGCTCTCCCGCTATCTCTCTTACCCAAGCACATGCACTATGTAGAGTGTATATTTCCCATACACACAAAACGTCGCCCCCAAACGTCTATCTCCCAAGTTATGTGGTACTCGCGCACTCACCTCACACACCACCCCCACTGCAAACAAGCACACTTTTTCTCCTTGTGCGCCACTCTCCTCTTTCTATCTCTCCCACATGTGGACCCGCCCCAGCTCCTTCCCTGTATACATATATGTCGTGACTCTTTGCATAGCTCCCTAATGTATAATCGTTCTCGATTTCACACATTGTTCTCTACACCATCTATTCTAGATCTCTCATGAAGTCCCTATCACACACACGATGACTCGCTTCCCTTGCGTCTCCGTTCATAGGTCAATTTCGGACAACATCAACATTGTCTCCCTATCTATACGCCATTTATGGACACAAACGACCCCTCTCGCTCCCTCTCTCCCTCTCTCTCTCTCTCTCTCTCCGCCTCTAGCTCTCTCTCTCTCTCTCTCTCTCTCTCTCTCTACGGAGAGAACTCTCTCTTTCTCTCGCTGTCACACCCCTCTCCCACACACACACTCGATGTCTCTTCCAAATAGTCTGCTACCCCCGCCCGCACGCGTGCTATCTCGCTACTACACATGTCACACCATTCCCCTTCCCTTATAGTAGGTTTACATCATCAGTGGTCTCTCTACTCCACATACACTCTCTCCCTCTCACACACAAACGCGTGCACAAACACACACAGACACACACAAACACCCATTTATCTGGATCCTCATCCCTCCTCATGTCCGCATGTGTATCTCACACACTCCCTCTCTAATTATGTATATGTGTCTCCACGTTACACAACACAAAGCCCTATGTACATGTCTCTCTTTATCCTCCACACACATAGACACAAAGAATCTGTTATCATTTCCTCAGTCTCTAACATATCACACACGCACAGACACACACACACACACACTCTCTCTCTCTCTCTCTCTCTCTCTCTCTCTCTCTCTCTCGCAAACACGCTCAACCAGGGTTTCCCCGTGATTAACTTACCGTCTATTCATCAATAGTCGTGGCAGTACGGCGAACACGAGACGTGAAAAATAATAAATCTACACGTGCTTAGACCACCTAGTATGACTACTAGGACTAGAGCAAGCCAAAAAGCGCGCCACCGTCACCCCCTCCTTGTCGGCGACGGGAAAATCTTTATTTTACATAGTCGAGAAGTCATTGTGCTAAGGCCCCACATGCCGAGGTGTTGAATACAATGTAGATCCTAGTTTACGGAAGCAAGTATCGATAAATACGTTTGTATTTCCATACTTATATTTCTTCTCTTATAAAAAACCGAGTTGGTGATGATGGTACATGTGCCATCCTGCAATATAGACCGTACGATCTATAACTGACGGATGGAAATTAAACTAAAAGATACACGCACCCCTCTCCACATTTGCAGACAGGGCCTTCCCTCGTTCAACCTTATCTCCAACAAACCTCATTGTTGAGCAATTAAGAAAGGAAGCCTCTGGAACAAACTGTCACAGTGGCTGCTGCGCGTCGTCAATCCCCATGCCTCCGCCAGTCAGACCACCAAGCACCACCACACCCCACTCCTCTTCACCTTATCTCATATTTCTTGAGATATCATTAGTTTTTACACATGGGATTACTCCCGCAAGGGTCAATCACAACAAGTGTTTTATAAAAAAATGCATCTTGATGTTCCGTGCAATGCACGGATCTTGCTAGTAGTCCTACACAAGACAAATTTGGTGATGCTGGTGTGTCTGCCATCCGTCATTTCTGACAATTAGATCTACATCTAATTATTGTGAGGTAAGTTGTTGCCTTTTCTCACCAACATCCCACTTGTCTACCAATTTGCAGAAAAAACCCATAATTAGTATCTTAAAACCAACCACATCCCTCCCTGACCTCACCAAAACAGCCCAAGGAATATATTCTAATTGAAACATAATATATCTTTAGTGACATATGTATATCAAAATTAGATTTTTTTGTACCAAGTTTGTGAATAAGTATTATTCTAATTATGTTTCGTTGCAACGGACATGAACATTGCTAGCATTTCAGACCATGCATTTTTTCCTAGTATTCCATACTTTCGAGTTTTCCATCAAGATATTAGTCACTCATGGTTGATATTTACTTTCAATCATGTACACATATGCACTATGTAACTAGCCTTGCTTATTGGCTTCCAAAGCTTAACTTTCACTCCTACTTACAATATGTAGAGTATTTAACAAAAAACTACCACTTTCAACAAGCCCTAGGAAGAATGTATTGTACAAAAAATAGCAAAAACATACACAGAATTTCTTAATCCACGCCAAAAACTACCTAGTACTCCTACCAATTAGGTTCATTTAAACCCATTTATGACAGGGTTGGCCCACAGGTCTGTGCTGACGAGGCAGCTTAAACCAACACATTTTGTTTGACCGTTGACACGAGGGACCCACATCTGACCTTCTATCCTGTTATTCCCTCAAATCATTATTTTTCCTGAACATTACTTCAAACAGATCTTGATGCGTGTTCGCCGGTGGCGCCGGTGATGAGCGAGTTGGTCGCCGCTCCGCGGACGGGCCGACGCCGCTACCCGCCTCTGCACGGGTTAGCAGGCTGGCCCGAGCGTGACTCACGAGCGAGCAAGCTGCCGCGCTGGCCTTCGCTCAAGCCAGATGGATGGCCTTAGCACGGCGCGCACGAGCAAGCCGCCACGCTGCCGTGCCAATCAAGCTAGCAAACCTTGCAGATAAACAGCTGGATGGAGCTATCTTGGATAGCTAGCGGCCGCGAGCGCCGGACGGAGCTGGCATCTGGGCTGCCGCAACATGGGCTCTGCACCGCCGGCGGTTTTGACCTTGCCTTTTGCCGGCGGCGGTAGCTGCATCCAATGGCCGAGGATGACTAGGTGGACGGGCCGGAGCTAGGAGGTCACTCGAGGATTTTTGTTGGTAAGAGCATGTACAATGGTTGATAAGGTAGTCTTATCTTAAGTCTGCCACGTATGCAAGTGGTAGTAGTTTCTTGGCATTTTAGTTGTTTCTTGCATTAATAGAGCAAGTCAATAGAGCTGAGTCAGCGGGCTATAAGAAATAAACTAGTATATTTCTGCTTAGTTGGAGGAAAGAGAAGAGGAGAGAGAAGGTAAGCGGGCTCTTCGTGAAGAGCTAGCTCTAGCACGTGCTCCTAGGCACTTTGTGTGAATGAGAAGTGGGCCACATAATAAAAAAGTAGTACACTCTCTTGATCTATTATTGTACATGTTGGCTATAAGATGGGCTGTAGATGACATGGCACTGGCTTATAGCCAGCAGCTGTCTATACTATTAACCATGCTCTACTAGCGACAAAACGCGATTCTAGGTTGCGTTGTACTCCAACGAGTACTACTAGTGGTCGCGGGAGTGTTTACCTCGCTTTGTGGGTTCGATCCCGCCGAACGCACGGCGGCCTTTTAAAAAAATAGTACTACTACACTTCACTGCGAGCCAATATTTTACACGGGTAGTTTGAGTTTTGAAGTCAAACGGACGTGCGGCCCCACAATCTGGGTACACTGGACAGCCTAGCCACGTGAACGGGTTTTCCTTCCCAGCATCCCGTGGCTCGCGTGCTCGCCCTAGACGCACCTCGCTTGCAGCTTCCTCATCAGCTAGTAGCATATTTAAACTAGCGCCCCTCAATTAAGCCCGAGGAGCCGGAAAAGCCTGGCAGGGCATTGGGAACTGTGCAATATGGCTCTGTACGTAAAGTACTCTACTACTACTCTATAGCTTGTGGCATTGCACGCATGGACTTCACTCCATTATCGGCTCTACTATAAAAGAAATTCCTCTTGACGTGTTTTTTTTGAAACGGAGGCAAAAGCTTTGCTTCATAAAGAAGGAACTACGAACAAAGTTCGACGAGATCCATTACACCTCCACAAATGGAAGCCAAAAGCCTATTCTCGCTGTATCAAATAACTCAAATGTTCTACCCCCGTAGTAATCGTCGCTGATAAACAGGCTGCTAGTGTGTGCGTGAGTGGAGCGGCTGAGTAGGCCAGCTACGTGAGAGGAGCGGCTGAATAGAGCACCGAGAGTACCCACTAGGCCACTACACAGGTGTACTTCCCCTGCATTGATAGTACAACGATGGTTCAAGAGAACAGTAGTACCCTCCACTTCCAACTGTAGCTCCTTGGCCCTGAGATTCAAGAGTTCAAAACTGGTGCACTATACTAGACTAGACTAGAAGTATAGTACATCGCACTACTAGTTGAGAAAAGTAGTACTAGTACTGCTACAAAGACGAGTACGCATTCTCAAATCACATAATGTTAGACATTTCTTGACACTAGTTGGCGGTACAAAAATGGCAAAACATACCCAAAATTTCTTAATCCACGCCAAAAACTACTACCTAGTGCCAAAAATTTCTTACTAGTGCTATTATTTACAGTATAATGCAATCCCATAACGTTCCATAATGCTAGTACTAGTAGTAAATAATGGCCTCACCCCTTCGCCGAGGAACGATCTACAGTTGGAAGGGACGAGGCCCTGCGGTTACTACACTCTTATCTCCTCCTCGCCAGTTCCCCTCCCCCCGAAGAGAAGGTAGTTCGTGGCTGCTCCCATGGATTCGCCAGGCGGTTCTCCTCCTCATCGGGGCTGGGAGACCTTGGACGATGATCCTCTGGGAGAAATCGCACGCCGCTCCGACGTCCTCTCCTCCGCAAGACTCGGTGCTTCCTGCACCAACTTTTTCAAGACGCTGCTTAAACAGGCTTGGGAAAAGGCCATGCTTGTTGGTCTTCCATGCTTCCTCGAGGATAAGGTTCTTCTATGGGACAATCCTTCGAACAGTCCACCGCTCCCTGGCCATGGTTGCACATTGACTCCGCTAGAGTTGCTGACGTTGAGAGGTAGTCGGATTTTGTCCGATGAGCAGGTCACTAATGGAGTTTGACCATGTAGTACTTAGTTATTCCATTTCCATCCCGTAATTTCTCCGCTGCCCACCGTCTTATATATAGGTCTGGGTCGGTGCCAACGAAGAGTGGCTTGCATATCTCCGGCCGGATACCACCATCATTTTGCACAACATCCACAGCAGTGCGGCCGTTCTGGTAGACCCCTTCTCCACCATTGGGATCGGCCTTCTAGACTGGCTAGGCTTGAATACGTATGATGATGCCTACATGAGATTGAAGAAGATAGCAATTGTGGACCCGCCGACAAAGCGACGCGGCTACCACGATTACTATCTCATCGCGGTGTTCGACATAAGGATTGCCATCAATGCAAGAGGCAGTAACGGCAGAGGCTGGCGCATGTTGGCGGCGGTAGATTTGTACCCCTACACGTTCGAAGACGCCGTGCGCCATCTAGGCCGCATCTTCGCGATGACAAGCCAGGGGACTTGTTTCATCTGGTTGCCATCCTATTGTACAGTAGATTACAAACGGAATGCACAAACCATCATTTGCATCCCTAACGGTACTCCATTATTTTGCAGGGACCAGTCATCCCCCGGTCAAAATAAGATCGCTGATCCTGGATGTGCATTTGCATCCGCGATTCGGTCTAACCTGGTACCTTGTAGCTAACTTTGGCATATTGGGATCAACTATCTTAGGAGTCGTTACCCATGGTACCACTGATGTGCAACATGGTCACACAATCTACCACGATCGTGTTGGGGAACGTAGCAGAAATTCAAAAAAATTCTGCACAACACCAAGATCAATCTATGGAGTAATCTAGCAACGAGGGGAAGGAGAGTGCATCTACATACCCTTGTAGATCGCTAAGCGGAAGCGTTACAAGAACGCGGATGAAGGAGTCGTACTTGCAGCGATTCAGATCGCGGTTGATTCCGATCTAAGCACCGAACAACGGTGCCTCCGTGTTCAACACACGTACAGCCCGAGGACGTCTCCTCCTTCTTGATCCAACAAGGGGAGAGGAGAAGTCGAGGGAGAACTACGACAGCACGACGACATGGTGGTGATGGAGCTCGTGGTTCTCCGGCAGGGCTTCGCCAAGCACTACGGAGTAGGAGGAGGTGTTGGAGGAGGGAGAGGGCTGTGCCAGGGGAAGGGTGCGGCTGCCATCTCTCTCTCTCTCTCACTATATATAGGGGGAAGGGAGGAGGGGGAGGCGCCCTAGGGTTCCCTAGGGGAGGGGCGGCGGCCATAGGGGAAACCCTAGATGGGTTTTGGCGCCCCCACCCCCTAGGAAACTTGCCCCCAAAGCCGGGAGGGGTGGCTGCCCTAGGGGTGGCGCCCCACCTCCGAGTTACGTGAGATGGGGTGGGAGGGGCGCTCAGCCCCTTAGTGGGCTGATGTGCCCTCTCCCCTTGGCCCATAAGGGCCCCCAAAGCTTGCCGGGGCCTCCGAAACCCCTTTCGGACACGCTGGTCATCACCTGGTACCCCCGGAACAATTCCGGACTCCAATACCCTTCGTCCAATATACCGATCTTCACCTCCAGACCATTCCGGAGGTCCTCGTCATGTCCAGGATCTCATCCGGGACTCCGAACAACCTTCGTAACCACATACTATTTCCCATAACAACTCTAGCGCCACCGAAACTTATGTGTAGACCCTACGGGTTCGGGAACCATGCGATACATGACCGAGACGTTCTCCGGTCAATAACCAACAGCGGGATCTGGATACCCATGTTGGCTCCCACATGTTTCACGATGATCTCATCGGATGAACCACGATGTCAAGGATTCAAGAAATCCCGTATGCAATTCCCTTTGTCTAGCGGTATTGTACTTGCCCGAGATTCGATCGTCGGTATGCCGATACCTTGTTCAATCTCGTTACCGGCAAGTCTCTTTACTCGTTCCGTAACACATCATCCCGTGATCAACCCGTTGGTCACATTGTGCACATTATGATGATGTCCTATCGAGTGGGCCCATAGATACCTCTTCGTCACACGGGGTGACAAATCCCAGTCTCGATTCGTGACAACCCAACTGACACTTTCAGAGATACCCGTAGTGCACCTTTATAGCCACCCAGTTATGTTGTGATGTTTGGTACACCCAAAGCATTCCTACGGTATCCGGGAGTTGCACAATCTCATGGTCTAAGGAAATGATACTTGACATTAGAAAAGCTTTAGCATATGAACTACACGATCTTTTGATAGGCTTAGGATTGTCTTGTCCATCACATCATTCTCCTAATGATGTGATCCGTTATCAACGACATCCAATGTCCATGGTCGAAAACCATAACCATCTATTGATCAACGAGCTAGTCAACTAGAGGCTTACTAGGGACATGGTGTTGTCTATGTATCCACACATGTATCTGAGTTTCCTATCAATACAATTATAGCATGGATAATAAACGATTATCATGAACAAGGAAATATAATAATAATATCTAATTTATTATTGCCTCTAGAGCATATTTCCAACAGTCTCCCACTTGCACTAGAGTCAATAATCTAGTTCACATCGCCATGTGATTAACACTCACAGGTCACATCGCCATGTGACCAACATCCAAAGAGTTTACTAGTGTCACTAAACTAGTTCACATCATCATGTGATTAAGACTCAATGAGTTCTGGGGTTTGATCATGTTTTTCCTGTGAGAGAGGTTTTAGTCAACGGGTCTGCAAAATTCAGATCCGTATGCACTTCGCAAGTCTCTAGGTCATATTGTAACTGTTGTTTCCACGCTCCACTTGAAGCTATTACAAATGGTTGCTCCACTATACGTATCCGGTTTGCTACTCAGAGTCACTCGGATAGGTGTTAAAGCTTGCATCGACGTAACCCTTTACGCCGAACTCTTTATCACCTCCATAATCGAGAAACATGTCCTTATTTACTCCAAGGACAATTTTGACCGCTGTCCAATGATCCACTCCTGGATCATTCTTGTACCCCTTGACTGACTCATGGCAAGGCACACTTTTGGTGCGGTACACAACATAGCATACTATAGAGCCTACGTCTGAAGCATAGGGGATGACCTTCGTCCTTTCTCTCTCTTCTGCCATGGTCGATCTCTAACTCTTAACTTCATACCTTACAACTCAGGCAATAACTCCTTCTTTGACTGGTCCATCTTGAACACCTTCAAGATCATGTCAAGGTATGTGCTCATTTGAAAGTACCATTAAGCGTTTTGATCTATCCCTATAGATCTTGATGCTCAATGTTCAAGTAGCTTAATCCAGGTTTTCCCTTGAAAAACACTTTTCAAATAACCCTATATGCTTTCCAGAAACTCTACATCATTTCTGATCAACAATATGTCAACAACATATAGAAATTCTATAGTGCTCCCACTCACTTCTTTGGAAATACAAGTTTCTCATAAACTTTGTATAAACCCAAAATCTTTGGTCATCTCATCAAAGTGTATATTCCAACTCCGAAATGCTTACTCAAGTCCTTAGAAGGATTGCTGGAGCTTTGCATACTTGTTAGCATCTTTTAGGATTGACAAAAACCTTCTGGTTGTATCACATGCAACCTTTCCTCAAGAAAATTGTCGAGGAAACAATGTTTTGACATCCTATCTGCAAGATTTCATAAATAATGCAGTAACTGATAATCCAATTCCAACAGACTCTTAGCATCGCTACGAGTGAGAAAGCCTCACCGTAGTCAACTCCTTGAACTTGTCGGAAATCATCTTAACGACAAGTCGAGCTTTCTTAATGGTGATACATACCATCATTGTCCGTCTTCCTTTTAAAATCCATCTGTACCCAATAGCCTTACGACCATCAAGTAGTTCTTCCAAAGTCTACACTTTGTTTTCATACATGGACCCTCTCTCGGGTTTTATGGCCTCGAGCCATTTGCCGGAATCCGGGCCCACCAGCGCTTCTCCATAGTCATAGGTTCATTGTCGTCTAGCAACATGACCTTCAAGACATGATTACTGTACCACTCTGAAGTAGTACGCATCCTTGTCACCCTACGAGGATCGGTAGTGACTTGATCCGAAGTTTCATGATCACCATCAGCAACTTCCACTTCAATTTATGTAGGAGCCACAGGAACAACTTCCTGTGCCCTGCTACATACTGGTTGAATTGATGGTTCAATAACCTCATCAAGTCTCCACCATCCTCCCACTCAATTCTTTCGAGAGAAACTTTTTCTCGAGAAAGGACCTGTTTCTAGAAACAATCACTTTTGCTTCCGGGTCTAAAATAGGAGGTATACCCAAATGTTTTTTGGTGTCCTATGAAGATGCATTTATCCGCTTTGGGTTCGAGCTTATCAACCTGAAACTTTTTCACATAAGTGTCGGTGTACAAAAAGAGGGGTACACTTTTTGTACCCCTATAACTGTGCATGGGCAGTCTGAGCCGCGGGCACCACCGCACTGAGCAAGGCAAGGGAGGTGAGCCAAGGTAAGGCTGAAGCTCGAAAGGAGCAGAACGACGCCAAGACCAAGACCACAAAGAGCAAAGGGGACGAAGCGGACTCCCCCGGCAAGATCCTTGTCGGGGGGCGGTTTTAGCAAACCCGGCAAGACCCTTGCCATGGCAGCTCGTCCCACACCTACGGAGCGAGTCACCCTTGAGTCCACTGCCCCCATGGGGCAAGGATTCGGGAGACATCCCCGTGGTGGCATGCAGATCCTTGTGAAGACATTCAAGATCAGATACACACTATCGAAGATGACGACCCTTGGCGGGGTCCCAGCCAAGGAGGACCACAAGGCCCCCGACAAGAGCCTTGCCGGGGATGACAGCCGGCGCCACGGCAAGACCCTTTCCGGGACCCCGGCAAGACCCTTGCCGGAGCTACGACGAGGCCCTCGCAAAGAACACCCGTAGGGCCACCATCAGGCCCACGCCAATCAAACCTTCACCATCGTTCGCATGTAGCTGCCTATCCAACCAGTTGGGCAGGCAACTGCATGGCGGCGAGCGGATCTTCGTGGAAGCCCACCACTGCGCCACCTCAGCTGCCTGCCTGCCTACATGGCACCGCGGGCACCGCTGGCCAGGGCGCGTGTCAACACGAGAGGGAGCGGCGACGAACGAGACGAGCCTCTCCCCCGTCCCCGATAAAGCAAGGACACCTAAGCAAGACGCATTTAAGGAGCCTTGTCATGTAATGCGAGGGATAAACTCGCATCACTGTACCCTATCCACCTCCTGTGTGCCACTATGGCAACCCCTTTCCCTATAAAAGGAGGCCCAAGGTGACCAGGAGGATGATTCAGCTTTTTGGAGCTCCTCACGCCCCATAGCTAGTTCAAGAACTCATATAAACAAACCACCAAAGAAGGAGTAGGGTTTTACGCATCCTCCCGGCCCGAACCTGGATAAAGAGACCGTGTGCTATCTGTTTGATCCGCTCTTCTCATGACCCCGCGCCCCGCAACCGTAGTAGGGATTCTTGTGATCCCATTGGTGTCGTCCTCGCGCCGACATCTTTGGCGCGCCAGGTAGGGGGCGCAGTTGTGAGAATCGGCTTTAGCAGTTATCTCGGCAATCCTTCATCTTCGTGACCCTTGAAGAAGAAAGGAGGCCAGAAGATCGACACTCGAGCGATCGCAAATAGAAGCTAAGTTGTATTGAACCCTTATTTGTGCTACCCTTCTTATTTGAGGTTATTCCCCCCCGGAGATGTCGCGTCTTTGTATGAGAAACCTGCATGCCAGGGGGCTCTCCCACGATCGGCAACGTCCTTGCCCTGTTTCGAGTCCGCTCAACAGCTCAAGCGGCTGCGTCGAGAGTGACAGAGTAACCTTCCGTGATCGACAACGCCCTCGATTCTGACTCGAGTCAAGCTCGACAGTTCGAGCGGCCGCGTTCGGAACGGAAAGGTGGCTCATCCGACAGCATGCATACCCGGCAGGCCCTGGGGATCCGTCCCCAAAACGCCGCTAGGGGCTTTCGCGCCGGCAAGCCTACCCGATCGACGAGGGGCACACATACAAAGAGGAATTGAACGGGGAAAACATGCATGAAAATTAAGAGTACTTCAAAGTTATATTACATCACGTCATAGTTGCGGTTCTAACTAAAGATAAAATTTGTCTTGGTCGGGAACCCACAGCGGAGAAGAGGAACGGGATGCTTAATCCCGGCGCTGGCCTTCCACCCTCTTGATTTCGTCGATGCCGTTGGTGATGGGCTTGATGCGCTCCTTGAGCACCGTGAGGTCAACACCGTCCGGCAAGCTCTTCATCGAGGCCTCGAAGTCGAGGTCGAGATTCCAGTGCGCCACCTTGGTGAGGACCTTGGTCACGACCCTCCGGCAAAGTCGCCGGGCCTCTTCGGCCAGCGTGGCCGTCCTTGTGGAGTGGAGATAGGCCAAGGCTTCAAGGACGCCCTCGAAGAAATGGGTCAGCTTGGCGTTGACGGCCCCGCTGCGCTCGGGGGCATACCTCACGTTTGGCAACCCCATGGTGGCCAATTGCGAGGTGACCCTGCCGGCGATGATCTCCAGATGGCTGATCCACTTGTTCTCACCCACCACATATTCCTGGTGGGAGGCGGCCTCGTTTGCCCGCAGCTGCTTCTCCTCCTCGAGGCTCCTGGTCAAGGTCTCCTCCCAAGCCCTGCTCTCCGACAGCATCTTCTAGAGACCCTCCAGCTTCAGCTTGAGGTCTCTGATGGAGTTCTGCGCGTCGGAGAGCTCCCCAGTCCTGCTGATGACTGCTCCTTGCGCCTCTACCAAGGCGCGGTTTAGCGTGTTCTTCTCGCCGGACAGCTTGAGGGCCTGCTCCTTCAGCTCGTCCCGCTCCGCTTCCAGCTCCTTCACCTTGCCGGCATGGGCCAGAGCCTGGGCATCGAGTGCCTCTTTGTGCCTCTGCTCCAGCTCTCGGGTCCGTCGCGCGACAAGGGCCTCGAGCTCCTCATCCTTGCCGCGGAGCGTTGCGCTAAGCTTCGCTTCACGCGCGGAGAGGTCCTCTTCCTGAGACTACATGGCGGCTTGATGCTGGTTCCGGGCGGCTTCAGCCGCGGCGGCCAAGTTCGCCGCCTCTTCCTGGGCCTTCTCGACGTCGGCCATTTTCATTGTGAGCTCCACATCGCGCTTGGCCAATTCCTCCTGAAAGGCCCTCTGCTCCTCGCGAGTCTGGTGGAACCAAGTCTGCGTCTCAGCGACGCGCGGCTTAAAGTCCACCTCCGCGTTGTCCACCGATGCCATCCTGGACTTGACCTTGTCTAGGCGGGCACGGTAGAGCGATTGGAGCTTCCGGAAGTCGGCCCCCATGGCGCGGAAAAGCTACTCTTCTGGAGAATTATCGCCGCCAACGCCCGGCTCATCAACCACTGAGGGAGTTCCGGACTAGGGGGTGTCCGGATAGCCGAACTATCATCATCGGCCGGACTCCAAGACTATGAAGATACAAGATTGAAGACTTCGTCCCGTGTCCGGGTGGGACTTTCCTTGGCGTGGAAGGCAAGCTTGGCGATACGGATATGTAGATCTCCTACCATTGTAACCGACTCTGTAACCCTAGCCTCTCTCGGTGTCTATATAAACCGGATGGCTTTAGTCCCAGGGACTAACAACAATCATACCATAGGCTAGCTTCTAGGGTTTAGCCTCTTTGATCTCGTGGTAGATCCACTCTTGTAACACACATAATCAATATTAATCAAGCAGGACGTAGGGTTTTACCTCCATCAAGAGGGCCCGAACCTGGGTAAAACATCGTGTCCCTTGTCTCCTGTTACCATCCGCCTAGATGCACAGTTCGGGACCCCCTACCCGAGATCCGCTTGTTTTGACACCGACATTGGTGCTTTCATTGAGAGTTCCTCTGTGTCGTCGCCATCAGGTAGGATGCCTCATCTCGTATTTAAAGACGATACTATCGCCAAAGGAGACTTGGCCGCTGGCCAGACTCTTCGGCTAGTTGGTTTTCTTATGATCGCCAGTCCGGCCACCGCGCCGACGATGACCTCTCGAGTCATCGAAACCAATCTCCAGGTTAGTTCGGAACTTGCCGAACAGTTAGATCCGATCGAGCTCTCCTCCATAAACGAGCTCTTGGATCGCATCGCCGCCCTGAGAGTCGCCACAGACTATGATCGGATCGGGCCTGAAACCGATCTGAGAGAGATCAACTCTCCCCAGGCTACCCATCATGTTGCTGTGATAGATCAGCAATGCAACGATTCTTCTTGTATCTTAAGGACTAGTTACATCCGGATTCCCGGTCCCTCCATGCCGGATTCCTGCAGAGGGACGGATGTCGATCAAGCCCTGAACTTAAAGTCAGGCGGCGGGTTGGACTCATTGGATAACACTCAAAATCCAAACTTCCAAGTTCGGAAACTTCTCGCCCTTGAGTCCTAAATTGACGGGGTTCGGATCTAGTTCCACCCGCACACCCAAACATTAGCGATCTCTCGAATTCGCAAGAGCCGCTGAAACAAGACATCATTACTGGGCCAGATTCCTCCTGGTTATGAACATGATAAAGGACTGCCGAAAGGAGGACGCAATCCCAATTTTCTGCAATAATTGCACGGACAAGGGAATCCTAAACGCCATAAGTTGTCGCGAAATAAAACGCTTTACTGACTTGGTGACCATAGTACAAAAGTACTGTGCGATGGAGAGCGCCTGGAAAACCGAAAGTAAATTTTGGGATAATCCGGCCCCGAATACGTCCCTAGTCCGAAACAAAAGGGTGCATCATTATCAAGCACCCGAGTTGAATACCAAAAAACCAAAACCCCCTAAAGGTTACGGAACCGTACTGGAGGGTTGGCTCAACGGACCCTGCAAAATCCACAGTACGGAGGGCGCCACTCCAACACACAGCCTTCGAGCGTGTTGGATACTACGGCAGGTGGCCAAAGGTGGCGTAGGCTTTTTAGCCCCGGGCAACCAACCCAGCAGTACCAGTACGGTATTAACAGTCTTCGAGACTTTCTCATCAAATAACATGCGGAAACGAACAATCCGCAGCCTCGCCGAAGTCTACCAAGTAGTAACAACAAATCCATGGAGCGACACGGCTATCACCTTCAACGCCAGCGATTTAACCTAAATTCGAACAGCTAGAGCACCAGCCGCATTGGTCCTCAGTCCGATAGTGGACGGTTTCCGTCTTACTAAGGTACTCATGGATGGCGGCAGCGGATTAAACCTCATCTATGAGGAAACCCTTCAAAAAATGGAAATTGACTGGAGCCACATTGAGCACAGCGGCACAACCTTCAGAGGGATAATCCCTAGTCGAGAAGTATGCTGCACAGGAAAAATCACACTAGATGTAGTGTTCGGCTCACCGGACAATTACAGGTCCGAGGAGGTCACGTTCCAAGTGGCCCCATTCGGCAGCGGATATCACGCTTTGTTAGGGCGAGAGGCATTCACAATCTTCCAAGCTATACCCCACTACGGGTATATGAAGCTCAAAATGCCCGGACCCAATGGGATAATCACTCTCGCCAGTGATCCAGATACAGCACTCCGCGCTGAAAATAAGACAGCCGCACTGGCCCTAGAGGAATTGTCCGAAGCCCTAGCGGCAGAGGAACTAACTACGCTGCGCTCCACGGTGGATAGAGACGATGTGATCCTCGATAAGATGTCCAAGTCCACCTCTTTAAACCGCGTATTTAAATAGTCAAATTTCAGGTCCATCCAACGGACCCCACAAAGACGGCCTCCATTGGGGCACAATTAAGTCCTGATGTCGAAGCCGCACTACGAGAATTCCTTCGGGAAAATTGGGAAAACATTAGAGGCATACGTAGACGATGTGGTCGTCAAGACCAAACACGTCGGAACTCTAGTAGAAGACTTGAGGGTGACATTCGACAACCTTCGAGCATATGACATTAAGCTCAATCCGGAAAAATGCGTCTTGCGCATCAGCCGGAAAGCTCTTGGGCTTCATCGTATCCGGTAGAGGAATTGAAGCAAACCCGGCCAAAATCCGAGCTCTGTCACAATTGGATATTCCAAAAGACCTCAAGCAGATACAAAAACTAACCGGATGCGTAGCGGCCTTAAGTCGCTTCATCTCCTGTTTGGGAGAAAAGGCTCTGCCCCTCTACCGCCTCCTACGGCGCACCGAACATTTCGAATGGACGGATGCTGCCACAGCCGGACTCGAAGAAATAAAGGCCATACTGGCAACAAATTCGGTTCTAGCCGCGCCCAACCTGGGCGAACCTATGTTATTATATATCGCGGCAACACATCAAGTTGTCAGCGCGGTACTCGTCGTTGAACGAGAAACAGAAGGGCACAGATTCCCTCTTCAGAAACCAGTGTACTATGTATCCACTGTTCTAACTCCATGCAAATCCCGGTACCCACATTATCAAAAGATAGCGTATGCGGTGTTCATGGCATCCCGGAAGCTGCGACACTACTTTCAAGAGTGTTCAATAACGGTGGCCTCCAAAGTACCTCTCAACGATATTATAAACAATCGCGACGCAACGGGCATGATTGCAAAATGGGCTATCGAGCTCTTACCATTTGATATAACCTACAAACCACGGCGAGCTATAATGTAACGCCCCGAGACCGACGCTCGAGAAGACTTCCATTTATTCCGGGTTTCGCCGTGTGTTTCATTTGTGCCTGCCCTTTTTATTTTTGCATTGCATCATGTCATCATGCCAGCATGTCTTTTAATTTTTTAAAACCTCAACTAAATAGCTGGCAACCGACGCATCGTTGGACTAAGTCCTGAGCATCTGCCCGGGCTGTCGGCCAATAAAATCCTGTACGGAAGGCCTTGCCTACAAGGGCCCGGGCTGCGGCGTGGTGCCCGCCGAGTCCGGCGTGAATTTCAGCCAGGAGATTTCGCCCTTCCTCTTCGGAGATATACCTTTGAAGGACTCCGGTTGTGCTTTTCTTATAAAGTTCTCCCTCATGGACCTTGTAGGCTTTAGATCGCCGAACTATGCAGCGGGCCTCATTTTGGTCTTCGGGAAGTTCCTGCCGCATTAAGTAGGCTAGGAATGGTTCTGTCCACGGGGCAATTACTGCCATTATTTCGTGAGATGAAGGTGTTATTTCATTGGCTGGGCCGCCGATTGTGTCAGAATGGTCTGAGTTAAGTGATGCAGCTGGCTCCGGATTATTATTTCCGGACTCCTCTTCCCATAATACGGATGGCTTAAAGAGCCATTCCAGGAAGATGTTTGGAGGGACGGCGTCTCGTTTCGCGCCGATGCGTGCTAACACGTCTGCTGCCTGGTTATTATCCCGGGCTACATGGTGGAATTCGAGTCCTTCGAACCGAGCTGACATTTTTAGGACGGCGTTGCGGTAAGCTGCCATTTTTGGATCTGTGGCGCCAAAGTCTCCATTTACTTGGGATATTGCGAGGTTTGAATCCCCGCGCACCTCTAGGCGTTGAATGCCCATGGAGATTGCCATCCGGAGGCCATGTAGGAGGGCCTCGTATTCGTCTGCGTTGTTGGAGTCCATGTACATTATTTGAAGTACGTATTGGATTGTGTCTCCAGTTGGGGACGTCAGGACGACGCCAGCCCCCAAGCCAGCCAACATTTTGGATCTGTCGAAATGCATGATCCAGTTGGAGTATGCGCCGTACTCTTTAGGGAGTTCGGCTTCGGTCCATTCGGCGACGAAGTCAGCAAGAACCTGCAACTTTATATGTAACGCCCTCGATGCGGCTATATCTCCCACGTGTCGAAGCACGACTTAGAGGCATAACCGCATTGAAAGCAATGTCGCAAGTGAGGTAATCTTCACACAACCCATGTAATACATAAGGGAAAGAGATACATAGTTGGCTTACAATCGCCACTTCACACAATACATGAGTAAAGCATTACATCATACAAATACAATCAAGGTCCGACTACGGAACCAAAATAAAAGAAGACTACCCCAAATGCTACACAGATCCCCGATCGTCCCAACTGGGCTCCACTACTGATCAACTGAAACGTAACAACACAATGAACAGGATCTTCATTGAGCTCCTCCTTGAGCTCGGATGTGTCACCTGCACGGTTTCATCGGCACCTGCAAACTGGTTTTGGAAGTATCTGTGAGTCACGTGGACTCAGCAATCTCACACCCGCGAGATCAAGACTATTTAAGCTTATAGGTAGGACAGAGTTGTGAGGTGGAGCTGCAGCAAGCGACTAGCATATATGGGGGCTACATTCGCAAAAGAGAGTGATAAGAGAAGCAAGGCACGGTCGTGAAGCTAGTAGCGATCAAGAAGTGATCCTGAAACTACTTACGTCAAACATAACTCCAACACCGTGTTCACTTCCCGGACTCCGCCGAGAAGAGACCATCACGGTTACACACGCGGTTGATGTATTTTAATTAAGGTCAACTTCGGGTTTTCTACAACCGGGCATTAACAAAATCCCATCTGCCTCATAACCGTGGGCACGGCTTTCGAAAGATAATACCCTGCAGGGGTGTCCCAACTTAGCCCATCATAAGCTCTCATGGTCAACGAAGGATATTCCTTCTCCCGGGAAGACCCGATCAGTCTCGGAATCCCACTTTACAAGACATTTCGACAATGGTAAAACAAGACCAGCAAAGCAGCCCGAATGTGCCGACAAATCCTGATAGGAGCTGCACATATCTCGTTCTCAGGGCACACCGGATGAACACTACGTACGGCAACAGAAGATACCCCAAGTTGCCTCGGGGCGGCACTGCAAGTGGCTCTAATTTGGACCAGCACTTGGAGGAGCACTGGCCCGGGGGTTAAACTAAAGATGACCCTTGAGTCTGTAGAAACCAAGGGAAAAAGGCTTAGGTGGCAAATGGTAAAACCAAGGTTGGGCCTTGCTGGAGGAGTCTTATTCAAAGCGAACTGTCAAGGGGGTCCCATAAATCACCCAACCTCTCAAGGTTCGTGGTTTCACTCGTTTGTCGTAGAAGCAACTTTGTTTTACCTCTTTCTCTTCCGCTTTTCTCCGGTGCCATCCTAGATCTCGGGACGAGATCCTCTTGTAGTGGTCGAGTGTTGTAACGCCCCGAGACCGACACTCGAGAAGACTTCCATTTATTCCGGGTTTCGCCGTGTGTTTCATTTGTGCCTGCCCTTTTTATTTTTGCATTGCATCATGTCATCATGCCAGCATGTCTTTTAATTTTTTAAAACCTCAACTAAATAAACTACATAGATCTTTTGATCTATTTAAATCGAGGGAATTCACATGGTGATTCTCTTTAAAACATATCCTCTCGATATTTAGAGAGCTGTAGTAAATATTCCAATAATTTGGATTTACCGCAAACACACTTACAAAATATCCTAATGCCTTTGTTTTCTTGATTCTTGATCTCCAACTTTGCCATTTATTCTTTCATCATCTTCCGGAGCTCCACCAAAAATCTCAACATTTTTGGACCTTCCTTTTATCAAGTCCTAGTTCAAACCCATTTGAATTAAATTCAAATGAGTTTGAATTTAAATCTTGCATCCGTGCCTCTTTTCTATTTTTCTTGGATCAAGCTCATTTTTATGAGTCCGGGAAAAATACCCTCCTGCTCAAGCTCCACCTCTAACCTCTTTTCTTTTCTTTCTCATCTCTGTTTTTTTTCTTTCTTCTTTTCTTTTAGCAGTGAGAGAGAGCCCAGCCTGACCAACAAACCAGGCCGGCCCATTTGCCTGGAGGTCCAGCCCACCTAACCCCATCCTAACCCTAGCCTGACCGCTCTCTCCCCTCGTTCCCACACAGTGCCGCAGCCCCAGCCCCGATCGAAACCCCATCTCCCGATCTCTCTCCCTTGTCTCCTCCCTCGCGCAGCCCTCGTCCCCGCCTCCTCGCCGGCCGGCCGCAGCTTGCCGCGCCCTGCTTCTCCTCTCGAGCGCGCCTCCCATCGCGTCCGCCATGGCCCGCGAGGCCATCAGTATCCCTGCAGAGCCCCGCGCCTCCTCCTCCCTTCGTTCCGCCCCAACCACCAGGGAGCAGAGCCCCCGCGCGCTGCTTCTTCGCTTCGCCTCCCTCCGCTCCACCACTCCGGCCTTCGGAGCCGTTGCCGGCGGCCGCACCGTCGCCCGTCCATGGTCGCCAGCGCGTGTGCTCCGCCGTCCCCGCGCCCTGCTGCTTCCTAGAGTGCCGCGTCGTCGCCATTCGTCTTCAACCGCGGGAGCGCACTCCTCCTCCAACCCCGTCGAGATCCGGCTGGCCTCCGCTGCCTTGGCCCGTCCCTGTCGGAGTTGACCTCCACCGCAGGCCACGCGCGAGCCCGCGTTGACTTCCCCTGCTCCACCACCATCAGCGCCCGGCAGCACCTCCTCTGTCCATGACTCGTGCTGGTGCTGCTCGCCTTGCCGCTGCCATGGCCTCTCACTTGTAGCCCCTCGCCAAGCATGCTACGTGATGCTGCCCCTTTTGTCGTTGCCAAGGCCACTGAATCCAGGGACACAAGACCGCCTCGGTGGATTTCTTTCGACAAGTACCACGACGACCATCGAGACCGCCAAGTTCCACTACCGATGAACGTTTTGGAATCGCCAAGTCAGACTACAACGTGAAGACCATGTACAACTACTGACACCCGTGGATTTCACCAAGTACCTATACCGACGACCGAGACCCTAGTTTCGACAAGTTCCTTGTGGTGACCCCGAACATCTACGGATCATGAACAACTACTTCATCTACGAAACGTGAACCACTACCGTCGCCGTGTACCACTACTTCCACTACCGTCGCGAGAATGACTACTTCCACTACGACCCGTGTACCACTACTTCCTTTGTTGAACTCGACCCGCTCCGAAACGCACGCTTCGAAGGTATAACCCCGAGATGATCACCCGTGGAACGAATGCTTGCATGTTGTATGAGATGCTTGTGTTTGCACCATGTCCGAGTTGTTCCTTGCGCGTTCCTCATTGCCTTGCCGTCGACACGTGGGAACCCGGTAACCGGGATCACCCCACCATCTTGCATGGCATGCTCTCCACACTTTCTTTTGCACCGACATCTCAATCGAGCTACCGGAACCGATATGTTGCCGTGGCATCATTTTCGGATTCGTCGCCGTGGCACCCTTTTCCTTCTGCCATAGCGACAAATGCTTCATAACATGCTCATGTCAACCTTTTCATAAAATTGCTGAAAACTTGCATATGTCATCCGCATCATGATAACAACAATTAAAATGTTTAAAATTGTTGTTGCATTAAATTGCTAAATGCATATGGGGATTTACCGGATTTGTTGTTTTTATGTCCGGCCCCATTTAAATTGTTTAGATGGTATAGTTTTGATATGCTTCACCACTTGCCATGTTAACCAATATTTAATATTGTTGGGTACATAACCGAGAGACAACTAAATAATTGATGTGGTGTTTCGTCAATATGCAAATCGTTGCATATTGGGCTCCATTTAACTTGTAGTTTTGTTTGTGCATATTGCCATGCCATGCTATTTAAACCGGACACGCATCATACTTGGTTGTGCATCATGCCATGTGTATGTGATGGTTGTTTACTATGTTGTTTGCTTCTTTCCGGGTTGCTTCTCTCATTAGCTTCGGTTTCGTTCCGGAGTTGTGAGGATTCGTTCGACTACATCCGTTTGTCTTCTTCATGGACTCGTTCTTCTTCCTTGCGGGATTTCAGGCAAGATGACCATACCCTCGAAATCAATTCTATCTTTGCTTGCTAGATGCTCGTTCTTTTGCTATGCCCATGCTGTGATACCTACCACTTGCTATATCATGCAACCCATATTGCCATGTCAAGCCTCTAACCATCCTTTCCTAGCAAACCGTTGTTTGGCTATGTTACCGCTTTGCTCAGCCCCTCTTATAGCGTTGTTAGTTGCAGGTGAAGATGAAGTTTGTTCCTTGTTGGAACATGGAGATGTTGTTCCTTGTTGGAACATGTTTACATGTTGGGATATCACAATATCTCTTATTTAATTAATGCATCTATATATTTGGTAAAGGGTGGAAGGCTCGGCCTTATGCCTGGTGTTTTGTTCCACTCTTGTCGCCCTAGTTTCCGTCATACCGGTGTTACGTTCCTGGATTTTGCGTTCCTTACACGGTTGGGTGATTTATGGGACCCCCTTGACAGTTCGCTTTGAATAAGACTCCTCCAGCAAGGCCCAACCTTGGTTTTACCATTTGCCACCTAAGCCTTTTTCCCTTGGGTTCTGCAGACTCAAGGGTCATCTTTAGTTTAACCCCCGGGCCAGTGCTCCTCCGAGTGCTGGTCCAAATTAGAGCCACTTGCGGTGCATACGAGGCAACTTGGGGTATCTTCTGTTGCCGTACGTAGTGTTCATCCGGTGTGCCCTGAGAACGAGATATGTGCAGCTCCTATCAGGATTTGTCGGCACATTCGGGCGGCTTTGCTGGTCTTGTTTTACCATTGTCGAAATGTCTTGTAAACGGGATTCCGAGACTGATCGGGTCTCCCGGAGAAGGAATACCTTCGTTGACCGTGAGAGCTTATGATGGGCTAAGTTGGGACACCCTGCAGGTATTATCTTTCAAAGCCATGCCCGCGGTTATGAGGCAGATGGGACTTTGTTAATGTCGGTTGTAGAAAACCGAAGTTGACCTTAATTAAAATACATCAACCACGTGTAACCATGATGGTCTCTTCTCTCATGAGTCCGGAAGTGAACACGGTGTTGGAGTTATGTTTGACGAAGTAGTTTCAGGATCACTTCTTGATCGCTACTAGCTTCACGACCGTGCCTTGCTTCTCTTCTCGCTCTCTTTTGCGAATGTAGCCCCCATATATGCTAGTCCCTTGCTGCAGCTCCACCTCACAACTCTGTCCTACCTATAAGCTTAAATAGTCTTGATCTCGCGGGTGTGAGATTGCTGAGTCCCCGTGACTCATAGATACTTCCAAAACTAGTTTGCAGGTGCCGATGAAACCGTGCAGGTGACGCATCCGAGCTCAAGGAGGAGCTCAATGAAGATCTTGTTCATTGTGTTGTTACGCTTCAGCTTGATCAAGAGTGGAGCCCAGTTGGGACGATCGGGATCATGTAGCATTTGGGGTAGTCTTCTTTTATTTTGGTTTCAGTAGTCGGACCTTGATTGTATCTCGTATGATGTAATGCTTTACTCATGTATTGTGTGAAGTGGCGATTGTAAGCCAACTATGTATCTCTTTCCCTTATGTATTACATGGGTTGTGTGAAGATTACCTCACTTGCGACATTGCTTTCAATGCGGTTATGCCTCTAAGTCGTGCTTCGACACGTGGGAGATATAGCCGCATCGAGGGCGTTACATATAAAGTCGCAGGTTCTGGCTGACTTCGTCGCTGAATGGACCGAAGCCGAGCTCCCTAAAGAGTACGGCGCATACTCCAACTGGATCATGCATTTCGACAGATCCAAAATGTTGGCTGGCTTGGGGGCTGGCGTCGTCCTGACGTCCCCAACTGGAGACACAATCCAATACGTACTTCAAATAATGTACATGGACTCCAACAACGCAGACGAATACGAGGCCCTCCTACATGGCCTCCGGATGGCAATCTCCATGGGCATTCAACGCCTAGAGGTCCGCGAGGATTCAAACCTCGCAATATCCCAAGTAAATGGAGACTTTGGCGCCACAGATCCAAAAATGGCAGCTTACCACAACGCCGTCCTAAAAATGTCAGCTCGGTTCGAAGGACTCGAATTCCACCATGTAGCCCGGGATAATAACCAGGCAGCAGACGTGTTAGCACGCATCGGCGCGAAACGAGACGCCGTCCTTCCAAACATCTTCCTGGAACGGCTCTTTAAGCCATCCGTATTATGGGAAGAGGAGTCCGGAAATAATAACCGGAGCCAGCTGCATCACTTAACTCAGACCATTACGACACAATCGGGCCCAGCCAATGAAATAACACCTTCAGCTCACGAAATAATGGCAGTAATTGCCCGTGGACAGAACCATTCCTAGCCTACTTAATGCGGCAGAACTTCCGAAGACCAAAATGAGGCCCGCTGCATAGTTCGGGCGATCTAAAGCCTACAAGATCCATGAGGGAGAACTTTATAAGAAAAGCACAACCGAGTCCTTCAAAGGTATATCTCCAAGAGGAAGGGCGAAATCTCCTGGCTGAAATTCACGCCGGACTCGGCGGGCACCACGCCGCAGCCCCGGCCCTTGTAGGCAAGGCCTTCCAGACAGGATTTTATTGGCCGACAGCCCGGCAGATGCTCAGACTTAGTCCAACGATGCGTCGGTTGCCGCTCTTTGCTAATCGAGCCACATGCCACCCACCGCCTCAAACCTATACCCATTACCGGACATTCATGTGCGGGGCTTGACATGGTTGGACCCTTAAAGGGGGAACCCACAAGCACAAATATTATTGGTCATGGTGGACAAATTCACCAAATGGATTGAGGCCAAGCCGGTTAAAACGGCAGAATCCGGGCCGGTGATAGACTTCATATCCGGGGTAGTACACCGTTTTGGCGTCCCCCACAGCATAATCACTGATAACGGAACGAACTTCACGGCCGACAAGGTTAAACTCTGGTGCAAAACATGGGCATCAAGCTCGATTACACTTCAGTCTATCACCCCCAAACTAACGGTCAAGTCAAGCGAGCAAATGGTCTAATCATGAGCGGCATCAAACCCAGACTAGTGCGGTCCCTCAAGGAATCTAACACGCACTGGGTAGAGGAGCTCGACTCCGTACTCTGGGGGCTGCGGACCACGCCAAACCGAACTACTGGATTCACACCATTTTTCATGGTATACGGCGCAGAGGTAGTTCTGCCCTGCGATATAATTCATGACTCACCTAGTGTGCGCATGTACGAAGAAAGAGAAGCCGAGTTGGATCGGCAGGACAGTTTGGACGCCTTAAAGGAGGAGCGGGACGTGGCAAAGGCTCGTTCCGCATTTTATCAGCAGCAGGCTCGAAGATATCAAAGCAGAGAAGTACGGGCCAAAACTTACAATGTTGGCGAACTTGTTCTACGCCTGCCGGACAAGAAAAAGGACAAACTTATGACCAAGTGGGAAGGTCCCTTCATCATCGACCAAGTCCTGACCGGTGGAGCATACCGTCTACGTAACGCATCTGAAAACCGACTCGAGCCGAACCCATCGAACGCAGCCCGTCTCCGAAGACTCTACGCCTGACGCCGGACTCCAAGTTCGTCTCACTCCCCCGTCCACCTTTTTATATTTTTACTGTCTCTTGTCCCCCTCCTTCTTCCCACTTTTTTTTCAATACCTTTTATAGGCTGATTTGTGCTTTGTTCGCACACACTTGATGTGCTCCTGGCACTCATTATACCAGGGGGCTTCTTTAACAGAAGCTTATTAACGGCTTCATGCCCAATACATGTGTCATACTTCCGCATGTACCTTTTATTCACCATTGTATGCATCGATATGACTTAAGTTTTGGCCAAGCTGGGTTGCCTGGCTCCTGTGCTTACCCCTACGTTCCCGATTGTTCGGCTAGGAGGTAAAGGGAGCACCTCTGCGATTGCTACTGCCGGGTCAGCCGGATGTGTACCTCAGACTGGGTGAAGCCGAAAGCTAGCGTTCTTAAGAGAATATTCGGTCGGTGACTTGAAAGATGATTTATTACTTACTTATTTATCTGCCCCGGATGCTTTTTCTCGCTATTTTCGCAGTCCCGCATTGCACTTTAGGGATGCCTCCGTGGAAAGGAACCCTTAACGGAACTATTCTCCCGGAAGATGTTTCTTACTAACCATGTAATATAACATAACTAGTTGGGCACTTGTCCGATAAAGCAATTATGACCCCGACGCCTTGTCTCCATGCATGCCCCGGTTCTTTTATAACCGTAAGGGTATTCGAGACACACTCCGACTGTTGGGTCCCGAGGTTGAAGCTTAAACGGTCCGCAAAGACAAACGATCTACAATCCGGCTAGAAGGCATTTTACATGTCATTTCAAATTACATCGTCAAACCGACTGATTGTACTCCTCCTCAATCCCATCTAACAGGCTGTATAACTTACAGTCCTGTTGGGAATATTTTGCGGCCAGTTCTACTTGGCCGTACATCAAGCTCACAGGGATCTCCTTCCCATCAGGCCCCGCAGGTTCGACCTCGGCCATGTAGTTTGGGTCAGCCTTGGGGTAACGCGTCTTCACCATGGCCCAGGCCTCCCTGGCGCCCTGACGGCAGGCCGATATCTTCCACAAACGGAGGCGTCGCCGTGCTCCCAGAAGCTTCTCAGCAAGCTCACCAAGGCCCTCGGGTAGGGAGACGGATGGCCATAAAGCATGAACGACGCCACTCATCGCCTGCCGAACACGTTCGAGCAATTGCACCATCTCGGGAAGTTGGTCACCCGTTGACCTGTGCATTTCTCCAGAGGCGACACTGTGAGCACACCTAAAGACATATTTCTGTCAATCGACTCCCTCGCCGAATTCTTCTTTTCAAAGGAATTTGTTCAAGCACTTACTATAAATGCCGCGACAAAGCCGCTGATTCTCCTTCACGGAGCCAGACAGCTGGGCCCGAACACCTTTCAGCTCTTCTCCTCGCTGGGTGTGGGCATCTTGGAGCTTGTTTCTCTCCTGCTGCACCTTCTTAAGCACCCTCTCGCCGGCCTTTAGCTGACGCAGTAGCTGTTGCTTGTCCGGATCTAGTCCGGTGCCCTCTGCAATATTATTGTCAGATTCATGCCGCACTTTGTTAAATAATTATCTTTTCAAAGTACGCCTTACCGTGGGGGTCTCTGTGGCTCCCCCTGTGGTATGCCATCTTGACCTCAAGTTGGGCCTTGCACTCTTGGAGCTCCCGGGACAGATGGGTATTCTTCTCCATAAGATCCTCAGATAATAATTGATCCTTAAATCAGTTATTTCAACTATTTTAAGTCTCGGGTCTCTTGGCATATATAACTATTAAAATTACTTACCCGTATGTCTTTCACATACTGCTCCGTGGCTCTGGTTAACCCATCTTGAGCGGCATGGAGGTGCGCGTTTCCCGCATCAAAGGCATTTAACACCTCCGGGGAGAAACACGCGTCACGAAGAACTGTCCGGCGACGCCTGTGATTCATGGCGCTCTCCACCTCAGACCGGGTGGCGGACAGCCTGTCGGCGTCCTCCGTCGGAGGAGCGTCCGGCTCATGCCTTGTATTCGCCTCCCCTCCCGGACCATGCGTTGGAGCATGGCTGGCGGAGGCTCGATTGGCAACCTCTCCGGACACTGCCCGGCGGCGCTCTTTCCGAAAAGTTATGAGCATTAATATACCTCCTGGGATCCTTCCTAAAAATAGCGGCACTCCGCACCGTGCGGGCGACGCTTCGTTCGCGTCAAGACTCCTCTTGCTCCCGCTGAGCCGAATCGACCCTTGTTGGTCGGCCGCGGTTCGCTTCCCGCCTTAAAGGCACCTCCTGCGATGCACCGTCAAGATGGGATGGTCAGAATTGCGCTGGATTAAATGATGGTGTCAAGACCTCGGTCGTAGTCACCTGGGAGGCCGGAAACAAACCGGGGTAGTCAGCCGTAATGGCGACTAGGGCATTGTCCATGCTACGTTGGTGGAACACCCCGTCAATCAGCTCCACCTTTATGTCTGGATCCTCTTCGGAGGTCGGATCAAGGGATCGTTCTGGATCCTCGGGCTGTGGAGTTAGGCTTTGTATGCCCTCCACGTCCCGGCGCAGCTCCTGCGTCGAAACCACAGAGTAAGATACTTGACTTTAAAAGTATGGACCGGGAGATGAACATCCGCTTACCCAGCTCCGAGGGTTATTCATAGAGAATCCATTCAACGGATTCGTGCGGAGGAAGTCCTCCTCCTCTCCCTTGTACAAGCCGGACAGGACCTTTGCCAGATCGGCTGCCGAGCCTGGCCTTTGCGGCCATGACGGGTGGCGCCATCTTCCCGCTGAAATCCCACATAGGGTGGCCCCTATATTGGAGTGGCTGCACCCTCGTGATAATGCACGTGGCCATTACTCCGATCATGGTCAATGCAGGTGGGCCAAGAACCTAATCCGCCCATCGATAATGGACGCTCCTATTATCTTCCCGTTGAGGACTCTGCGGGCGCCAACTCAGGCGTTTCTTCAAGGGAGCATTGCTGAACTCCGGGAGGCCGATCCGAACTGGATCCGGCAGAGGGGCGTCCTCCATATAGAACCATTCCGAAGGCCAGTCATCAGACGCCTTCTTCGGGGTGCCGGATAGATATCCGGTCCCGGCGATGCGCCATATTTCGGCGCCGCCCACTTGATATATCGACCCCTCATGAGAACGGGGTACGAGACAAAACAATCTCTTCCACAGCGCAAAATGGGGCTCGATGCCCAAGAACAGCTGGCAAAGAGCTACGAAGCCCGCGATGTGCAAAACGGAGGCGGGCGTGAGGTGGTGAAGCTGGAGTCCGTAGAACACTAGGAGCCCCCGGAGAAACGGATGTATGGGAAACCGAGTCCCCTTATTAGATAGGGGACAAAGCATACCCTCCCCTTTGAAGGGTTGGGGACGCTCTCCGCCTGCTTTCCACCCTTGTAGGTGGCTACTCCGGCTCGAACCGGAACCATGAAAGCTGGGGGAAGATATCCCTCGGTTTGGAGTGCCACTAGCTTGCTGTGTGGAACTGAGCATCTCCGCCAATCTCCTGGCTTAGGGGGTCGGCCGGACTATGAAGATACAAGATTGAAGACTTCGTCCCGTGTCCGGATGGGACTTTCCTTGGCGTGGAAGGCAAGCTTGGCGATACGGATATGTAGATCTCCTACCATTGTAACCGACTCTGTGTAACCCTAGCCCTCTCCATTGTCTATATAAACCGGATGGCTTTAATCCGTAGGACGAACAACAATCATACCATAGGCTAGCTTCTAGCTAGGGTTTAGCCTCTTTGATCTCGTGGTAGATCCACTCTTGTAACACACATCATCAATATTAATCAAGCAGGACGTAGGGTTTTACCTCCATCAAGAGGGCCCGAACCTGGGTAAAACATCGTGTCCCTTGTCTCCTGTTACCATCCGCCTAGACGCACAGTTCGGGACCCCCTACCCGAGATCCGCCGGTTTTGACACCGACAACCACCTCAAGCCCGGTGGCGGCAAGCACCTCGCCGTCAAAGGCTTCCCCTTCGGTGGGCGCTCGGCTTGACGCCCCTGGAAGATGGACGAAAAGATCGTCACCCACCTTCAGATATCTGCCGGGGCCCGAGGTTGAGGAGGAGGGGGGCTGGTCACCCGCCACCTCTTCCTCGGCGGAGGCCGTGCCGGCCTTACCGGCAGGTCCACCGCTGGTGTCCTCGGCAGAAGCCTCGCCGGTCGCCTTGGCGGCCCCCGCAGCGGCGTCCATCAGCACCCTTGGCGGCTTCGTCAGCGGCGGCCTCATCAGCATCTTTGGCGGCCTCCTCGGCGGCAATCCTGCTGGCCTCCGCTGCGGCCTCCTCAGCAATGTCTCCCACAACAGTGTCCACGTCCTCCATGTCTGTTGAAGGAGGGCCAGGCAGCAATGGGGCGATGAAGCCAAGAAAAGAATAAGGGGAAAACAGAGACGAAGGCCAAAGCGACTCACCGGTGCCTGTGCTGTGAAGGAAGTCCCTCTCCGCCAAAGATTTGGCGCCCTGCAGAGTCACCAGCACCAAGTTCCCTCTTCCTCCATGGGTGTAGGCTCCATGCCCGATGCCCTTGCGGGGACGCCCATGTGGCGTGAGTCGAAGGGGTGGTGTGTTAGGAGGAGCCCTCTGTGGCTCCTCCTGCTGTCGCTCCCCTCCTGCAAACCCGGCAAGGTCAGCATCATAGCATCGAGTGCCTACCACATGTCGAGTAAGAAGACGGTGACGAACTTACGCTGGGGGCTGCTGTCCGGGCTGCTCAGCACCACCAGTGGTGTCTCTGAAGCCCCAGCCGGGGACTGACCACTCGCGAAGGTCCTCGCCCTCTTCGCCCTCTGGGCCAACGTCTCCGTCTCCCTGCAAAAGCAAAAATGGATCAAGACAAGCGACCCGATTCGGGGAAGTGGAAATGACAGTAAGGAACGGAGTACTTACTCGTCGTCCGTCTCCTCCTCTTCCACCATTTTCCTTTTCCTCTCCAGGCTGAGAGACCCGAGATCAAAAGGGAGCTCCACATCATCATCCGAATCAACGCCTGCCGGAGGAGGTGAAGAAGGCGACGGGGTTTGAGCGCGCCTGGATGAGGAAGGGGTTGTCGCCTTCTTCTTCTCAGCGGCCTTCGTCGGCCCCTTCGCCGCTGTGGCCCTCGTGTGGCGCCCGGATGTCAGGACCCCGATCCTAAGTCACACCGATCTAGCGTGTAACTCATCATATCACTTTGCGGCCTCACGCACGGTATTCCCACGGGTGTCGCCTTACCATGGCCGGGACCGTTTGCGTCTTTTGGCTCACGATATGATAGTGTCGCTAGCATCCATATGACAAAGAACCGGGCCGACATGGCTAGTCGTGAACCCAAAGCGGCACTAACCCATGGGGACAGGCATACATGAATCACATCGAGCATGTCGGTCATCAACGATATATTCGGGCTGTAGCACTGGCTAACAGGACTCCGGTATTCGGGCTGTAGCAGGCTAGGCAGGACTCGAATAATACCGCGTGACATTTCCCGAAGGGATGTATATAGGAACGAAGTGAAACACATGCCGCCAGTCAAGTGTGCAAGCAGTAGTTTGGCTAGCAGGACTCGTGAACCGGGCTGTAGCGGACTACTATCGCCGGAGGCACGAGACTACATTTCCCCATATGAGAGGCTGCCAAGGATAAACAACTAGTTTGTCGGATCCCACACATACCAAGCATTTCAAACATACACACAATATGCTCAATATGTGTAAATACGACGTGGCATCACAACATAACTCTACGACTCAGATATTATTCATTAGGCTCAAGAGCGAGATATTACAAACAGGGGTCTCATGACCCAACACTCGAGCATACAAGTCAAAGCACAAGCGAAGCTAAACATGTGCGGGTACAGATAACTATAAATGAAAAGGCTGAGAAGCCCGACTATCTACCAGATCCTCGCCGAGGCACAAGATCGTAGCTGAGGTAACAAGCTAAACGTCAAGTCCAAGCGGAACTACTAGCGAGACCGACGCTCTCTCGCAAAACATAAAATAAGCAAACGTGAGTACAATTGTACTCAGCAAGACTTACATCAGATCTAACTACATATGCATCATTATCAAAAGGGGTAGTGGAGTTGATGCAGCAAGCCAGCTTTGACTCGGTGGCTATCCTGAACTACGATCGCAAGTAACTCTTTTGAGGTGGCGCACGAGTCCACACATTCACCATATCAATACACCACTATGGACCCGCTCCGCCTCCCTACGAGAACGCCATCCATAGCACTCACGCTTATCTTGCGCATTTTAGAGTATCCACTTTCACTTGTCTATGAACTGATATAGGCAACCCAGAAGTCCTTCTCCGCGGACACGGCTATTCGAATAGATCATATTAAACCCTGCAGGGGTGTACTTCTTCACACACGCTCTCACCACTTACCGCCGTTACACGACATGTACTCGGCAACCTTCAAGCGGAAGCCCAACGTGGGTGTCGGCCACGGCCTACCTAAACACCCAAGTCCCTAGTCCAGGTTTATCGCCTATTCGGGTTCCATCCGCAGGGAGTCCGGCCGAGGTTTCCCATACAGCCCCGAACGATGTGTGCAGGGTTCCCGAGATACCAAACGGGCACTCGGTACACCGGGCCACGGTGCCTACCGCAACACAACCCACCCCTAAGGTCAGCGTTGCGTGCCCCCAGCATGCTACAAACACCAGAAACTACTTGCAACTCCCGGACTGAGGACAAGGGTGGTTAAGAAGCCGAGAGGGTCAATTAAGGATCCCAATGCGTGGTAGTAACTGTTTCATGGATCACAAATACAGAACTCAGTTCCTGAGGACGGTTTCAATGAGACAACCCACCATGTACTCCTACATGGCCTCTCACCGCTACCTTTACCAAATCGTGTTCACACACTTAGCTCACACACAATAGGACATGTTCATAACAATTCCAATTCATTCCCTATGAATCAGACCGACTCAACTCTAAGCAATAGCAGGCATGACGAACAAACATAAATGAGTAGGCACAACATGGCTCAAACAACTCCTACTCATACTAGTGGGTTTCATCTAATTACTGTGGAATGACAGGTCATGCAAAGGATCAAGGGGTTCAGCTACCGCAGCAAGTAACACATGAGTCGTTGTTGTCCTAATGCAGTAAAATAGAGCAGGAGCGAGAGAGTGGGATTATATCGGAATGAACAAGGGGGTTTTGCTTGCCTGGCACTTCTGAAGATAATATAGTTCTTCATCGGTGTCATCGAACTCATCGTCGGTACATCGTCTACCGGGAGGAGACAATTACCGGCAAACAAGAGAGAACACAATCAATGCAATGCACATTCACATGAATGACATGTCATATTAAGGTACTGAATTCACCTAATGCAATAATAATCCAAGTTGGTTGAAGTGGAATTCAAACAAGGTTGAACTCCAACTCCAAATGCTATTTCATAAATTACCCTAATCATGATTCATCCTATTCGGTGAGGTTAATTTGTTCAAACATGCATGATCATGGCATAAACAGATTCTTCATATTTTTCTGATCATTTTTCATATATAAATTATTTCCATCCGAGTTACGGTTGAATATTTATGATTTTTAGAAGTTTAGAGTATTTTCTGAAATTCCTGAATTAAATTAAATCCAGAAACTAGTTTATTGCGTCAGCATTGCGCAAGCATGACGTCAGCAGGTCAACTGCGGCTGGCCGGGTCAAACCTGACGTGTGGGGCCACACGTCAGTGACTAACTAAACTAACCTAGTTAATTAGCACTAACCTAGGTTAAGTTAAATTAGTTTAAACCTAACTAGAGTAGTTAGCCGGGCGGGGCCCGCATGTCGCTGGGGAGAGGGGAGGTCAAACCGGCAAGGTCAACCCACGCCGGTCGTGGTCGTGGCGCCGGCGTTTAGCCGCCCGGCGAGCCCGACGCGGCGTCTGCGCATGGAATTGGCCTACAGAGCACGGTTTGGCGAAGCGAGACGTCTACATGATGCGGAAGTGAGCCGCATCGAGTGGTGGTGGTGATTGGCTTGGTCGCGGAACGTCGCCGGCGACGACCTTGGCGGCTGCCGGAGCTCGGGCGAGGTCGGAGTTGGCGCTAGGGGCACAGCAGGCCGAAGGGTGGGTGCTACGGACTCACGAGTACGGTGAAGACGATGGCGTGCTCGAATCGAGCCATCGTGGCTGTGGCCACGACGGCGACGACAGCAGATGGCGGCGGCGGGTGCGGCCGAGCTCGGTGTGGTCGTTGTGGTGCGCAATAAGGCAAACGGAGAAGGGAGAAGGGCAGGAGCTCACAGCGGGTCGGAGAGGAAGTCGGTGAGCTCGGGAGGTCTGGCGGCGCCGAATCGACCGAGGCGGCTCGGGTGCCCGAGGTTGAAGATGAGGGCGAGGTCGGCGCCAAGGCGTTTGGAGTCGCGTGGGTCAGCGGAGAGGTCCGGGCGACGAGGCGGAGCTCTTGGGCACGCCGGCGAGGCAAGGAAGGGCGGTGGCTGCGGCAGCAGCGGCGGCGACGGTGGCGCTTCGGTTGCGGGAGAGAGCGGTTCGAGAGGAGGAAACGAGCACGGAGAGAGCGAGGGAGTGAACCGGGGCTGCGTGGCGAAGGGAGGCGCCCAGGCGCCGAGGGGCGGCAAGCAGGAGGTGGAGGCCTCGGCAGCAGCGTCGACAGCCGACACGCCCGCCTCTTGGCAGAGGTTAGAGCGACCGACCGCCCAGGTGGGTGGGCCGGCCCACTGGAGGGGGCTGGGCTGTGGGCTGAGAGGTGAGCACCGGGTAGTTCCTCTCTCTCTCTTTTTATTTGTTTTAGTTTTCTAATATTCTGTAGTTTTAGGGCTTTATTAAAAATACCAGGGCACTTCTAAAAATCCTGAAAATAATTGTGGGTACCTTCTGAAATATATGCAACAGCCCACATTTAGTTTCAGAATTATTTGAGCATTTAAATTATTTATAGCATTCAAATGCCCAAATTCAAATACTTCACGAATTAATTCAAAAATCCATAAATGGCCAAGAAATATGCTCATCATTTTTGGCAGAGGGTTTTACCTTTATCCATTAATCATGAACATTTTCACAGGGCATTTTTGGGATTATTGAAAATGATTTTATTTGAACCTATTAGAATTCAATTGGTGCTAGGGTTTCAACAATCCCCATTTTAACTTTCTGAGAAAATTAACATGATGACATGAATGCCTTAATGCAACTAATGTCAAGCAATTCTGGGGCTGTGACAACTCACCCCCACTAAACAAGAATCTCGCCCCGAGATTCAGGATGTGAGGTAAGAGGAAAAGGGAGGTCACAAACTATTACAATCTTCATGATCCATTTGCCTTCCTCGAAAATGTTGATTCCTTCCATCATCTTAGTCTTGACGTCCTTGCTTTCGAGGTCTTCACTCGACACGACAATAGAAGGAAAGGGGAACCCTACATGATTCGATCTTCATGAAGATCAGGTAATCATGATCAACTCACGGACTGAGATGGTGTCACATCTCGAGTTGAGACACAAAATGCATCGAGAGGGATGGAAGAACAACAATGAGGTTTGATTAGTGGCAACAATTCCACGCTTAGGGAGATGGTGGATGGTGTCAAGGTGGTGGGGAATATTTACCATGATTCAATAGCGGGGCACCTCAGGGGAGGTGACGCGAGGAACTATTCCCTTCAGTGGCAAAAAGAATTACTTTTGATCCATAGATCATTGGAACTCTTTATACCAGCCAAAGGCAATCACAAGCGATCATTTGGTGGAGTGCAAAGGAATGGTATACCCGGACTAGAATGGATGATGTGGACTACCTTGTTGAATACAACGCAATGGATGATTTTGCTTAGCATCGGAGGTGGAGGGGACCCATGGTAGGTCCACTTTTGAAGATAAACTTGGACAAGAGTTGCTAAGAAAACAGTCTATAGCGAGATAGCACAAGGACGGTGCAAGCTGGGAACGAAATGCAACTGTTGGAATGTTCCAACCATCATATCTGCCTGAGATTCAGATCTGGTTGGTGGTAGGATATTTCAGACTCATCATGTCTGAGAAGGAAGGGTTGCAACACAATTTGACGAGATGGCGTTGCGAGATTCTCGGGATATGAACTACGATAGCAAGCTCCAAAACATGAGCTGGTTCTGCTACAAACCTGTGAACACATTGTCCCAGACAAGTATGACCACATAGTAGTCTTATAATAAAACACTACCGAGTTCAGGTTGGGAACCATCATCGAGGATATCGGAGTTTAACATAAGTCATATGATTAGCTCTTATGAAGAAACTTCTTCTCCTTGTACAAATCAGTTAGTGGCTTGGTGTGCTATGGAATTCATATGAGATGAAGATGATCAGTCTATCATGCCATAGAATACTTCGCACGTGCATGACTGACTTGGAATGATTCCAGAGGGAGCAAAACAAACCTTTCTCATTTTCATGGCGGCAACTTACATCAGATGCACATGAACTAGAGGGAGTCACTACTTTCATCCAAACATATGCTTCATGAACGGATCACGAAGGCATTGCTTACACAAGTTTCCAATACTAGGTTGATGCTCAACATGACTCATGGGGGAGACAAAATGCTACTGATGGGCTCAACAGCAACTCATCGGAATTTCCATATCACTGGACTTCCACCATCATGTGAACACGGTGTTAGCATTGGTCGGACCAAAGATGTAATGGGTATGCTCGAGGGATCAACCACGAGTAAGACAACATTACGAATATCGTTGGTTCTGATTTGACTTGACAATTGCCCACACTCAAGTCAAAGGGCTGATAGGACAATAGATCCAGCAACTGATCACAGGGACCAATCGATGAAGATATCATCCTTCTTCGACACACACTACACAAGAATATCCCATTGGATCGAACTAGGTTAGGCAAGCTTTTATCTTCCAACTCTCCAAGTTATTGTCTAGCTTAACCAACTAGCTCAGGGATATCCAACACAGATTCTTGGAGAAGGGGTGGTTCACAAGGAACCAACTTGATCACGAGCTCAACATAACAGTCAGGGAACAACCCGGTAACACTTCCAAGAAGATATTTGGAAAGTCACGACCCACCGTATGTTACTAAGCTCGAGAACAATCTTGCTTTTCAGGGCAAGATGATATGATCAAATGAGTGAGGACTTGACACAATCCTAACTCATCAATCGAAGTGTGCACCAGAAATAAGGACTAGGTAGCACGATCAATCTTAGGATGATGGTTTAATAACCAACACGCCAAGAATGAGGATAGTGTCCATTAGCTGCCGAGCGACAAGTTGCTCGGAGTATTGATTTCACACATCACAATTCACTTGTCGGCATTCCGGTTGCAACAACACGAAGACCAAGGGATGAATGATGATGGTGAGAAGTATCACTGCATCAAGAATGCATAAGAGGAGGTGCAATTCTCATGAAATTCTTGACATAAAGATGGTAACACTCGAGGTGGAACAGAATCAAAAGCTGGATTGGCATTTTAATCTGCGGAATACAACTGCTTTGACCCAATCCTGGATATGGATGGGGTACTGGAGTTTGTTTCTCCTAGTCATTCCGGAATAGAATGGCTTGACGGACCACAAGGATAAAAGGCATCGATAAACACGATCGCACACATACCCTTGGCTATCAGTTGATAAAGGAAGGTCAGAAGGCATCTAAGAGAACAACTCAAAGGAACATATAATTTTCTGAGTTGTGGATGCACAGATTAGTATGTCGAGCAAACTCAACATTTCTTCCGGATAACCCATGCAGAAAGGTAGAATTGGCAGATTCACAATTATGAATGGAGAACTCCTCAAGAGCACTCTAGTTGTGATCTTTTGGTTCAAAAGAACCTCTCCCATAAGTGATTCATGGTATTTGGAAGAAGGATATACCACGGACCTTGAGGACTATCGCAAGGTTACTAATATCCTAAAGGCACTAGCAAATACTAACAACATGAAGTAGGATGAATCTCGGGTTCAGCAACCCAGGAGTAGAATACCTACTACTAAATGGCATCACGGATGCTTTCAAAAGTGATGGCGTAATCATCACATCGGGATACAAAAGCATTGCTAAATTGCTAGGTGACCTCCTAAGCACCTAGGGTCATAATAATAGTTCCAACATATATGTCGAGGCAATGGAGTACCTCGACTGACTGGTTAGTGTGCTTAATCTGGCCCAAAAGGACATCGGGAACAGAAGAAGGGATTTGCAAATGCATCAGACTATTTAGAGACCTGGGATAACTCGGACAGCATAACGGCTGTAAATGCTCAAAATGATTTGAGACATCCTGCAGAAATGGTGGCATAACCACTCAACAACATCATAACAAGATTCTGAGATCAACAGTTATCATACAGAAATGGTAGGAACCGAACTGGGGATTAAAACCAACAATCTTATAAGTCTATGGATTAGTAACACGTCATCCTAATAGATAGATGAGAAGCCTAGTTCTTAAACCCCGTAGAAGAGAAGAAGATGACTCAGATCAGAAGGCCATGAGGTATAAGGAGTAAAAAGAGCCTTACGTTCCCTTCCACAATCAATTCCCTTACATAACTAAAGCATTTCTAGACACAACTTCGACCAGTTTGGCTTGGTAATCCTACAGGCAGTCAGGCTCTGATACCAACGCTGTCAGGACCCCGATCCTAAGTCACGCCGATCTAGCGTGTAACACATCATATCACTTTGCGGCCTCACGCACGGTATTCCCACGGGTGTCGCCTTACCATGGCCCGGACCGTTTGCGTCTTTTGGCTCACGATATGATAGTGTCGCTAGCATCCATATGACAAAGAACCCGGCCGACATGGCTAGTCGTGAACCCAAAGCGGCACTAACCCATGGGGACAGGCATACATGAATCACATCGAGCATGTCGGTCATCAACGATATATTCGGGCTGTAGCATGGGCTAACAGGACTCCGGTATTCCGGCTGTAGCAGCTAGGCAGGACTCGAATAATACCGCGTGACATTTCCCGAAGGGATGACATAGGAACGAAGTGAAACACATGCCGCCAGTCAAGTGTGCAAGCAGTAGTGCTGGGCTAGCAGGACTCCGTGAACCGGGCTGTAGCGGACTACTATCGCCGGAGGCACGAGACTACATTTCCCCATATGAGAGGCTGCCAAGGATAAACAACTAGTTTGTCGGATCCCACACATTCCAAGCATTTCAAACATACACACAATATGCTCAATATGTGTAAATACGACGTGGCATCACAACATAACTCTACGACTCAGATATTATTCATTAGGCTCAAGAGCGAGATATTACAAACAGGGTCTCATGACCCAACACTCGTGAGCATACAAGTCAAAGCACAAGCGAAGCTAAACATGTCCGGGTGCAGACAACTATAAATGAAAAGGCTGAGAAGCCTGACTATCTACCAGATCCTGCCGAGGCACAAGATCGTAGCTGAGGTAACAAGCTAAACGTCGAAGTCCAAGTGGAACTACTAGCGAGACTGACGTCTCTCTGCAAAACATAAAACAAGCAAACGTGAGTACAATTGTACTCAGCAAGACTTACATCAGATCTAACTACATATGCATCATTATCAAAAGGGGGTAGTGGAGTTGACTGCAGCAAGCCAGCTTTGACTCGGTGGCTATCCTGAACTACGACTGCAAGTAACTCTTTTGAGGTGGCGCACACGAGTCCACACATTCACCATATCAATACACCACTATGGACCCGCTCCGCCTCCCTCACGAGAACGCCATCCATAGCACTCACGCTTATCTTGCGCATTTTAGAGTATCCACTTTCACTTGTCTATGAACTGATATAGGCAACCCAGAAGTCCTTCTCCGTGGACACGGCTATTCAATAGATCATATTAAACCCTGCAGGGTGTACTTCTTCACACACGCTCACCACTTACCGCCGTTTACACGACATGTACTCGGCAACCTTCAAGCGGAAGCCCAACGTGGGTGTCGGCCACGGCCTACCTAAACACTCAAGTCCCTAGTCCAGGTTTATCGCCTATTCGGGTTCCATCCGCAGGAGTCCGCCGAGGTTTCCCATACAGCCCGAACGATGTGTGCAGGGTTCCCGAGATACCAAACGGGCACTCGGTACACGGGCCACGGTGCCTACCGCAACACAACCCACCCCTAAGGTCAGCGTTGCTATGCATGCCCCAAAGATGCTACAAACACCGTAAACTACTTGCAACTCCCGGACTGAGGACAAGGGTGGTTAAGAAGCCGAGAGGGTCAATTAAGGATCCCAATGCGTGGTAGTAACTGTTTCATGGATCACAAATACAGAACTCAGTTCCTGAGGACGGTTTCAATGAGACAACCCACCATGTACTCCTACATGGCCTCTCACCGCTACCTTTACCAAATCGTGTTCACACACTTAGCTCACACACAACAGGACATGTTCATAACAATTCCAATTCATTCCCTATGAATCAGACCCGACTCAACTCTAAGCAGTAGCAGGCATGACGAACAAACATAAATGAGTAGGCACAACATGGCTCAAACAACTCCTACTCATACTAGTGGGTTTCATCTAATTACTGTGGAATGACAGGTCATGCAAAGGATCAAGGGGTTCAGCTACCGCAGCAAGTAACACATGAGTCGTTGTTGTCCTAATGCAGTAAAATAGAGCAGGAGCGAGAGAGTGGGATTATATCGGAATGAACAAGGGGGTTTTGCTTGCCTGGCACTTATGAAGATAATATAGTTCTTCATCGGTGTCATCGAACTCATCGTCGGTACATCGCTCACCGGAGGAGACAATTACCGCAAACAAGAGAGAACACAATCAATGCAATGCACATTCACATGAATGACATGTCATATTAAGGTACTGAATTCACCTAATGCAATAATAATCCAAGTTGGTTGAAGTGGAATTCAAACAAGGTTGAACTCCAACTCCAAATGCTATTTCATAAATTACCCTAATCATGATTCATCCTATTCGGTGAGGTTAACTTGTTCAAACATGCATGATCATGGCATAAACAGATTCTTCATATTTTTCTGATCATTTTTCATATATAAATTATTTCCATCCGAGTTACGGTTGAATTTATATGATTTTTAGAAGTTTAGAGTATTTTCTGAAATTCCTGAATTAAATTAAATCCAGAAACTAGTTTATTGCGTCAGCATTGCGCAAGCATGACGTCAGCAGGTCAACTGCGGCTGGCCGGGTCAAACCTGATGTGTGGGGCCACACGTCAGTGACTAACTAAACTAACCTAGTTAATTAGCACTAACCTAGGTTAAGTTAAATTAGTTTACACCTAACTAGAGTAATTAGCCGGGCGGGGCCCGCATGTCAGTGGGGAGAGGAGGAGGTCAAACCGGGCAGTGGGTCAACCCACGCCGGTCAGCGGTCAGCGGGCGCCGGCGTTTAGCCGCCGGCGAGCCCGACGCGGCGGTGCGCTGCGGAATTGGCCTACAGAGCACGGTTTGGCGAGCGGAGCACGTCTACGTGATGCGGGAAGTGAGCCGCATCGAGTGGTGGTGGTGATTGGCTTCGGGGTCGCCGGAAACGTCGCCGGCGACGACCTTGGCGGCTGCCGGAGCTCGGGCGAGGTCGGAGTTGGCGCTAGGGGGCACAGCAGGCCGAAAGGGTGGGTGCTACGGACTCCTACGAGTACGGTGAAGACGATGGCGTGCTCGGAATCGAGCCATCGTGGCTGTGGCCACGACGGCGACGTGCAGTGGCGGCGGCGGGTGCGGCCGAGCTCGGTGTGGTCGTTGTGGTGCGCAATAAGGCAAACGGAGAAGGGGAGAAGGGGCAGGAGCTCACAGCGGGGTCGGAGAGGAAGTCAGTGAGCTCGGGGAGGTCCTGGCGGCGCCGAATCGACCGGAGGCGGCTCGGGTGCCCGAGGTTGAAGATGAGGGCGAGGTCGGTGCCCGAAGGCGTTTGGAGTCGCGTGGGTCAGCGGAGAGGTCCGGGGCGACGAGGCGGAGCTCTTGGGCACGCCGACGAGGCAAGGGAAGGGCGGTGGCTGCGGCAGCAGCGAGCGGCGGCGACGGTGGCGCTCGGTTGCGGAAGAGAGCGCGGTTCAGAGGAGGAAACGAGCACGGGGAGAGCGAGGGAGTGAACCCGGGGCTGCGTGGCGTAGCGGGAGGTGTCCAGGGCGTCGAGGGGAAGCGGCAAGCAGGAGGTGGAGGCCTCGGCCGCGCGCGCGTCGACACGCCTCTGCCTACTGGCAGAGGTTAGAGACGACCGCCCACCGGTGGGCTGGGCCGCCCAGTGGAGGGGCTGGGCTGTGGGCTGAGAGGTGAGCACCGTGTAGTTCCTCTCTCTCTCTTTTTATTTGTTTTAGTTTTCTAATATTCTGTAGTTTTAGGGCTTTATTAAAATACCAGGGCACTTCTAAAAATCCTGAAAATAATTGTGGGTACCTTTCAAATATATGCAACAGCCCACATTTAGTTTCAGAATTATTTGAGCATTTAAATTATTTATAGCATTCAAATGCCCAAATTCAAATACTTCACGAATTAATTCAAAAATCCATAAATGGCCAAGAAATATGCTCATCATTTTTGGCAGAGGGTTTTACCTTTATCCATTAATCATGAACATTTTCACAGGGCATTTTTGGGATTATTGAAAATGATTTTATTTGAACCTATTAGAATTCAATTGGTGCTAGGGTTTCAACAATCCCCATTTCAACTTTCTCGAGAAAATTAACATGATGACATGAATGCCTTAATGCAACTAATGTCAAGCAATTTCAGGGCCAGACACCGGACCCTCCAGGTCAATTGAGGTCACAGAGCCCTGCGGGCGGACCCGGCTCGCCGGAGCCAGCCCGCCGCAGACTCGCCTGTTCTCGATTGGCGCCGAGCCCGCCGCCACGCTCCTCCTCCTCCGACGACTCGTCGGCCGCGTCCTCGACAAGCGGAGCTCCAGCATCGGCGCTGCTGACCTCCCGGGTGGCCGCCGCCCACAGGATGAACTGCTCCTCCTCCACAGCCGTCGCGGCCTTGTCCTCCACACCCCCGGTGCTGCCGGCCTCCATGGCAAGCTGTGCCTCCCTCGCCCTGGTGGCGATGTAGTCCAGCTCCGCCTGGGTGGTGTCCATGACAAGCCACCGCTCGACGTCAGCATTGACATATACCTCGATCAAGGAGTCGAAGAATTGCTGCACATCTGCATCCGTCGGCTCCTGCTAGCTCGGGACAGGGCTGTGCGCATTGCAGTCCGGCATCATAGCAATGATCTCGGACCGGCGTGAGTTATTGCACAACGGGACTACCCCCGCTGGCAACTTGAAGAACGACCCCTTGACGGCCTTGCCGACTTTTGCGGCAGTCCTCGCGGCCTTGCCGGTCCGTTCAATCTTGCCGTCGCGACCCACATCAAGCTGGAAGAGCCGCTGACAGAAATGGGCATGCGCCATCACCGTGAAGTTGTGGTCGAGGCCAGGGCGGAGCCGCATAATGTCAGCCGGGTTCGTAAAAAGCCAGGCTGGCCTCCCCTTGTTATGTAACGGGGCGATCCGGCGGCGAATGAAGTCCGCCCCGATCATCTCCAGGGTGAGCCCAACCCGGGTCAGCCGGAGGATCCTGGTGGTGGCAACAGTAAGCCTTCCGTCGGCAGCATCGACATCACCCCATTCGCTGCCACGGACCGGCGGCGTTCGACGGACCTTGCAGAATTCCAGCGGGTCTTCGTCTTCAATCCAGCACCACCGGCCACGCCATTCATCCCACCTCTCCTTCATGGCACCGTCCGGATACGCCCCGTTGGATCTTGAGATCCAGGCGACGCATCCGGAGACGGCGCCTCCGGGCTGGATTCGAGGGGAGAAATAATGGCGAAAGAGTGCCGTGTTGGGCTGCACTCCGGCAAAGCCTTCGCAAAGATGCGCGAAGAGAGCCAAGCACACCACCTCATTCGGAGTGAAATCCTAGAGGCAAAAGCCGAAGGTGTGCATGATGTCGCAGAAGAAATCGGAAAAAGGGGGGCATAACCCGCAAGAAAGGTAATCGACAAAAAAGGGATACCGATTTGGGGCAGGATCGGCGCAGGCGGCAGGAATGATGCGCGTCGCCGGGTGCCCCGAATTCTCTCCCCCCGTCTTCACTCCCCATAAGGGCTTGAAGGGGGCCAGGAGGTCATGAACACCAATCGACGAGGGGATGAAAAAGTCAGACTTCGTCCGGTCCCCCGATAGAGCGCTCTCCGGCGGCTCCACGGTCCCAGAGCTCTTAGCCACCCCCTTGCCCTTGGCGGATTTGGGCGCCATGGCGGCCAAGAGGTCTAGAGGATTGAAGTAGAGGGGTGGCGAAGTAGCGACGGCGGGCGACGGCGAAAGCTTAGGAGGGAAGGAAGAGAGGAAACGGCGGCTCTGAGATTGGAAAAGGTACGAGAGAGGAGGAGAAAGTGAGGAGCGTGCCCACGGTTATTCCTTCTTATGGGGGAAAACGCGGGCCGCCTCCTTTCACATTAACTATGACGTGACGCATGCACGCAGAGCTCAGCCCCGCGCATGCCACCCACGTCACGCACACCTCCCCACGACGAGCCACGCGCGGGAGGCATGGGAAGCACAGCGCGCGAAGAGACTTACCGCGGTAAAAACCACCCCGCCTGTCCGCGCACCATTTTTGGGCCTAGCCCAACGACGCGATTGCGCTTACATGTGGCCTAGGCCCGTGGGCTCCTGTTGGTGTACAAAAATAGGGGTACACTTTTTGTACCCTATAACCGTGCACGGGCAGTCTGAGCCGCGGGCACCACCGCACTGAGCAAGGCAAGGGAGGTGAGCCAAGGTAAGGCCGAAGCTCGAAAGGAGCAGAACGACGCCAAGACCAAGACCACAAAGATCAAAGGGGACGAAGGGGACTCCCCCGGCAAGATCCTTGCCGGGGGCGGTTTTAGCAAACACGGCAAGACCCTTGATGTAGCAGCTCGTCCCACACCTACGGAGCGAGTCACCCTTGAGTCCACTGCCCCCATGGGGCAAGGATTCGGGAGACATCCCTGTGGTGGCATGCAGATCCTTGTGAAGACATTCAAGATCAGATACACACTATAGAAGATGACGACCCTTGGCGGGGTCCCAGCCAAGGAGGACCACAAGGCCCCCCAGCAAGAGCCTTGCCGGGGATGACAGCAGGCGCCACGGCAAGACCCTTGCCGGGGGCCCGGCAAGACCCTTGCCGGAGCTACGACGAGGCCCTCGCCAAGAACACCCGTAGGGCCACCATCAGGCCCACGCCAATCAAACCTTCACCGCCGTTCGCATGTAGCTGCCGAACCAACCAGTTGGGCAGGCACCTGCGTGGCGGCGAGCGGATCTTCGTGGAAGCCCACCACTGCGCCACCTCAGCTGCCTGCCTGCCTACATGGCACCGCGGGTACCGCTGGCCACGGCGCGTGTCAACACGAGAGGGAGCGGCGACGGACGAGACGGGCCTCTCCCCCGTCCCCGATAAAGCAAGGACACCTGTCGGTGTCAAAACCGGCGGATCTCGGGTAGGGGGTCCCAAGCAGTGCGTCTTAGGATCAATGGTAACAGGAGACAAGGGACACGATGTTTTACCCAGGTTCGGGCCCTCTTGATGGAGGTAAAACCCTACGTCCTGCTTGATTGATATTGATATTGTGGGTATTACAAGAGTAGATCTACCACGAGATCGTAGAGGCTAAACCCTAAAAGCTAGCCTATGGTCTGATTGTCGTTGTATATCTATCGACTAGCCTGGCCTCGGTTTATATAATGCACCATAGGCCTAGGATAACAAGAGTCCTAGCCGAATACGCCGGTGGGGGAGGGGTCCTTGTCTTGATCGCCAAGTCTTGTGGAATCTTCCTTGTATGCGGCAACTGTCCGGACTGGCCCATGAGTATACGGCCATGGGGACCCTCAGCCCAATCCAACTGATCGGGAGACGACGTGGTGAGTACCCCCTAGTCCCGGACACCGTCAGTAGCCCAACCAGTCTTCAAGTTGGGGACGCTCCTCGATTCTTCCGAACTGTTCTTCATCTTCGGTCGTCGGTCTTGAAAACTGGTTCAACAAATCTTCTCATCTTCGATCTTAAGGATCGTCGAAATGCATTCGACGAGTTTATACGTCGGGTATCCGAGGAGCCCCTTTAAGTTTCCGGCCTTTATCAATGCCTTGTTACTTTTATGCCACACCTCGGGTTTGAAGTTGTTCTCGGGCGGCAACGTCCTCTTGCGTCCGAGCTCCAACGCCGGACTGCATTCGAGGTATCTTTTGCAGCCGGGCACCAATGCCGGACTGCTTCCCAGCTCTAACGCCGGACTATGTATCCGAGCTCCAACGCCGGACGGTATCCGAGCTCCAACACCGGACTATGTATCCGAGCTCCAACGCCGGACTATATATCCGAGCTCTAACGCCGGACTGTATCCGAGGTGTCATAAATCACCTTGGTGCAAAGAAGTTTGAAGGAGTTTAGCCGAGCTTAATGCCGGAAGTGCCCTCTATGGAGCCAGCCACTAGCGCCCGAGCTTTACGCCGGACTGCTTCTGAGGTGGTGCACCACCCCGAATGTGGGCCGATTTTTGTCAATATTTTTGATTGGTGCCAGTAGCCCTCAAGGTGGGTATCGGTCTAAAACCCGAGATGCACATGAAGGATGACATAAGACCGCTGATCCCCGTAGCCGCTGAGACTCAGGTTGATTTGCAAAATCGGTCTGAGGATCAAGTCCTAGCTCGGCAGAATACTTTGGGACACAAAAAGCGGCGTGCTCAGTCTTCGAGACTCAGGTTGGGTGCGGCCGACCAACCTGAGGATCAAAATCTCCTCGGAAACTGTATTGCACTTAAAATTTTCTGCATAGAACATGCAATGCAGTAGCCCCCGAGACACTGGTCGGGTGGCAACACCAGATCAGGGGATTGATGTGCCCCTTTAATATTTGTAAATAATAAGCCCGAAGCCCAGTAGCCCCCGAGCCTTAATGCGGGCATGGGAGGCCGAATTGAGGATCGATATCCATAGTAAAATCACAAATTATGTGTAATGACTCTATGTATCCAAGTACTTTACGTCATTAATGCTTGGATCCGCATTGTACAAAACTTTGTTGACCGACCATCGGCTTCCACCTCCTCAGCCAATAGCCGAGGAGTGTTTGTCCTACTTTCTAAAACCTTTATGAGGGCAAAGATTTACAACAAACAAGGCAATCTGGCCATACGGTTTTATAAACAAAGGTATGCGGAGAGACATGTTATATTACTGTTTAACAGAAGAAATGTCTTCCAGAGAAAATAGTCCCGCTATCGGTTCCTTTATTTGGGTTGTCATGCTAAGCATGATCATGAAACCTATGCTCCAATGTATGAGCAAAATATCGAGGATTTAGTTTGGGAGGCCAGTTAATAGCCCTCGATAGTGTTCGGCGATAGTCGAGGTCAAGCCGGAAACACTTCGGCCAATGAATGGCCCGTCATTTAATATAGTCATCGGATCGCTGACCAGTTTACACCTATTGTGATAGTCAGTTTTCGGCTTTCTCCACTGAGGTGCTTGACCATGTGAGCTGGAAGCACAATCGCAGTGGTTCTCCCTTTGCACACCTAGCCGAACAAAGCGGAACGTAGGAGGCAAGCGCGGGAGCCGGGCAACCCAACTATTGACCAAAGACACAATTCGAAACTGATGCATATATAGCAATATCCGAGAATGTTTTTGCCGAATCTCAAAAGGTGTCCGGCGTTGCACTGCGAGACTTGTGCTGAAAACACACAAATAGTTTAAAAAGTGCCATGGGCTCGAAAAGCCAAAAAACTTATTCAAAAGATTAATGTCCGAACTAGATCAAGTGTTCGGTGCCAATCCGAAAATTGGACTTTAGAAAAAAAAGGTGCTTCATGCGTGCTTTAACATGACACATCCTATCTCAAAACTTCTTGTTGGTCAGCCTACGGCTTCTTTGAGAGAGAAATTAGGCTCCCCGGCTAGTGACCGCACACTTGTGTCGAAGGAGTGATAAATAATAATAAAAACTTTGCAACGACTAAGAAGAAAAACACTTATCATAAAACGGCTCATATAAATTTAAGAGCCCCCAAGTGACTTGGGTAAAAGTTGATAATGTAAGGTGACATGTAGAATGCCTTCTAGCCGGATTGTAGATCGTTTGTCGTAGCGGACCTTTTCGCTTCAACCTCTGGACCCAATAGTACGGAGTGTGTCCGAATACCCTCGCGGTTATAAAAACCGGGGTATGCGTGGAGACTAGGCGTAGGGGTCATTAGTGCTTTATCAGACAAGTGCCCAACTAGTTATGTTATATTACATGGTTAGTAAGAAACATCTTCCAGGGAGAATAGTTCCGTTAGGGGTTCCTTTCCCTGGGAGGCATGCCCTAAAGTGCATGTCCGGACTGCGAAAAGAGCAAAAAAACATCTGGGGGCAGGTAAATAAATGGGTAAGAAATCATCTTTTAGTTCACCGACCGAGTATTCCCTTAAGAACGCTAGCTTTCGGCTTCACCCAGTCTGAGGTACACATCAGGCTGGACCCGACAGTAACAATCGCAGAGGTGCTCCCTTTACCACCTAGCCGAACAATCGGGAACGTAGGGGTAAGCACAGGAGCCAGGCAACCCAGCTTGGCCAAAATTTAAGTCATATCGATGCATGTAATGGTGAATAAAAGGTACATGCGGAAGTGTGACACATGTGTTGGGCATAAAGCCCGAATTAATAAGCTTCATTAAAGAAGCCCCTGTGTATAATGAGCGGGTAGCGCGTCAAGTAAAAGCGAACAAAGTTTCGACGAGGAAGATTTTTACAAGCAACTTTTTTCCAAGAAAGTATAATGCTTGGTCGAACCGAACACAAGTTAGAAATTTTAAAACTTTGAGCATGAAGGCAACTTAGCTGGTTAATGTGTTCGGTATTGACGATGCGGTCCGAGCTTGATGCGGGACAAGGTTCCATCTCCCAAGCCGGTCCCGAGGTGGCGGAGCAAAGAGCTCGGCACTGTGAAGTGGTGACATAGCATGGTCAATGCAGGACGGCAGAGTGATGCCGAAGTCCCTGGCATGGGGTAATGAAGTGTTGACGAAGCCCCCTGTCCAGCCGAGGTGACGTCAAAGGATATAGTCCGGCTGGATCATTTTCCTGTGCACAAAAAATAGTGCAGACCGGGGATAATAGTAATAATAGGAATTAAAAAAAATGTTGCATAATAAATAATTTATGCAAAGTGAGTAGTAAAAGAAATATGGCCTGGCGCCGGAGTTGATGTCGATGCAGGTCGTCGGCGTAATGCAATAAAGGCGTGGCAAAGCCTGGATTCACTGGTCGGTCCGAAGTTCGGGTGCGGCGTCACGAACTGTGTACGGAAACTGATCGAACCATCATGCGACCGTCGATAATGCGGCCACCATTTGATAGACCTGTGTACATATGCAGGACTAACCAGAGTAATAATTCCTTTGGAAAAATTTAACCCAAACGAGCAAAAAGAAATACTAGGATTAATAGCACCTGGTTTATTTGTTGTAGCAATCCGAAGGAAGGTGATTCCCAAAATTGGGACTTGATCCGCGCACCCATGTCTGGTCGGCTAGTGACGCCGAAGTGTCCGGAGTAGGTTGATGAAGAGATGGCAAAGCCCCCGGGTCAGCCGAGATGTCGAAGTAGGTCGGCGTGATGGACACCAGCTTGAAGAAGCAATAGTGCGGCCCTGCCGATGTAGGTCGTGACATGGTCGATGCTGTCTTGATGAAGCGACCGTGCGGCGATGCTGGTATGCTCGCTCCGTGTAATCCGTGGGGCGGCGATGTAGGTGATGATTTATCCTTCGCGATGCCGGACTCTTGTTCGGCTTGCCAAGATGATGATCCGAAGAAGTTGAGCTTGGCTCAACAAAGTGACGACGTGTCTAGCGCAGGTCGGCCGCCGTGGAGCAATATTGTCGGACTGGTTTGACACCAGCAATGATGTTGAAGATCATGTTCAAAAGATCTTAAGGTTAGTGGGATGTGTTTGGGAACAATACACAATATCCCATACAAAACTTCCTTCAAAAAGGATGTCCGAAATCCCATTCATAAAAAAGATGAATTCGGGTCGGATTCGTTCTCGCGCAGAAAACAGATCCGAAAAGTCATGCACTAATCGGAAGGTTCTCGGAGTTCTGACGGTCGGATCGAGCTGAAATTTGGAGGGGTGGTAGATATAGGAATTCCGCAGCTGATCAACGGTTGGATCTCCAAAGGACGTCCGAGCTAGAAGCTGGACACCACGCCCTAAACTCGTCCAGATTCCCGTCCAGATTTGACAGGGCTCCGGTATATCGTGGATTGCGAGAGATTCCTCCATCGGAATTCGATGAAATTTTCTAGGGTTGTTGTAGACTCAATTCCGCACAATTCCACCAAAGCGATCGTCAAAGCGATACTCGAGGAGGTGGTGGCAGCAATACGAGTTCGCTGTCCGTAAAAACAGCACGGTCGCTGAGGGCAATGTTGACGTTGAGCCCCGAGCTCCATGGATGATTCCTCCGTGATCTTGATAGAGATCGGAGTTGATGTTCGATGAAGGCCCTCGTCCGAACATGGTGATCCAAACACGGGGCGCAATTCTTGGTTGAACCAAGGTGACCAGTCGAGCTGGTGACGAAGGTGCCGAAGTCATGATTGATTTGCGAAGCGAGCCATCGATCCTTTTGTCGATCACACAGCGGAACTCTCAATGAAAGCACCAATGTCGGTGTCAAAACCGGCGGATCTCGGGTAGGGAGTCCCAAGCAGTGCGTCTTAGGATCAATGGTAACAGGAGACAAGGGACACGATGTTTTTCCCAGGTTCGGGCCCTCTTGATGGAGGTAAAACCCTATGTCCTGCTTGATTGATATTGATATTGTGGGTATTACAAGAGTAGATCTACCACGAGATCGTAGAGGCTAAACCTAAAAGCTAGCCTATGGTCTGATTGTCGTTGTATATCTATCGACTAGCCTGGCCTCGGTTTATATAATGCACCAGAGGCCTAGGATAACAAGAGTCCTAAGCCGACACGCCGGTGGGGAGGGTCCTTGTCTTGATCGCCAAGTCTTGTGGAATCTTCCTTGTATGCGGCAATTGTCCGGACTGGCCCATGAGTATACGGCCATGGGGATTCTCGGCCCAATCCAACTGATCGGGAGACGATGTGGTGAGTACCCCCTAGTCCCGGACACCGTCAACACCTAAGCAAGACGCATTTAAGGCGCCTTGTCATGTAATGCGAGGGATAAACTCGCATCACTTTACCCTTTCCACCTCCTGTGTGCCACTGTGGCAACCCCTTTCCCTATAAAAGGAGGCCCAAGGCGACCAGGAGGAGGATTCGGCTTTGTGGAGCTCCTCACGCCCCATAGCTAGTTCAAGAACACAGAGAAACAAACCACCAAAGCAGGAGTAGGGTTTTACGCATCCTCGCGGCCCGAACCTAGATAAAGAGACCGTGTGCTATCTGTTTGATCCGCTCTTCTCACGACCCCGCGCCCCGCAAACTTAGTAAGGATTCTTGTGATCCCATAGGTGTCGTCCCCGCACCGACATAAGCGTCGCAGCCCCAAGCTTTCAAGAAACGACAACTTAGATTTCTCCAAACCATAGTTCATATGGTGTCGTCTCAACGGAATTAAATGGTGCCCTATTTAAAGTGAGTGCGGTTGTCTCTAATGCCTAACCCATGAACGATAGTGGTAATTCGATAAGAGACATCATGGTACGCACCATATCCAATAGGGTGCAACTATGATGTTCGGACACACCATCACACTATGGCGTTCCAGGCGGTATTAATTGTGAAATTATTTCCACAATGTCTTAATTGCGTGCCAAAACTCGTAACTCAGATATTCATCTCTATGATTATATCATAGACATTTTATCCTCTTGTCACGAAGATCTTCAACTTCACTCTAAAATTACTTGAACCATTCAATAATTCAGACTTGTGCTTCATCAAGTAAATATACTCAATATCTACTCAAATCATCTGTGAAGTAAGAACATAACGATATCCACTGCGTGCCTCAGCACTCATTGGACTGCACACATCAAAATGTATTACTTCCAACAAGTTGCTTTCTTGTTCCATTTTACTGAAAACGAGGCTTTCAGTCATCTTGCCCATGTGGTATGATTTGCATGTCTCAAGTGATTCAAAATCAAGTGAGTCCAAATGGTCCATTTGCATGGAGTTTCTTCATGCATATACACCAATAGACATGGTTCGCATGTCTCAAACTTTTCAAAAACGAGTGAGTCCAAAGATCCATCAACATGGAGCTTCTTCATGCGTTTTATACCAATATGACTTACATGGCAGTGCCACAAGTAGGTGGTACTATCTTTACTATCTTATATCTTTTGGCATGAACATGTGTATCACTACGATCGAGATACAATAAACCATTCATTTTAGGTGCAACACCATTGAAGGTATTATTCAAATAAACAGAGTAACCATTATTCTCCTTAAATGAATAACCGTATTGCGATAGACATAATCCAGTCATGTCTATGCTCAACGCAAACACCAAATAACAATTATTTAGTTTTAACACCAATCTCGATGGTAGAGGGAGCGTGCGATGCTTGATCACATCAACCTTGGAAACACTTCCAACACGTATCTTCAGCTCACCTTTAGCTAGTCTCCGTTTATTCCGTAGCTTTTATTTCGAGTTACTAACACTTAGCAACCGAACCGGTATCTAATACCCTGGTGGTACTAGGAGTACTAGTAAATTACACATTAATATAATGTATATCCAATATACTTCTGTCGACCTTGCCTGCCTTCTTATCTACCAAGTATCTAGGGTGGTTCTGCTTCAGTGTTCGTTCCTCTCATCACAGAAGCACTTAGTCTCGAGTTTGGGTTCAACCTTGGGTTTCTTCACTAGAGCAGCAACAGATTTGCCGTTTCATGAAGTACCCCTTATTGCCCTTGCCCTTCTTGAAACTAGTGGTTTCACTAACCATCAAAAATTGATGCTCCTTCTTGATTTCTACTTTTGCGGTGTCAAACATCGCGAATATTTCAAGGATCATCATATCTATCCCTGATATGTTATAGTTCATCGCGAAGCTCTAGCAGCTTGGTGGCAATGTCTTTTGAGAAACATCACTATCTCATCTTGAAGATCAACTCCCACTCGATTCAAGTGATTGTTGTACTCAGAAAATCTGATCACAACCTCAAGATTGAGCTTTTCTCACTTAGTTTGCAGGCTAAGAAAATCGTCGGAGGTCTTATACCTCTTGACATGGGCACGAGCCTGAAATCCCAATTTAAGCCCTCGAAACATCTCATATGTTCCGTGGCGTTTCGAAATCGTCTTTGGTGCCTCAACTCTAAACCGTTTAACTGAACTATCACATAGTTATCAAAACGTGTATGTCAGATGTTCGTAACATCCACAGACGACGTTCGAGGTTCGGCACACCGAGCGGTGCATTAAGGACATAAGCTTTCTATGCAGCAATGAGGACAATCCTCAGTTTATGGACCCAGTCCGCATAATTGCTACTATCAACTTTCAACTATATTTTCTCTAGGAACATATCTAAAACAGTAGAACTAAAGTGCGAGCTTACGACATAATTTGCAAAGACCTTTTGACTATGTTTAGGATGATTAAGTTCATCTAATGAACTCCCACTCAGATAGACATCCCTCTAGTCATCTAAGTGATACATGATCCGAGTCAAGTAGGCCGTGTCCGATCATCACGTGAGACGGACTAGTCATCATCGGTGAACATCTTCATGTTGATCGTATCCACTATACGACTCATGTTCGACCTTTCAGCCTCTTGTGTTCCGAGGCCATGTCTGTACATGCTAGGCTCGTCAAGTTAACCTAAGTGTTTCGCGTGTATAAATCTGGCTTACACCCGTTGTATGTGAACGTTCTGTGGCGACCGGTTTTCCGGACATTAAATTCCAGAAAATGGCCGTCATGCTCACCAGCCCCAGGATTACTGTTAGCTGATGAGGCACCAACTTGATACAGAAAATTCCAAGCAAAACACAAAGTATGTAGTACAACACCATTCTGGAATGTGAGTACATCGAATGGTTTCTAGTGGTTGATGGCGGAAGCGGTTTGTGGATCATCCGTGTCTATGGGACTACATTTCCCACGGGAACAGCTGACCAGGTTAACTCCTATCTTCGCGAGGCAGCTATCGTCGTTGCTTGGTTCCGGGGCTGACTCCGCAACATTCCTCTCCAAGCAAGAAATCTGGCCAAGACAATAGCCAGGGACAAGCCAGTGAGTACTTTGAATGTACTCGCAAACATTATGAACACAGGTATAATATAACAACCGATAATCAAGCTTTGAAAATATACTATAATCACAACGTCAGTCATAAAATAAATCCTTGATGCATGCAGGCAGGATATTAATATGTAACAACGAATATGTAATGACAGGTAGGAATAAAATGCACCATTCGGATGTCTGAAACGACGTCTCGAATTGGTGGTAAATAACAAGCATGCCTCAGTCGGGCGTCTAAGCGACACCACATAAAGGGCTCAAAAAGTAAAGGAATAACAAGCATGCCATAGTCGGGCGTCTCAGCGACACCACATAAAGGGCTTGTAAATAAATAAATAACAAGCGATGCCACAGTCGGGCGTCTGAGCGACACCACATAAAGGGCTTAAAAAGTAAATGAATAACAAGCATGCCACAGTCGGGCGTCTCGGCGACACCACATAAAGGGCTTATAAAGTAAATGAATAACAAGCAATGCCACAGTCGGGTGTCTCAGTGACACGTCATAAAGGGCTTGTAAATAAATAAATAACAAGCGATGCCACAGTCGGGCGTCTGAGCGACACCACATAAAGGGCTTAAAAAGTAAATGAATAACAAGCATGCCACGATCCAGGCGCCTCAGCGACACCACATAAAGGGCTTATAAAGTAAATGAATAACAAGCAATGCCACAGTCGGGTGTCTCAGCGACACCTCATAAAGGGCTTGTAAATAAATAAATAACAAGCGATGCCACAGTCGGGCGTCTGAGCGACACCACATAAAGGGCTTATACAAGAAAGTAAAAACAAACAATGCCACAGTCGGGCGTCTGAGCGACACCACATAACGGGCTTATAAAAGAAAGTAAAAACAAACAATGCCACAGTCGGGCGTCTGAGCGACACCACATAAAGGGCTTATAAAGGAAAATAAATATTCCCAATGAATATCCCGGAGGTAGAACCATCCTAGAGATACTCGATAAATAATGTAACGGGTTAGTCCATAACAGAAATAATGATCATGGGGTTAGTCCATAACAGAAATAATAACCATGGTCCTCACAAGTCACTAGTCGGTATCCGAGTTTATAATAACCGCTTCTCCTCCGAAGACCGACCCTAGGACCAATCCTTTCCCATCCCAGACTGTAATCCTAACCATAGACACGGCTATACGAATAGGTTTAATCTCTGCAGAGGGTGTACTCATTTCCCACGAGTAACGAATTCCTTTAGTCCATCGGGACTAATTCCGTCTACGGTCTTTTAATTGAAAACACACCTTACTTGCACACACCAGCTTAACTTACCGGTGTCTGGAATCACCCATGACACTTGTTAAGCAAAACTCTAAGCGGGGAGGCTACAACCTCGCGTAGCATGGGATCAAATTTATATCGCGCGCTCTAAGGGGTGGCCTCCCCTCTCGGTCTCAACCGGAAACACCCATGCCCCCGGACCAGGTGGCATCCTACCGGCTTCAACCGATATATTCCACCATGGCCTCTCTGTACGGTGTGTGCTTGAAAGGGTTGACGACTTACTGAACCGTACCCTACCTGCGGCAGGGACAAGTGGTAGTACGAGGCAAGAATGGGAGTTACTGGAACCGGACTCGATCTACGGTCGACTTAGGAGGTTTATAAATTCCCTGTATGACATGTATCACAAATATATATCAACCAACAGAATCAACATTCATTATACCTTACTATGCCATACCGGACATAACCGCCTCGACGGAGACCGGCGACAAACTCATGCCTACCCAAGGCAGAGGCTTTCTCGGATTCCTCCCGGTATGCGTGCAAGGCATATGAGGATAAATACCAACACAAGTGTGTTCATTTCTAACAGCATGAAAAACACTAATATGCATCCATGCAAATGATCATATCACATGAAATAACAAGTATTCCGAAAAGAGGTGGTGTTATAAACGTGTCAACGAACACACCAAAAATATTATGCCGGGTTCAGAATGCTTGCCTTCAAGGTGTGGTAAGGCAGGGTGTACTCCAAAACTTTTGAAAGCTTTTTTCTTCTCCAAAAGTCCTATTTTAAAAAGAATTGAATTAACACACAAATTTAAAACAGCACAAAAAGTTGTCTTGAATTTTTTTCAAATAAATCTTAAAATAAACTAGATCAAATTTGAGAGAGGTAGGAAAAATAATCAACTCATTTGGAGTTGTATTTAAAAAGTTACAGCCAGTCAAAGTTTTGATCAAAATCTGTTATTTAAAATTAAAACAGAAAAAGAAAATGATTCGAATAAACACGTACACGTCGAAAGCATATTCGGGAAGTACGCTTCCACTTATCCAGCGTGGACGGCCCGGGGAGTCACTGACAGTGGGTCCAGGTGGCCCACTAGTCAGGTTTGACTAGTCCGCCTCCCCTCTTATTCCTCTGCCCGAGAGGGGGCGGAACTCCGGCGACGCTCGCCGGCGAATGTCGGCACCGATCGGGAAGCTGAGATCACCCGTGGACTCAGGGGGCCGAGGTGGTCACTCCGGTGGTCGTGTTGGCCTCAGGGGTGGACGGAGCTGCCAGCGGCGAGCTTCGTGGCGGACGGTGGCCGTCGGCAAAGTGAATTTCTGCCCGCGGCGAGTGCCGATCAAGATTGAATAGGGGGATGGACTCATGAGAGGGAGGGGGAGTTCCTGGTGAAGAGAGTGGAATTGGGGAGGCCCTGGTGGCGCCGGAATGGCCGAGGCAGTAGCGGCGGCTGCGGTTGCCGAGGTGGGGACGGAGACCTCCCCAGGTCAATTCCGAGCTAGGGAAGCGCCATTGGGGTGGCATGAGGTTGCCTGCGTGCGGGGACGGGCTCGGGGCTTCCTTAAATAGGACAAGCTTGTGGATGAGCTCGCGCTGCTCCAGGGGACAGGTGGCGTGCGCTGGCGGCTTGGGTGGCACCGACCTGGCCGAGACGTGCTACGGACGGCGGCGTGCCGCCAAGGGCTCTGACGGCGGTGATGTAGGGCACCAGGGGCTGCTTGGCGTGATGCGGGGAGAAGGTTAGTGAGTGGCGTGGCTTCGCAGGGCGTGCAGAGAGCAGGGGCGTGACGCATCAGCTCGGGCGCGGCACGTGCAATACGCGTGCTCTGCTCGCGCCCAGAGCACGCACAGGACGTGCTCGACGAAATGCTATGGCATGTTAGGGGGCTCCAAACCACAAGAAAGTTAGCAGGGTGGGGTTATAGTCTAAGGCAAAACCATTAGACATGCTGGTATGGTTTGGGGATTAAGTTCACAGTGTAAACTAAAACTCATGTCAAAACAGATCATGCCCATAAGGTGTTTGACAAAATGCCAAGGGCACTCTGGCATTTCTTGGAGTGGACAAAACTTCCAGAGTGGGGTCTCTTTAGATGAAAGAGAGGGTGGTAAGGTTAGTTTGTCCAAAGCACAAACTAGCTAGTGCAAGTTTTGCAAAACTTCAATTCTGGACAGAAAGCAAATGGCATTGTTGCAAGCACTTAGAATCATCCAATGGGTCCACTCTCCTGGAGTTAAGGGTTTGGCAAGGAGGACTACCAGTAGGAAAAGGAAGCATGGATCAAGGAGCAACTAAAAAGGTGGTTGCTGTACAAAACCTCAAGTTGGACCAGAATGGAAAGAGGATGATTCACTCAATTTTTCCAAAGGACATCACTAGGTTATTGCATAAAGTTGAATACTATGCTCCTACTAATATCCCATAATTTTGGTGGAAACTATAAAGAAAAAAATAAATAGGTTGTAGTGCAAATTTGCCCACTAGACCAGATTTTTAAATATGGTGTAGAGCTCAAACTGTTCAATGGGCAGAAGATATTTTTGCACAAAAGTGGTTCAAATACTCCATATGACATCTCCAAATTCTGGTGGGATTTTTGAATGAATTTATAAAAGGGTTGTAGTACAAATGGGACCATAAAACTATGGGAAACCATTTTTCAAGAAAATAAAGATCAGGAAGAATATTATATAATTAATTCTTCTGATAAAAGAAAAGATTTTCTTGAGAGGGTAAACAAGTCCAATATAATAAGTGAAAGGTTTTTTCATCTTAGGGAACAACTCCAAGATAACCAAGAAAAGAATGGTTTTGGAATCAAGAAAAACCAAGAAAAAGGAAAGTTAAATCTCCTGGCAAGATTTTAATTAACAAAACAAGGTTAAAATTTTTGGGGTGTCACAACACTACCCCCTTTAAGGAAAATCTCGTCCTCGAGATTTGCTAAGAGTTGATTTAATAGAGATATACGCATTAAAACAAATGCGGCTACAGTGAGAGGGCAATAAGTGGTGCAAAAAAAATACAGTGTGGGACACTGGCGCTGTGTGGAAAAATCTATGGTTAGGAGCAAAAACGAGATATTTCTACGCTGGATATAGATTTAGAATAAATTCTAAATCTAAAAAAATACGCTGGTCGCACCCGAGAGCACAGTGCTCTCTCTGGCTGACAGGTGGACCAGGGCCCACTGTCATCCTCTTCTTCTTCCTCCGGCTCTTTCTTCTTCCTCTCTCCCGCGTGCTTTCCCGCGCTTTCTCCACCGGTGATGCCTAGCGCGTAGGGCATCTAGGCCGTACTGCGGTAGTGCGTGGCGTGCTAGCTGCTGGTGCAGCGTGCACTCACTTCGCGGGCCAGTGTGCTGTCGGCACTGCTCGAGGATTCGCCTCCGAACACCGGCGATCGGGCGACGAGCGGCGCTGGTGGACCTCGCCCACCGTACACCGAGCTCGAGCTATAAAGCGGCCGAGGTGTTCTTCTCTTTTCCTCACACCTGGCCTCGGTTCTCCTCCTCCTTCCTTCTCCTATGTTTCCGTTTGCCGGAGCTCGAGGCGGGGCTCTAATGGCGGCGGTGGTGCCGGACTGGTGCGTGATCCCGCAGCGGAGGGCTGGCAGCGGTCTTGGGGCTCTCCGTGCTCTGGCGCGATGATCCTCGATGATCGTCGCGATGCTGCTGCTCGGGTGTTGGATCTCTGCGGTGGTGGTGATCACGAGGAGTAGGCGGGGTGTGTCGGGCGCTGACTGTTGTCGGGGGTGCTTAGTTAGATGTAACACCGTTGCAAAAATTTTGCAAGCAGCGTGTGTGTGATCGAGTAGTTGTGGTTGTGAGTCTGCTGCCGTGGTGCTGCGGGAAATAAAAATAAACCACGTCGTGAGGAGATGTATGATGCAGCAATTCAGAGAAAAGAAATCTCACTCCAGGGTCTTTCGCGAGAGAAAACAGTAATACACTAGAGTCAAACCGCAACAGAGCTACTCACATTAACAGAAACTAAATGATTTGCTCGCCGCGCAAACTCGGGGTACCACGCATAAGTTACAACACACAAACAAATGTTGCAGCAATGAACACAGCAGTGACGTCTAGAATGAAAATGGTAACTGGACGGGGTCCCGAGAAAACGTCTCTGGTACTGGGATACACTCTTCTTCTATCGGGGAAAGTGGATTGACCAGACGATGAATGTGCCTCTCCTAGTCGGGCCTCAGTGATCTGCCGATGGCGATCTGAGGATTTGAATCCGTGAGACTCTGGAGATAACCCATCACGCGTTGGGTTAAACGCTCTTGAGCGATGACGTACTGGACGAGGTTGGCCAGGACTGGGTCTCTCTCAATTCGTCCACCGGGAAAAGATGTTACTCCTGCGGGTGCTGCACGGCTCAGAAAGTAATAATACCCTCGTTCGCTGGCATAGGGTACCGCGAATCGAAGGCGAGCAAGCACTTCGTATGCCGCAGCTTCTATGGCCATATGTGGGGTCGGCATAGATTTCCCCACGAAGGAGACCTCCGTTGGGTCTTGATTTTGGTTTACAGGAGGGATGTGCACTGCTGCCCAGTATCTCGAGGTGGAAGGGGTGATCCTTGATTTGAACAGCTCGTACTGGGGTGGCTGGGTAGCGCCCATGGTACTGCAGGTAAAATCCCACAATATTTTGACAAAACTACCCGGGGTTGCATCTGGGATTCGCAGATAAATACTAGGGCTCGACATGGCAAGAAATGGTTGTGAGGAGGGTGCACAAGGCGAGGGATGCTTGGCAAGGTCACGCGGTGGTCTTTATATAGCACTGGAGATGGGTCATTCTACCATGGAGAATGGTAATGCATTAGCTGGGTCAGCTCCAAGGGTTGGGGTCAAAGCTACAGATACATATCTCACCAAAGTGACGTATCACTGTGGGGGTTGTCGGGGTGGTTTTGGTAGCTGTGCCTAGGATAGAAAAATCACACTGCATGCTAATATATCCATGCAAGGCTACTATATAAAACAGAGGCACGGCGCCAGGCTGCGCTTATTTACAAGGTCACACGATTACAAAGCGAGGATACACTGGGACTCGACACTACTTGGGTGACTTACTCTACCTCGTTTACATCCAAACGGGCATGCCTTGTGGATGTCGAGGTTCCTCCACGGGTCTCACCGTCGGAATTAGCTGGAGAGGGTTGAGGGGCTACAGGCTCGGGGTAGTGATGATGACCATCGCGGGGATTGTTAACCACAACCCCGTTGGAGTGTGCTCCCAAAAGGCGACGAAGCACTTCTGGGGTCATCAAAGCACCTTGGTTGTTGGATGGGGCTGACCTCAGGGTCTCGATCGGGTGTCCGAACAGCACGACTGGGGTGTCGGAGTCGGGCTCGTTCCCTTCTCTCGCCGGGGCTCGACGAACCAGCTCTCCACGAGCTGCGATCAGATCAATGGTGATTTGATCTAACAGTTCCTCCAGTGCACCTACATAGCGCACTAGGTGCAGCAATGCAGGATCCGTCTCGTGATCTCCGTTGGCAACTTGGGGTGGTCTACCATACCCTTCACGTCTGGGGTAGTAGTGGAACGAGCGACAGTTAACTCTGGGTGACAAGTGCCGGAGATGAACTATAGCCTCTCGAGCAGCTAGTTGGATGGCTTGTGGCTCAAAGGAAGTTGTTCTTCCGGTGAACCTGTAGGGGCGCTCGGGTGCTAGACCCCTACCGTAGATGTGTACAGTGGCCCAGAATTGACGGCTCTCACCAATCATGGGTCCTTGGTACACAACATATTCGGGTGGCTCTTCAAATGCATAGGCACGGCGGGTGAGGTTTGCGAGTATGGTCACAAAGCCTCCAAGGTTGGTTGTTGTAGTCTCATTGTGCACGACGGGACCAGGCATTGTGGCTCGGTTTGGGGTAGTGGCTGTGTTGTGTTGGGTTGGGGCTAGCGCACCCTTTTTATAGTAAAAGGGGACGGAGCCTTCCTTCGCACGCTCGCGAATGAGACATCTTAGGTGCTGGTCACTGGCGCGAAATCGACGGGCTAGGTTGATAGGTTAGGCACCGACTGCCAAAAGTGTCGGGGTCACTATGTGGCTATCTTGTACGAGAAGCTTGGCTGGGGTTTGATTATGGTCTGGTGGTTTGGTTTGCCTAAGTTTATTGACCTGGCTAAGATAGGATTAGCCAATGGTCAGCCTGGCTCTGATACCAAGTCTGTGGCGACCGGTTTTCCGGACATTAAATTCCAGAAAATGGCCGTCGTGCTCACCAGCCCCAGGATTACTGTTAGCTGATGAGGCACCAACTTGATACAGAAAATTCCAAGCAAAACACAAAGTATGTAGTACAAGACCATTCTGGTCTGTGAGTACATGAAATGGTTTCTAGTGGTTGATGGCGGAAGCGGTTTGTGGATCATCCGTGTCTATGGGACTACATTTCCCATGGGAACAGCTGACCAGGTTAACTCCTATCATCGCGAGGCTGCTATCGTCGTTGCTTGGTTCCGGGGCTGACTCCGCAATATTCCTCTCCATGCAAGAAATCTGGCCAAGACAATAGCCAGGGACAAGCCAGTGAGTACTTTGAATGTACTCGCAAACATTATGAACATAGGTATAATATAACAACCGATAATCAAGCTTTGAAAATATACTATGATCACAACGTCAGTCATAAAATAAATCCTTGATGCATGCAGGCAGGATATTAATATGTAACAACGAATATGTAATGACAGGTAGGAATAAAATGCACCATTCGGATGTCTGAAGCGACGTCTCGAATTGGTGGTAAATAACAAGCATGCCTCAGTCGGGCGTCTAAGCGACACCACATAAAGGGCTCAAAAAGTAAATGAATAACAAGCATGCCACAGTCGGCCATCTCACCGACACCACATAAAGGGCTTGTAAATAAATAGATATCAAGCGATGCCACAGTCGGGCGTCTGAGCGACACCACATAAAGGGCTTAAAAAGTAAATGAATAACAAGCATGCCACAGTCGGGCGTTTCAGCGACACCACATAAAGGGCTTATAAAGTAAATAAATAACAAGCAATGCCACAGTCGGGCGTCTCAGCGACACCACATAAAGGGCTTGTAAATAAATAAATAACAAGCGATGCCATAGTCAGGCGTCTGAGCAACACCACATAAAGGGCTTATACAAGAAAGTAAAAACAAACAATGCCACAGTCGGGCGTCTGAGCGACACCACATAAAGGGCTTATAAAAGAAAGTAAAAACAAACAATTCCACAGTCAGGCGTCTGAGTGACACCACATAAAGGGCTTATAAAGGAAAATAAATATTCCCAATGAATATCCCAGAGGTAGAACCATCCCAGAGATACTCGATAAATAATGTAACGGGTTAGTCCATAACAGAAATAATGATCATGGGGTTAGTCCATAACAGAAATAATAACCATGGTCCTCACAAGTCACTAGTCGGTATCCGAGTTTATAATAACCGCGTCTCCTTCGAAGACCGGCCCTAGGACCAATCCTTTCCCATCCCAGACTGTAATCCTAACCATAGACACGGCTATACGAATAGGTTTAATCTTTGCAGAGGGTGTACTCTTTTCCCACGAGTAACGGATTCCTTTAGTTCATCGGGACTAATTCCGTCTACGGTCTTTTAATTGAAAACACACCTAACTTGCACACACCAGCTTAACTTACCGGTGTCTGGAATCACCCATGACACTTGTTAAGCAAAACTCTAAGTGGGGAGGCTACAACCTCGCGTAGCATGGGATCAAATTTATATCGCGCGCTCTAAGGGGTGGCCTCCCCTCTCAGTCTCAACCGAAAACACCCATGCCCCCGTACCAGGTGGCATGCCTACCGGCTTCAACCTATTTCTTCCACCGTGGCCTCTCTGTATGGTGTGTGCTTGAAAGGGGTTGACGACTTACTGAACCGTACCCTACCTGCGGCAGGGACAAGTGGTAGTACGAGGAAAGAATGGGAGTTACTGGAACCGGACTCGATCTATGGTCGACTCAGGAGGTTTATAAATTCCCTGTATGACATGTATCACAAATATATATCAACCAACAGAATCAACATTCATTATACCTTACTATGCCATACTAGACATAACCGTCTCGACGGAGACCGGCGACAAACTCATGCCTACCCAAGGCAGAGGCTTTCCCGGATTCCTCCCAGTATGCATGCAAGGCATATGAGGATGAATACCAACACAAGTGTGTTCATTTCCAACAGCATGGAAATCACTAATATGCATCCATGCAAATGATCATATCACATGAAATAACAAGTATTCCGAAAAGAGGTGGTGTTATAAACGTGTCAACGAACACTCCAAAAATTTTATGCCGGGTTCAGAATGCTCGCCTTCAAGGTGTGGTAAGGCAGGGTGTACTCCAAAACTTTTGAAAGCTTTCTTCTTCTCCAAAAGTCCTATTTTAAAAAGAATTGAATTAACACACAAATTTAAAACAACACAAAAAGTTATCTTTAATTTTTTTCAAATAAATCTTAAAATAAACTAGATCAAATTTGAGAGAGGTAGGAAAAATAATCAACTCATTTAGAGTTGTATTTAAAAAGTTACAGCCAGTCAAAGTTTTGATCAAAATCTGTTATTTAAAATTAAAACAGAAAAAGAAAACGATTCGAATAAACACGTACACGTAGAAAGCGTATTCGGGAAGTACGCTTCCACTTATCCAGCATGGACGGCGCGGGGAGTCACTGATAGTGGGTCCAGGTGGCCCACTAGTCAGGTTTGACTAGTCCGCGTCCCCTCTTCTTCCTCTGCCCGAGAGGGGGCGGAACTCCGGCGACGCTTGCCGGCGAATGGCGGCACCGCTCGGGAAACTGAGATCACCCGCAGACTCAGGGGGCCGAGGTGGTCACTCCGGTGGTCATGTTGGCCTCAGGGGTGGACGGAGCTGCCAGCGGCGAGCTTCGCGGCGGACGGTGGCCGTCGGGCAAAGTGAATTTCTGCCCGCGGTGAGTCCCGATCAAGATTGAATAGGGGGATGGACTCATGAGAGGGAGGGGGAGTTCCTGGTGAAGAGTGTGGAGTGGGGGAGGCCCTGGTGCCGCCGGAATGGCCGAGGCAGTAGCGGCGGCTGCGGTTGCCGGATATGGGGACGGAGACCTCCTGAGGGAATCCCGGATTAGGGGGTGTCCGGATAGCCGGACTACCATCATCAGCCGAACTATCATCAGCCGGACTATCATCATCGAGCGGACTCCAAGACTATGAAGATACAAGATTGAAGACTTCGCCCCGTGTCCGGATGGGACTTTCCTTGGTGTGGAAGGCAAGCTTGGCGATACGGATATGTAGATCTCCTACCATTTTAACCGACTCTATGTAACCCTAGCCCTCTCCGGTGTCTATATAAACGGATGGCTCTAGTCTGTAGGACAGAACAACAACCCTTACAATCATACCATAGGCTAGCTTCTAGGGTTTAGCCTCCTTGATCTCATGGTAGATCCACTCTTGTAAACATCCACAATATCAATATCAATCAAGCAGGACGTAGGGTTTTACCTCCATCAAGAGGGCCCAACACAGGTAAAACATCGTGTCCCTCGCTCTCTGTTACCATCCGCCTAGACGCACAGCCGGGACCCCTACCGAGATCCGCGGTTTTGACACCGACATTGGTGCTTTCATTGAGAGTTCCTCGTGTCGCCACCGATAGGCTTGATGGCCTCTTCAATCGACAACGACGCAGTCTGGGTGAGACTTTTCTCCCCGGACAGATCTTCATATTCGGCGGCTTCGCACTGCGAGCCAACTCCCTTGGCCATCTGGAGCAGATCGAAAGCTACGCCCCTGGCCGTCAGGTCAGGTTTGGAAGCCTAAACTTCACGGCCGATATCTGCGGGGACTTGATCTTCGATGGATCTGAGCCACACCGGCGTGCAGCGCTGTCACGATGGGCATGACCTAACTCGCCGCGGACAACACCTTGGAGGCGCACACGAATCTGCTCCGACCCATAGTCCGGAGCCGATCGCTCGGATCGAGGACGGATGGCTGGACACCGCCTCGGGAGCTGCAACTTCTACGGCGATGGAGCCGAATACTTACCTTGTCCCGCATAAAGCTCATGACTCCGAGGTGCCGGACTCCGAACCTCCTGCGCCCCTGCCAGTCGAATCCGATTGGGCGCCGATCATGGAATTCACCGCTGCGGACATCTTTCAGCACTCGCCCTTCGGCGATATCATAAATTCTCTGAAGCATCTCTCGCTATCCGGAGAACCCTGGCCGAACTACGGCCAGGATGGTTGGGACGCGGACGACGAAGAAATTCAGAGCCCACCCACCACCCACTTCGTAGCCACCGTCGACGATCTAACCGACGTGATAAACTACGACTCCGAAGACATCAACGGTATGGACGACGATGCCGGAGACAATCAAGAACCAGCGCCTATAGGGCACTGGAAGGCCACCTCGTCACATGACATACATATGGTGGACACCTCAAAGGGAAGCGATAACGAGGAACAACGGGACGCGGCAGAGGATAATCCCGCCGATAAACAACCAAAACGGCTACGTAGACGCCGCCCTAAGTCCCGCATCGATCAAAGGAGCATTCCTAACGACCCAGTAATAGAGCAGGGCAAACCAGCGGACGACGAACAGGACGAGCCGGATAATCAACCCCTTCACGGAGCAATCAACAGTCCTGACACAACACCGGAGCATAAGAACATACACAAAAGACTCGTCGCCACTGCAAGAAGTTTGAAGAAGGAAAAACGGAAGCTCAAAATAGTAGAAGACACGCTCAGAATGAAGTGGAGCAAAGTACTCAAGACTGCAGATAAATATGGCAATGGCCATCAAACAAAGAGCTACCCGAAGCGCAAGTTGCTGCCAGAATTTGACAAGGAAGCCATAGAGCCTTCACAGTCAAAAAATAAAGAGGTCGCCTGGCCGGATAGACGGCCAGATGACAGGCCAAAAGCGACAAGCAGGGCCGCACACAAGCCGAATTATAATCCTGAGAAAATGGACGGCCCAACTAGGTCCATCTACGAGCCAAAAAAGAGGGCCCCAGGAAGTAACACAACACGACAAGTGTTCGAAGACAGTGGCACACCCAAATACAGGGACGCCGCACACCCACTATGTTTTACCGATGAGGTGCTGGATCATGAATTTCCAGCAGGGTTCAAACCCATAAACATAGAGGCATCTGACGCACAATGACCCCGGAGTCTAGATAGAAGTTTACATACTACACATACACATGGCTAGAGGAGATGATCTCCACGCCATAAAATACCTACCCCTCAAGCTCAAAGGGCCAGCTCGGCATTGGCTCAAAAGCCTCCTAGAAAACACTGTTGGAAGTTGGGAAGAGCTTGAGGACGCGTTTAGAAAATTTTCAAGGGACTTATGTCCGCCATCCGGATGCAGACGATCTGAGTCATATAACCCAACAGCCGGAGAGTCAGCGCAATTCTGGAACAGGTTCCTTACCAAAAGAACCAAATAGTCGATTGTCCGGACGCGGAAGCCTTAGCAGCTTTTAAACACAACGTCTGGAGACGAATGGCTCGCACACACCTCGCCAAGAGAAGCCAAGAACAATGGCCGCGCTAACAAGCCTCATGACGCGCTTTTCGCGAGGAGAAGACAGCTGGCTAGCAAGATGCAGCACCAGCGACCGAGTACATCCGAGATCGAGATGGAAGCGGAGAGCCACGGCGCAGAAAGATCAGCTGGAATAAAGAAAAAAAGCCCAAAGGCACGGCGGTCAACGCTGGATTCAAAAGCTCGCGCCAAACAATAATACACGGCCTCTTAAGGACAACGAGACGAGCTATCAAATTTAAACAAAATTTTAGATCGGATATGTCAAATCCACGATACCCGGAAGGCTCGCAAACCATACCAACCGAAATTGTTGGGTTTTAAACAGTCCGGCAGACTCAACGCCGGACACAAGGAAACTCGCCAAGCGAGGACGATGTGAACCCCACCAGCAGAGCACGGAAGTCAAAAGACTTTCCCACAAGAAGTCAAAACATAAACTTCGCTTCACGTGATAGTACGGAAAACCAACACGGCACTCGCTAAGACAAGTGTCGCACGGTCCACCCCAGTGGAGCACCGAGATTGGATGTCAAAACCAATCACTTTCGACCATCTGGATTAGTCCAGAAGTATCCGGAACGCAGGATAGACTGCCCTGATATTGGATCCCATAATAGACGGACTGCAATTCATGCAGGTTTTGATGGACGGCGGCGGTGACTTAAACCTGCTAGATCCGGACATAATCCGCAAGTTGGGATAGACCATACTGCAATTCGGCATAGCCGCACTTCCTTCAAAGGAGTGGCGCCAGGCCCTTATGCCAGGTGCACAGTTTCATTATTACTAGAAGTTGTGTTCGGGTCACCTGACAACTTCCGACGAGAAAAGCTAACCTTTCATGTCACCCCATTTAAAAGTAGCTATCAAGCATCACTGGGACGGGAAGCTTTCGTCCGCTTGAATGCAATACCACATTACGCGTCTCTTACGCTTAAAATGCCGGTCCACGTGGCATCATTTCATTAAAAGGTCGCTTTGAGACCCGGACACGGCTGGACGAGTCCGGAATAAATAAACTAGGGCTACCTAGCCGCACACCCCTTCACAAGGGTTTGCACATATAAGCCATAATGAGCTAGCATAGGCTCAGCTTTATTAATCTATATTTCAATTTTTATGCACTTTCTCGCATTCGATTTCTTTTCCAACCAAGTTCCTCTCTTTTACGAGATGAACAGCGTGCACACCCGCCCGTGATACGGCACAACGGAGACACAGCGCGGAGCGTGCAGTAGGGACCCGTTGTAAGGACTCTTTTGGACTAAGACCCTACGTAAACCTTTCTTCTTGTCTCTTCTTGCTATAATCCCCTGGTTTATCATTATAACCAGAGTGGAGGCTGGCGTTTTGGCATCGGCCGCCGAGTAAGAACCTGCCGTACACGGACACAAGGGGCTTAGGACTTTGTTTTGCCCGCTATTATAAAGACCGAACACCTTCAGGAATGTTCGCGCCTCGAAGTTAGGCCTTATATGCATCAGCTCGAATCATGTCTTTGGTCAAATGTTGGGTTTGCGGCTCCTGTGTTTTGCTGCCTTACGTTCCGTATCATCGGCTAACGCTGCTCCGGAGAACTCTTGTGATTGTGCCCCGTTCTGCTGGCGAGCACCTCAAGAGAGAAAGCCAAAACTGATTGTCATGATACAACGAGACTGGTCAACCACTCGATCGACCATTGGAATGTTTAGGATTCCTCCGCTTTGACGAAGGGCCGCTTCGGCCAGGCACATCTACGCCCCAAATTTGGAGAGCGCGGTGCCCCCAGGGGCTATGTCGTAGCCCCACCCTCGAACTCCATGGCTAAGTGAAAGTGATAAAGCATTATAGTCCGGTTGCCTCGTTTGCTACGCTACCACCTCCTTTACAGGACCGAGACGTTGGATTAAGTGTGAAAACGCGCTATTTTTTGCGAACACCCCCGCACCTTGTGCGTGGGGGCTGAAGCCGACGACTGCCATCTTTCAGGTTATACACACGTATACACGAACGGCCGCATAGGAGATATTCTATTACTTGAACGCACAAGTATAAAAGCCGCTTACATCATAAATATTATTTTACATCATAAAAACGTTCATTCGAACGTAACATTTTTTGAGCACTGCGACTCTATTACACGAGCACCACGCAGCACTTCGCCAAAATAGTGCTCGGCGGGTAACCGGTTATCATCCGAACCCGGGGTCGCCACAGAAGTGGCATCCATCTCTGTCCAATGTGTCTTCACACGGGCGAGCGCCATCCGCGCACCCTCTATGCAGGCCGACCGCTTCATCGCCTTGATATGCGGCACTGCCCCAAGAAATTGCTGCAATAAGCCAAAGTAACTCTTCTGGGGCCTATCCGGCTGGATATGGGACACTATATCCGTCATAGCAAGCCCGGACAACCTATTTAGCTCAGCCCACTCGGCCAAACGGTCGGTCAGCGGAAGTGAACGCCCCGGACTATGGAATTGAGACCAAAACAGCTCTTCCGTCTTGTGATCCTTCTGGCTTCGAAAATGCACAACGGCATCCGCCGCACTGGCTGCTAAGTCCATATAAGGGTCCTCTGGACCCCAAAGTTGGCCCAGCTGAGCATATTTTGGATCCGTAAACCTTCGGCGCAACAGAAAAGGCTTGCCAGCTACAATATCTCCGGCCTGGGGCAGCTCCTCCTTTATAGCCCGCATTGCAGAGCGGGCATCCTTGGCTTCGGCGGTGGCCTTCCGCAGGTCTTCTTGCCCCGCTAGGCACTCCTTCCCAAGAGCCTCATTGCGGTCGGTAGCATCTTTTAACTTCACGGCCATTTCGGCTATCTCTTCCTGCTCCGCAAGTGTGTCGACCCTTCGGCCGCTAACTCCTCGGCCGCCCTCGAGGCCACCGCATTACTCCTCCTGGCCTGCTCCTTGGCTTGAGCAAGTTCGGCCCGAAGGCTCTCCACAGCAGCGACACTATCTGCATTTCACACACATGTTGTAAGGAGCTGGCTTCGGCTCCCTTACCAAGTGACCGCGCAGTAACACTTACCTTGCGACTCATCAAGTCGCCTCTTGACCAGCATGATGTCCGCATCCGCAACATCGAGTTGCCACTTTAGTTCAGCAACTCCATCAGTCCGGCTGGCCCCCGGACGACCCGCCACCTGCATCGGCACGACGGGTATTTAAACCTGCGATTTTGATCCTCGGCACGCTGTCGATTTCGACAACCTACCGAGTCTCAGGGGCTACTATCTATACAGGGCACATTCTATATGCAAAACTATTAAAAGGTGTGTCATTTTTACGTACCTCAAACCCCGCCAGCAAACTCCTGATGGCATTGTGCAACCCGCCTTCGGCGGACGAAATCCTTTCAATCACCATACTCATCAGTGCGCGGTGATCTTCTGAGATAGACGCCTTCTCAAGCAGATCCTTCACCATTACACCGATTAGCGCCGAACTATCCGGCTTTGCCAAACCCGGGCTCCCTCCGTGGCGACACTTCAGGCTCGTCCGCCCCTATCCGAGCGCGCCCGGACGGAGGCGTCTCGCTCTCCATCATCTCGGGACGAAGGTCCCTCAAGACGAGCTCATTTGCGAAGGACGGAGATCCGAACTACAAGGTAAAAACTTTAGTTATCCTCGAAGCACAAATAGGGATGTCCTTATTATAAAACTCCTTTCTTTCTACTTACGGCTCGTTGAGGGCTGACTCTTTAAGGGAGATTGCGGCCGGGCCTCCCGGAGGCAGGACCCTCTGGCGGCGATTTCTTCCCCGCTTAGGGCTTTTGCCCCGGTCCCTGAGGCAGTCCTCTTCTCCCCTTGGGCGGAGGGATTTTCGATCCCCCCTCTTTCAAGAACCTCCTTAGGCGAGGCAGTAGCTTTCCTGCTTTCCCCTTCGTCTTCCTCTGAAGGCGCAACCTCAAGCTTCCGGACCAGCACGGGGTCCGGCGCGGTCTCGGGGAGGGGGGCCGGACACCGTATCAATTTTGCTTCCGCTATCCACTCCTGTGTAGAAGGAAGTTGGTCATAAGGTGAATCATCGAAAGGCAAACAAACGGTATGTCCGGACTCGGAACTACTTACTTGAGTATCCGGGCGATTGCAGCTTAGGCCAGCATCCTCGTTCAATTCCGGACGCACCTCTTGCGATCCGAAGAATAATTTGTACATCTCCAGGGGTGTCATACCCATGAAGTGTTGAAGAATCCGTGGGCCCTCCGGATTGAACTCCCATAGCCGGAGAGGGCGGCGTTTGCAGGGCGGGAGACGCCTAATCAGCATAACCTACATCACCACCACCATATCGACCTCCCTCGCTTGGAGATCTTGAATGCGGCCGCAAAGTAGGGGCACGTCCTTTGACGGCCCCAGCTGAGCCTTGGTTGACCCACGACATCAACCGTCGTGGAGGTCCCGGGCGGAATAGGGGCGGCGGCTTTTGTCTGCGGCCCCTCGGAACGGTAATATACAACCACTCTTGCTGCCACGGGCCGACCTCCTCTTGGAAGGAGCCAGCGGGCCACGGGGCATCGGCCCTCCTACTTATGGCCGCCCCGCCACACTCCGCTTGACGCCCCCCGATCATCTTCGGCGCCACATTGAAGGTCTTCAGCAACAGGCCGAAGTGAGGGGTGACGCGGAGGAAGGCTTCGCAGACAACAATAAATGCGGAAATATGGAGGATGGACTCCGGAGCCAAATCGTGGAATTCCAACCCATAGTAAAACATGAGCCCTCTCACAAAAGGATCCATCAGGAAGCCTAAACCCCGACGGAGGTGGGATACAAAAATGACATACTCGCCGGGCTCGGGGGTGGGGATGGCCTGCCCTTCGGCAGGCAACCTGTGCGAAATCTCATAAGCCAGGTACTTGGCGTCCCGCAGCTTTAGCACGTCCTCCTTCGTGACGGAGGAGGGCATCCACCGGCCCTGGAGGTCGGAACCGGACATCGTTGAAAGTCCGAAGCGCTCGAATCTGGGGCTCTAGGTGCTGGAACTTGGAGCGGGGAGAGGATTCGATGAAGTATTGAAGAAAAGAAACGAGCCTTGGTCTCGTTATAAAGGGGGAGAATACCAAGAGCCGTCTCCGTGACCGCTTGGGACTCGCCGATAGAGGGGTGGCGACGGGCGCGTTGGGTTACCCACGTCCGTATTGATGAGAATCCCGGATTAAGGGGGAACACGATCTCTGCTTCGACAAGACGTGCCGAGGAAACCGCTTCGCTAAATGCGCTGAGGTGGTAAAGTAAAAAACAATTCAAGTAATCACTACAGGAATCAGCTACTTTGCTGTCTGCCACGGCGGACGGCAAAGGCATGAATGGCGGACGGCAAAGGTCTTTGCCGTCCGCCACGGACGGCAAACGTGGACGGCAAAGAAAGGGCCGGTAAAGAGCTACGTTGCCGTCCGCTTTTGGTGGCTGACGGCAAAGGGTCCTTTGCCATCAGCAGCGGACGGCAAAGAACACAGATGGCAAAATTTTCACTGTTAGTCCGTTAGGTGGCTAACGGCAGGACTTTGCCGTCTGCCGACGGCAAAAGAAGCAAAGGTCTTTGCCGCCTGCCAAAGAGATGGCAAAGTGTCCAAAGTGTCCATATGCACGACGGCAAATCTCCTTCTTTGCCATCTCTGTCATTGATTCTGAAGATGTTCAGAAATTCATATTCATATGTATAGCGATGCATATATCACAAATATCAACATGCACCACGGAAAATAAGACAAGATCATCCATAAAACATATATATCATGCGACCTGTATCACAAAGTAAGACGAGATCACACAAGTGTCCACAAATAAGATCACAAAGGTTGGCCTCCACATAACACAAAACTTAGGTGAGCATGATGGGATCTAGCAGCAACAAAGCACCTAACCCATCGGATGGACACTGCAGTCCACCTGCACTCCAACACCACAAGCACACTATATCTTGATTTGCATCGAGCCACCGATGCAACCACCACAACCAAAATTAAAAAGGCAAGGGAGGTGGGTGGTCCAGGTTGTTGTCTCCACGCCGCCTATGTTTGCCACTCGAAATGCCAACAGGTCCAGGTTGTGGTCATCAGCCTTCTTCATGCCATCAAGATGATCACCATTGCCTCCCGCACCCCATCATCATCGACTGATTTGCTGTTGCTGCTCGTCCTCCTACTCCGCCTGCATGGACAAGAGCAAGTTAGTTGAATGGCATGCACGATAAAACTGCAAGGCATATATATTCATCAAGATTAATTTACTAAGTACAGATTTTGCATGGATGGGTTTGACTTCAACAGAGACCCAAAGAAGAGCATTTTCCTCCCAATCCAAAACCTGCAAGACAAATACAACTCTAAGAGAAGGAACTGTGGTACAACAAGAGGCGCCCAAATCGAACTAAATCTCAGTTTCTTTATTTATCTAAGAAACATCACAACCAGAACTTCTGCCAAGCAAGCAGTTATCATACTATCAGCTAAAGAAAAACAAAGGAAGATCACGTAAAGGCAATTAATTATGAGCCAAGTAGGTCAACTAGTGGAATTTTAGGGTGTTTACACAACAGGGCAAAACACTGGTTATTTTGTCCACCAGATCACACATATGTCCAAGCACATCAAACAGCTACAAAATTCAGTTTTCATTTTAAATTTAAGCCACAAAATTAAGTTTTTGTTTTTAAAATTTAGCAAAGGCCGTAAACAATGTTTTCTGTGAAATTTTTTCAAAGACCCATCTGCAACTTACTTTTCCTACTTTATGGCATCCATCATCTTTGGTGCATAAAAAGTTTGAAAGAAGCATGGAAGATAAAAAGTAGCTAAGACTTACAAGGAGGTTGTCACCCCCCGAAAGCGGGTCCTTGAAAATGACCTGGGGATTCATCGAGTCAAAAGAAAAACAGCTTGTAAGCAAACAAGGTAAGTAGAAATACTGTAAGTAAAATAAATAAAAGCATTAGAGAAGGCGACATAATCGCTTTTATTAGTCTTGCTAAGTCTCGCCGACTAAAACTTGATCATGTCTCATCGATGCTATATACGTGAGACCAAGGCTGAGCTAGTGATCAAGAAATTAGGAAACAGGTTACTCTTCCAGTGTGCTGGTGGTTAACATGCATGAATCGAGACATGTGATAGGTAGTTTTGATTAGTAGATGTATTTCACTATATATACCATCAGTTCTGTTGGTCCTGGAGTTGCCTTACAAAAATTCTTACCGAGAACCCAAAGCCCGTATCTTACATTCTTGCCTCAGGTCAAATCGATTGTGTTTCTCATGAGTATATTGTGGAGTTTTGTATTTCCATCTCTTGGGATTGCCAGAAAATTAACATGAATGTGATGGAATATGAGGTTTGTCAGCATTCATGCAATATACACAGGGCCACTAACGCACAAATTTTGCTCCCACACACAAATCAAAAAACAATATATATCCAGCGCTGGGGAATTGCCGGGACCATACCTCCTTATCCAGCATGGAGTCTTTGGATCGGGCTTGACCGCCGACTCACGGACTATGCAGGTCATTGTCTCGCTTCCTCGCCCCGCGGGCCATCGCAGCTGTCATGTGCAGCCACCTATGAATTTTTCGTGACTACCACACCCATCCTTCACGCCACCTCGATCCTATCATCATGACGGTGGCGCGACGACCGGAATATCGGCAAGTCGGGCTAAGATTTGAGATTACAGAGGTTATTGCCGGAGGGGAATCGAGGGGCAAGGGCAGGGCGGGGAGGGGGCACCGCACACCGGATCTAGTGGGAATCAACGACGCCACCCTCGCCGCCGCCGACTCCGCCCAACCGCCTCTGTCTCCATCCGCCTCGTGTCCCATCCGAGCAGCATCCCAGCAGTAGCTCCTCCCTAGCACGTCGTCGCCCGCAGCAACAGCAGCTCGATGCCGCTGGAGCCTCCTCGCGGTGCACCACCACCAGTGCCTGGGCGAGGAGAGAAACCGGTCGGTGGAGATGGTGAGCGGGGAGAGGTGACCTCGGGGAGGAGAGCTGGGCGGTGGGGAACGGCGGGGATCGCCGAAATCTGGCGGCGGCGTGGGGTGGAGAAAGGGGATCGAGGAAGACGAGAGAGATGGGATCCAACGTGGGTGTGTGTGCGCGTGGGTTGGGCGTGTGTGCATCGTGGGTGGGGCCCGAGGCTGTGTGGGTCGTGGGTGGGTGTGTGCCGGGGGCGGCCGTTAGATACGTTAGGTTATTTTCGTTGCCGTCTGCTTTCGGCCTCTTTGCCGTCCGCTAGCAGACGGCAAAGAAAGTGGCCGTAAGTTTTTTCGTTAGTGGGTGCCACCTCCCTCTTTGCCGTCAGCCAGCGGACGGCAAAGATTCTTTCCCGTCAGCCAGCGGACGGCAAAGAAATGGCAGATGGCAAAGATCTTCTTTGCCGTCTGTCATTTGTTTGCCGTCAGCTTCTTGGTAGCTGATGGCAAAGACCTTCTTTGCCGTCCGCTAGCTGACGGCAAAGAATTGGCAGACGGCAAATTCCCTGATTCCAGTAGTGAATGGCTTGGTAGTGGTGTGACGTCATGCCACAAAAAACGTCAGCAGATTGAACTTGTGTGTATATTATTCTCTCTACGGTGGAATGTGGAATTTATTTTGCAGAGCCGGACACTATCCTGGTGTTCACAATCTTCTATCATTCGGAGGAGGAACCCGCCTTGCAATGCCAAGCAATATACGCGCCAGACTTATCGTTGTTGAAGCCTGGTTCAGGGGCTACCGAGGAGTCCTGATTAGGGGTGTCCAGACAGCGGACTACCATCATCACCGAACTATCATCACCGGACTATCATCATCGATCGGACTCCAAGACTATGAAGATACAAGATTGAAGACTTCGCCCCATGTCCGGATGGGACTTTCCTTGGCGTGGAAGGCAAGCTTGGCGATACGGATATGTAGATATCCTACCATTGTAACCGACTCTATGTAACCCTAACCCTCTCCGGTGTCTATATAAACCGGATGGCTCTAGTCCATAGGACAGAACAACAACCCTTACAATCATACCATAGGCTAGCTTCTAGGGTTTAGCCTCCTTGATCTCGTGGTAGATCCACTCTTGTAAACATCCACAATATCAATATCAATCAAGCAGGACGTAGGGTTTTACCTCCATCAAGAGGGCCCGAACCTGGGTAAAACATCGTGTCCCTCGTCTCCTGTTACCATCCGCCTAGACGCACAGTTCGGGACCCCCTACCCGAGATCCGTCGGTTTTGACACCGACACCTCCCCGGGTCGATTGCGAGCTAGGGAAACGCCATTGGGGTGGCATGAGGTTGCCTGCGTGCGGGGACGTGTTCGGGGCTTCCTTAAATAGGCGAGTCAAGGCGGTTCAGCGGCGGTCGCGGATAAGTTCGCCGGCGACCGTATTTCTGTAGCTTAGGCGACATGGCGGCGACGTGTGCTATAGGACAAGCTTGTGGATGAGCTCGCGCTGCTCCAGGGGGCAGGTGGCGAGCGCTGGCGGCTTGGGCGGCACCGACCTGGCCGAGACGCGCTGCGGACGCCGGCGTGCCGCCAAGGGCTCTGACGGCGGTGCTGTAGGGCACCAGGTGCTGCTTGGCGTGATGCGGGGAGAAGGTTAGTGAGTGGCGTGGCTCCGCAGGGCGTGCAGAGATCAGGGGCGTGACGCGTCGGCTCGGGCGCGGCAAGTGCAATACGAGTGCTCTGCTCGCGCCCAGAGCACGCACAGGACGTGCTCGACGAAATGCTATGGCATGTTAGGGGGCTCCAAACTACAAGAAAGTTAGCAGGGTGGGGTTATAGTCTAAGGCAAAACCATTAGACATGCTGGTATGGTCAGGGGATTAAGTTCACAGTGTAAACAAAAACTCATGGCAAAACAGATCATGCCCATAAGGTGTTTGACATAATGCCAAGGGCACTTAGGCATTTCTTGGAGTGGACAAAACTTCCAGAGTGGGGTCTCTTTAGATGAAAGAGAGGGTGGTAAGGTTAGTTTGTCCAAATCACAAACTTGCTAGTGCAAGTTTTGCAAAACTTCAATTCTGGACAGAAAGCAAATGGCGTTTTTGCAAGCACTTAGAATCATCCAATGGGTCCACTCTCCTGGACTTAAGGGTTTGGCAAGGAGGACTACCAGTAGGAAAAGGAAGCATGGATCAAGGAGCAACTAAAAAGGTGGTTGCTGTACAAAACCTCAAGTTGGACCAGAATGGAAAGAGGAGGATTCACTCAATTTTTCCAAAGGACATCACTAGGTTACTGCATAAAGTTGAATACTATGCTCCTACTGATATCCCATAATTTTGGTGGAAACTATAAAGAAATAAATAAATAGGTTGTAGTGCAATTCTGCCCACTAGCCCAGATTTTTAAATATGGTGTAGAGCTCAAACTATTCAATGGGCAGAAGATATTTTTGCACAAAAGTGGTTCAAATACTCCATATGACATCTCCAAATTTTGGTGGGATTTTTGAATGAATTTATAAAAGGGTTGTAGTACAAATGGGACCATAAAACTATGGGAAACCATTTTTCAAGAAAATAAAGATCAGGAAGAATATTATATAATTAATTCTTCTGATAAAAGAAAAGATTTTCTTGAGAGGGTAAACAAGTCCAATATCATAAGTGAAAGGTTTTTTCATCTTAGGGAACAACTCCAAGATAACCAAGAAAAGAATGGTTTTGAAATCAAGAAAAACCAAGAAAAAGGAAAGTTAAATCTCCTGGCAAGATTTTAATTAACAAAACAAGGTTATAATTTTTGGGGTGTCACACGTTAGAATCTCTCACACCCGATCATCACGTGGTGCTTCGAAACAACGAACTTTCGCAACGGTGCACAGTTAGGGGGAACACTTTCTTGAAATTATAATGAGGGATCATCTTATTTACTACCGTCGTTCTAAGCGAATAAGACGCATAAACATGATAAACATCACATGTAATCAAATAGTGACATGATATGGCCAATATCATTTTGCTCCTTTTGATCTCCATCTTTGGGGCTCCATGATTATCATCGTGTCTACATGAAGTTGTCTCGCCAACTATTACTTCTACTACTATGGCTAACGGTTTAGCAATAAAATAAAGTAATTACATGGCGTTGTTCAATGACATGCAGGTCATACAATAAAGTAAGAGAACTCCAATGGCTCCTGCCGGTTGTCATACTCATCGACATGCAAGTCGTGATTCCTATTACAAGAACATGATCAATCTCATACATCACATATCATTCATCACATTATTTTGGCCATATCACATCACATAGCTGTGATAGCCTGGCTTATTAAGGATGATAGACTACTCATATCAATAAGGAATTCCTTCTTTTCCCGGAGCCCATTCGACGTAACTCCAAAGTTAAGCGTGCTCAGCTTGGAGTAGTGTCGATGGTGACCGACCGAAGTTGTTCCCGGGCGCGCACGAGTGAGGACAAAGTGCGTAAAAGACTAGTATTGATCTGTGGGGCCAGCCTAGATCCCGCCAGAGTAACGACCACCGCGGTGTGTCCGGGCGTTATAAGTTGGTATCGAGCCGACCGCGTTACACGGATGGTTGCGACAGGTGCGTGGTCATGTTGTTCATGACGCTTGTGACCCGTCGTGGCACCCGAGATGGCACATGTACCGGATCGAAGCGTAGACGCTTGTGCCAAGAGGAACGTTTCGTGGCCCGACGAGGACGCCGGTTCCTCCGAGTGGGGGTGTATGTGATAGCTTGGCTTATTAAGGATGATAGACTACTCATATCAATAAGGAATTCTTCTTTTCCGGAGCCCATTCGGACAGTAACTCCAAAGTTAAGCGTGCTCAGCTTGGAGTAGTGTCGATGGGTGACCGACCGAAGTTGCTCCCGGTGCGCACGAGTGAGGACAAAGTGCACGTAAAAGACTAGTATTGATCTGTGGGGCCGCCTAGATCCGCCAGAGTAACGACCACCGCGGTGTGTCCGGGCGTTATAATAGCATACCCTGCAAAAACAAGTTAGACGCCCTCTAATTGTTGTTTGCATGTTTTACGTTGCTGCTATGGGTTTCTAGCAAGAACGCTTCGCTGGGGTTGGTGTGTACATATGCCAAGGGATGGCTTATCATGGTGGGGGCGAGTAGAACGCCGCCGTGCTCGAAACGGGATGAGGCGAAGACATGCACGCCGCGGATCTTACCCAACTTCGTGGCTCTCCGTGGAGATAACACCCCTACCGCTGCTCATGGGTCTTCGCATGATCACTAGATGAACATGGGCTACAAGAGGCTCCTTGAGCTGTTCGGGTGAGGAAGGAGAAGGACACGGCTAGCTCTCCTCTTCCTCTATGTGTGTCTAAAACTATCGTGGTCCAACCTCGCATGGGTGCCCGGGGTTTATATAAGTTTACCCCGGGGTACAATGGTAATCCGGCCGGGCGGGTCCCAGCCGCCGGTCTTCAGCCGCCGCCTTCTCCGCCGATCGCTGGGGCCCGCCGACGGGTCCGGTACGGAGCCGCCAGGCCTTGTCCGCCGCGGGCGGGTCTTGCCGGCTGCGGATTACTGTAGCCGCGCTTCTAATGACGCTGGCTTGGTCATGGGGTCATGGCAATAGTGCCACCGCCTGACGGGCGATCACTATTGCCATTCACCGTCATGTCTGGTCAATGGCGCGCGGGGCCCGTGGGTGGGGCTAGCCGACTCGGGGCCGATTTCAACGGTCCGTTTTGTGGCGCCACGCCGCCTTCAGACTTCGCCGACAAAGGGACCCGCCGCCTCGGTCGCATAAACAGGCCGTCAGGCACAGGCGCTGCCCACGGGCTGATGTCGTGGCTGGCATGGCAACAAAGCCGCGCGGATGGAGATCTCCGCTGGTACGGCGCGATCAGGCTATGCCTCGCCCTCGCAAACGGGCAGGAATGGGCCGCGGTGGCCGCACTTCGCCTCGCCCATCATTGCGGGCAGGAGGTGGTCGGAGTCGCGGGCCGACTCCCCATAGTCGGTTTCTCTCCGAAGCCGCCAGCTAGGAGTCGGCTTATCTCAAGTCGCCCCGACTCGGCCGGAGGGGCAGTCGGCGGCCTTGCCGCCGACTCTCAAAAAGCGGCTTTTCATCTCGGGTCTTGAGGGCGAGCCTGCCCCGATGTCTTGAAAGGTTCAGGGCTCGGGTTAGCCTACCGTGTCCCATTACTCCGGCAGAGTCCCCGGCTGGTGAGGCGCCGAGGGTGACATGTCGAGGAGCCTCAACAGTTTCATCCTCCCGGTGGTGGAATCTGGCCTTGCTCGCCGCTTTCCTCTAGGCCGACTAGCCGGAGCCGGACTCGCAGAAGGCCGCCTTGCCCTTAAAGAGTTTGAAAGTCGTAGCAGATCCAGCAGCATGCCCGATAAGCTTCTGTGCAGCTGTCCATTGCAGACCCGTCGGGCGCCACGCCGCAGGTCGGGCCTGCCCACCCACGCCACGCGACGGACAGGCCGCCGCTGACCCGCCAAGACATGCCTCGCACGCGAACGGATCCGCTGCGGCCGCAGACGGTTGGGGTTCCTCGTCAGAATCGCGGTAGTAACTTCGTGGTAAATCGGCGTGGGGGTCCGGGCGCAGCTTAATCCCACGCCCGCCCCATCGCTTTCAGCCCACGAGCCTACAAGTAGGCGGGAGGAGGGGCGCGGCGCGCCGCCCATCTTCCCTACTCCCTTCGCTTCCTCTTGCTTCTTCTTCCTTCGCCGCCGCCAACCACGCCACGCCCGCAGCGATGAGCTCTTCCTCCGCCACCGCACCTCCTGCCGTGTGCTCCGACGTCTGGGACGGCTCCGAGGTGCACGACGACCACATCGAGTTCCTTCGCAAGACGTGTCGCCTCCCCGGCAAGAACCTAGTGCGGGCCCTCCGCCGCGCCGGCGAAGGAAGTATCGCCGGCGCCGGAGGAGGGCGAAGCGGTCGATTCCACTCGCACCTCATGCGCGCCTAGGCTGCCGACGAGCAGCGTTTCTTCGCTCCTTCTTGAGTTCCACGGGTTTCACCGCACCACCTTACTTCAACACGGTGGTGTTGCTGGCTGCCTTCGCCACCTTGTGCGGCGGCTTCTCGGCGTTCTCCCCACCATCGAGCTATGGGGGAGTTCTTCTAGTTCAAGCTCGCACGCACGCCGCCGGGCGTACAGCCCTGCGGCGGTGCCTTCATCGCGATGCGGACATCGGTGGTCGACAACCCGCTTCCCACCATCTCGCTGATTAAGTCGGTGAAGATGTGGCAGCGTCTTATTTGTATAGAAGAACGCCGCCCTAGAAGGCGATCGGGTCAATCTGCCGCCTTTACGGCCGGGCGCGACCGGCCGGGAGGCTCTCACCTGGTCCCACCGGCCAGGACGCCGACTTCGCTGGTGCCGCCGCCGCCGTCATGCGACCGTAGCCGACGCAGTCGGAGGTTTTGACCGGGGCCGACCTGCTAGCCGCCTTCGTGGCGCGCCGAGTCCTTCCGCTCCAAGGCTGACCTCATCTGATCTGCCAGATGAGCGACCACCGACACCCAAGTCGGATGTGCTCCAAGGACATGCCCCACGCGGAGGTGGCGGACACGATGAACTATATCGCGAACTGCAATCTCACGGCGGATTGGCGGTTTCTGCAAGGAGCCGTACTCACGCGCCAACCCCCCGCCTGTTGTAAGTCGCTCTCTTCTTCTTCTGCTTTTTCAGCCAATTCGACTTCCGATCTTTTTGGTTTTTTGAGTCGAACCCTCATCCAGCCTTCACCGCACCACGGGACTGGCCTGGCTGGCCTCGCCCCGACCGAGCGGAGACCGACGCCGACGACCCTGACTTGGGGGCAGCGGCGATGGAGGCCGACGCCAAGGAGGAGGAGGGCAGCGGCTGCCCTCGCCACCTTTTGCCGACCGGGCCCGATGACGACACCGAGGGGAAGTCGCCTGCCGCCACCAGTCAAAGGTCGGCCAGCTGAGCGCGAAGTTCCTCCGCCGCTTGATGGTCAAGGAGGCGCCAAGAAGCGCCGGGCCGGGCCGAGCTTGCTTGGCGGCCGGTCGAAGAAGTTCAAGGGGCGGCGCCGCGACTAAGCGGGAAGAGGCGGTCGAAGGCCAACCGCTCGCAAGGAATTGAAAAGGCCTCCACTGGTCTCGCGTAAGTGCTTCCGCCTTTTGTCTTGTTTTCTCTTCGTGAATCTTGTCCAAATCTTTTACATGCCTTCTCGCCTGTGGCTCCCTTACTTTAGAGAGGGTCGCCGCCGCCTCCGCCATGGGGTCGGCAGAGACGTCCGCCACTACTCGGCGGATTGACCCCGCTGCCGACCTCCGGGAGGCGACAGAGCGGAACGCGCAGGAGAAGCGCGACGAGGAAGAAGCCGCACGCCTGGAGAAGGCAGAGGCCGAGAAGACTGCTGCCTCCGCCCAGAAGAAGCTGGATGAGGCCGAAGCCGCCGTCGCGGCAAAGCGGCGAGCTGAGGAGGCCGCGCAGTGCCAATCAGCATTGCTCGTCATCCCGCTGAGCTCAAGGCCGCCGCCTGTGGAGTTCACGGGCAGACTGGGGAGCCGTGGCGAGAACCCCATCATGGAGTGGGAAGGCGGCGAGACCTCCATGTCGGCACGGCCGCAAGCCGCCACCGCCGCCTCGCCGCCGCCGGGAGCGCGCAAGGTAAATAGGTGGCGGACCCCGCCGTGCCGCCGATCGAAGACGCAGGCCGTGGCGGTTCTCCTTCAAGTCGCCGCCAGCGCGCCGCTTTGAGAAGGCGATTTCGCGCCACGCCTTTGGAGACCGGCGCCACCAGCTCGGCCATCCCAGACGCCGAGGCAACGAGCACTACGCCCGTTGGGTGGGTGCGAGGAGGCGGCACAGGCCCGCTGAACCAGGCGCTTCGACGCTCAGCGGTTACGAGCCGAGGGCAACGCCATCCGAATCGCACTAAGGCGATCGGGCGCCGTGAGCAGCCGTCCGGTATGCTTTTTCTTTGACTTTGTTTTTCTTGTTCTTTTCGTGGGCGCGCCAGCAAGCACTCCATCGGGTGTAGTCCCCGAGTTTCGGGCTGGCTGCTGAGCAGGCGGCTCGGAACTCCATCTCGTGAGTTCCAAATATTTACTTTTGTCTAAAATACTTATCACGCGAGTATCACAAACCTCCGCATCACTGCCTTCAACTGCAATGTTGAGGAGCTGGGCAAGGGGACTGCCGACTTGTCGGAGAGCCGGAGTGAGTCCTCCTTCTTCACGGGCGCTGCATGCACTAAGGGCTGTAGTCCCCGAGATTCGGGCCGACTGCTGAGCAGTCGGGCCGGATCTTCCCGGCGACCTTCTTTGTTGACGACTTAATGTCCTTTTTCTTTTTATTCTTCAAAGGCCAACGCCACTCTTCAGCAGCGCGACCTGCTGGCTACACAGCTGGTGGAGCAAAGCGAGCTGCTTAAGAAGGCGCAGGACGAGACGGAGAAGAAAGAGACCGCCTCCGGCCGAAGTTCGAAAGCGAGCGCCTCCCGACCGACAAGGAGGCACCGCTGACCTCCGCTTCCATGAGATCGAGGACATCATCGACGGTGAGTTTTTTTACTTTTTTTCTTTGAGCCGCCGACTATAGGTCGGGCCGACTTCCGATTTTTTGACTTGCTTTTTTGTCTTGGCGATTTCTTCCCCGCCACACGCAGGAGGCCACCTGCCATCGAGGCTGATCGCGAGGCGCCGGAGGGCAATGGTGGAGATTGCCGCCAACCCCCGACCCTTGATGAGAAGCTTCGAGCATCGAGGTTCGCTCGCAGCCGCCCATCGGATGCTGCGCCGGCTTCAACGTGTCGGTGCCGAGGCGATTGCTGCCCTGTGGCCAGACATGCCGGTTCTGCGCACTCCCAGTCGGACTGCTGACTAGCTGGATGTCGCGGCTGGCCGCCTTGAGGCTCGAAGGTTCCTCGCCCGGCTGGAGCGCGCTGGCCTTGGAATTCGCCAAGGCGCAGTTATCTGTGGCTGGACCTGGACCGCTGGCCGTTTGGCCGCCGAGGCCTGTGCAGAGCTGATAGCTGTGGAAGACGCCTCGCTGTTGCGGCGGGCGCGATCGCCGACCACACAGAGACCGGCGCCTTCGCCCCCGAAGGGCTGAAGACGGCAGGAGGCGCCGCCAGAGTGGTTCGGGATGAACCCGGATTATGACGAGGACTCATGAGGTGATCGCCCAGCGCCGAGGAGGAAGGCGAGGCGGAGGACGAAGGTGAGATGGAGGCGCAGAAGATGGAGCGGGCGACCAGCTCACTTGACCAAGGCCCAAAGAACGAGCCGCGCCGACCGAAAGCGGGCTGCCGCCGGAGACGATTGCCGAGACCGCCCAGCCGCCGCCCGGCGCCTGACACCGCCGTCTCTTCCGACCTTCCGAAGATGAAGGGATGCTGAAGTAGCGGACGCCATGAGGTGCGGAAGAAGATATTCACGAGCCCCCAGGCCCAGGAGCCTCGGAGGTTCCGGAGGCGCCGGTGGCTCCTCCGACCATCTCCATCTCTCGCCAGATCTGCGGAACGCCCGCCACTTGAGCCTGTGATGCTCCTCATGAGGCGCTGCACGCTGCAGCCGATTCGCAAGCCGTAAGGCATGCGAACATAGCTGTGGGTGGACCTTCACAAAGATCCCACGCGCGAGGGCCGAGGCGCCCCGAGAGGCAGCCTGCTGAGCCCTCGAATGTCGATGCATACGCAAGAGCCCACCATCCTCGCCGGATGGGGACCCACGGGCGTGGAAGCGGCGGTTGCCACTCATGACTCTTGACTCCTGCAGCTCCTGAATGATCTTGCTGACGAACACCTGAGGGTTTGGCCCTCCTTTCCTAGCTCCTTCCTGAGGGAAACGTGCTTTGAAACATGCCTCCAAGTGGTGCCCGAGCGCCTCCCTCATGATCTTAGCAAAGTCGGTGGCCCTCCAGGAGAGAGCCCCCGAGCCTTGCTTGAAGAGGCCGCCGGGCGCGCCTTCCTATGCGATAGAGGGAGGTGCCCCCTGAACAGGCACGGAACCTGAGGGGCCTACCTCCCGAGGGATCGGGCCAGGCGACGTCTTCTTCTTCTTAGGAGCAGCCTCGGGAAGCCTCCCGCTCCTATGATCTAGGTCTTCAATTGATGTGGCTTGGAAAGCACGCTCCAGAGAACACACAGCGTCTCTCTCTTCACAAGGCACCGCGATGACTCCACCGCTTCCTGGCATCTTGAGGACATTCTAGCCGTGATGAGTCACGGCCATGAATTTGGCTAGAGCTGGGTACGCGAGGATGGCATTGTATGGCAGGCGAATGTGCACGGCGTCGAAGTCAATGAGCTCGTGCGGTAGTTGTCGCGGCCCCAAGGTGACAAGAAGGCGGACCTGCCTTTATCGGAACAAAGGGAACCATCTGACTCCGAGAAAGGCTTGGTTGGTGAAGCTGATTGTATGGCACTTAGAGATTGTTGAATGTCTCGGCGGACAGGACATTGAGCCCTGCTCTGCCATCAATGAGGGTCCTCGTGACTTGCAAATTGCTGATGATTGGGGAACAAAGCATCGAGAGGACTCGCTGTGGCTGCGCAAGACTTGAGCTGATCCGCCGAGCTGAATGTGATGGCGCACGCTGACCACCGAGGGGCGGTGGCTTCGAGATCGGGAGGACTGCATTCACTTCACGGGCTAACTGCTTGAAGATGCGCCGAGAGGTGGGGCTTGAGCCCGCCCAGATGCAATCGACATGCTGGCTTTCGGAAGCCCCCAGCCCCTCGCCCCGATGATGGTCTTCATTTCTCCTTGGCTGCGTGGCAGAGGAGGGAGGCTCTGCTGCCTTGTGGGCGATCCTCACGAGGCTGATCCCTCCAGCCTCCTCGCAAGGCGGGTCCTCCAACCTCCTCACAAGGCTGATCTTGCCAGCCGTCCTCGCGAGGTCGGTCACGCCACCCTTGGCGAGGGCCACGGTCTTCCCATCGCCCTCCACCTCTTCCTCCTCCTCGCCATAGCCCCGGCCGCAGCGCTGGGCGCCGGGCCGCACGCACGCCCCGCACGGCCCCGAGCTCTTGGCATTCGCTGGTGTTGTGGGGTGGAGGTCGTGGTACACGCAGATCGACCGCCCTTGGATGACTGAGGTTGATCCTTCCTTGCTTGGTGTCCGCTCGCTGCAAGCACGGCAGCCCCTTTGCGCTTCACGCCCTGACCTTGGGCTTTTCTTCCGGGTCGGCAGCCAGCAGCTCGAGGAGGAAAGGCGCCCTTCTCGACCTGGCGACTTCGCCGCCAACTTAGTCAATATGAATGATTCTAGCTCCTGTTATCAGACGATGTTCATCCAACGGCCGTAGTGCTTCTCCAACCTCTGGTCTTCTTGCTTCAGCCGCCAAACCAGCGCCGGTCGTGTCACGCGCTCCTGCCTCCCCGTGGTCGGGTCAGGATGCCGCCGAGGCCTCACCGCCCCTACTACTCCCACCGCTGGCCAGGCCATCCTCTACTCACCCACACCCCCGTTATTCTGCGGCGAAAGCAGCCTCACACCGCAGCCTAACCAAAGGAACCTCATACTCCTCTTCGCGGCATCCATCGCCGCGCCTTCTCCGCTCGGAGTCGCCCCTTCCTAGGACTCGCTGCCGCCCACCGCCGTGTTGTTTCGGCGCCGCGTGGTCAACGTGGTCAATGAACGACTTCCATTGGACGTCGACGGTACGTGGAGAGGCTGACAGCTGGGTCCACGGCCGCAGCAAGGAAGTGCCACCTTATTACGCGCAAAATAATGATTCCTCCACCTGACAGCGGGGACCCACCGGACGGGCCACCGTATTTTGCGAAAAAAACATTTTCGACTACTACGACCCACCAACTACATCTTCGCACGCAAGGAAGTGCGTCCGCAAAAAACGATTCTACCGATCGCTGGGACCCACCAGCTACATCTTCGCACGCAAGGAAGTGCGCCCGCAAAAATGATTCGCTTCGACTGCTGGGACCTACCAGCTACATGTTCGCACGCAAAGGAAGTGCGTCCGGGCAAAAAAAATTACGATTCGCACCTCTGACTGCTGGGACCCACCTGCTACATTTTCGCACGCAAGGAAGTGCCCGATACCGACCCACCTGGTCGAAGCGTACGTAGCGTTGTCATTCTGGTCGCGAATGTGTACGTACATACAGGTCGTTGTAGAGGTGCGCACGTGTCGTAGTAGAGGCATGCACGTAGAATGTACACGTACGTATAGCGGCCAGGGTGCAAGAAATAAAATTAGGCCACTTACGTACATACGGGCAGGGTCTCGAACGCCTACTCGCGCATACGTACGGCGACGGCTCATATACATGGCTGGGTTGGAACGGAGAAACAGCGTCGTCGTCGTGTTCATGGGGAGGCAACGGAATGCGTCGTGTTCATGGGGAGGCAATGTAATGCATCATGTTCATCGAGAGGCAACGGAACGCGTGGGAGCCAACCGGCTTGGACGGAACTGTCGGATTTCGGGTTTTGGCAGACCCTCTAGGTTTGAACTCTGGGGTGCACGCGGAGATCGCACCTCCAACCTACCTACGCCTCGTTGCCTCGCTAGGATCTAAACTACACAAAGAACAACACAGAGGACACGCGGTTTATATCGGTTCGCCACCATTGTGGTGTAATACCCTACCCAAAGGTGTGGTGTGGTGGATTGCCTCGGGCTGATGATGAACAATACAAAGGGAGAACAACCTCGCTAGGGGCTGTTCTTGAGCTGGTGCGATGAACTGCTTGGGTGAGTTCGATCGCCTCTCTCTCCCTCTGCTAGGTTTCTCTCAGATTGATCCTCTCTCTCCCTTTTTCCATCCCCCTTGCCTTGGTGGTGGCTAGTCCTATTTATCGAGGGAGGCCCTGGCCTCTTCCCAAATATTGAGCGGGAAGGGCGCCAACCATTGGCCATTTTGAAGGGGAACATCTACTACACTTATCCTGACTAAAGTCGGTCATCGCTTGCCAAAGACTCTGACGGTGATGCCGGCCTGGGCTCCACGATGACCTCCTTCCTACCGTTCTGCTGGTCTTGGTCTTGTTGCACCAAAATGGTTGCCTTTGCCTGATGCCTTGGCCTGCTCTTGCCTCCTTTGCACCAAAGGGGAAATGAGGACATCAGGCTGGCTGGCGCTCGCCGGGCGCCTCGGTCGTCATGGCTATGCGCCATGGGCACCTCCCGAGGTACCCCGCCTTGATCTCTCCGCCTCGTGAGCCAGCCCGACGAGGCCATGCCTGAGGAAGCTTCCTGTCATCCGCCCCGCGAGGCTTGGCCCCTCGCGAGGGTCTTGAGCTTGTGTTGATGAAGATGGGTTGTACTGGGCCACTCCTTGAGCCATGCCGTAGGCCGCAGGCAGGCAAGTCTAGGTACCCCCATTCCCAGAACGCCGACAGTAGCCCCCGGGCCAAAGGCGCTCCTGGACTTGGCTTAGCAGAGAAGCGAAGGGCAAGTGCGAAGCGCCACGGCCCCAACAGCCTGCGGCCTTGGGCGCCGCGTGGCGGTTGATTGGACATGGGTGTCCCTGCTTCCCCACGACGCCTTGGCAACTGCATGGATTGACAAGAGAGCGGTACCCGTCAAGGCCTTACCTTCTTTGTCTTCTCCAGTCATCGGCCAGATCCCCTTTCTCGCTCCTTTTGTTCCTTGCGAGGAATCGAAGAACACACCCCGTGGGGGCTTGTAAGGTGCCTGTGGTTCCGTTTGTTAATATGATCCTTGTCGTGAAGTGGTGCGAGATACTCATCCCATCTTAGCTTAGTTCCTCCTTTCGAACCTCGAGAGGGCTTGACGCTCTGCGCCAACAGGTCCCGGTCCCAAGGCAGGCTTCAGCCGTCGCTGGTATGCTGTGTCGCGATGTCGTGGTCAAGGCCAGGAGGTGAGCGCCCGGGTCCAAGAAGAGCCCCCGAGTCGCGATGCTCAGGAGGTCCCTTTAGCGCCAAGCAGCCATCGCTCGTGAGAAAGGAGCGCGACGTTGCCAACACGAGATTGCATTAGGTGCGAGGTCGGTGCTGCGATAGTTAGTACTTCCGGAGGATGACTTATCTCGGGAGTCAGGAACCGCCTCTTGGTGCGGCGTTAGGTCCGCGCATCGGTAGCTGAGGAGTTGCCCGGCGAGGTTCCCGTGTGCCTCTTCCCTCTCGCCTTTACTCCCCTTTCTGCTCTACGTCCTCGGGTCCCGGCCCTCGAGCGATATCAGCCGTCGCTAGTATGCCAGGTCACGATGCCGTGGACAAGGCCAGGAGGTGAGGGTTGGAGAGCCAGTAGGAGTCCATGAGTCGCGATGCTCAGGTACCCCCCCCCCTTTAACGTGCAAGCTGTTCGCGCGGACGAGAGTGAAGGAGACGTCGTGAAGGCCTCGCCTGACATTGCTCCTTGAAGAGATCCTGCAGGCTCATCACAAGAAGAACAAGAGTTCGCCGTGACAATCGACAGTCAGCCGTTGGTTGCTCTGGAGGGGTGACGAGGCACAGAAGGCTTGACGAGGTGGCGCCTTGCGGGGCTGCCGCGGCCAGAGCTCAGCCATTCAGGTTTGTCCACGTAGCAGGGACGGACCCATGCGCAAGCGTCGTGCCGTTAGGGAGCAGCTCCATTAGTTAGTGTCAATCGAGCGGGTGATTAGGTCAAACACGTTAATCACGAGGGAGCAAATCCATTTAGATAGGCGCAGAGAAGGCGAACATCGCTGGGTCGGGCCCGAGCGACTTGGGCATGACGCAGCCCGAGGGGCACCCCCAATAAAGTAAATTAGAAACATGAATCAAAAGGGATACATGCCGCAGGGACGGACCCACGCGGCCTGCGAATGATGCAGCCCTGGGGGCGCTCCCAGCTGAAAATGAAACTAGAAGGACGTCACCTGGTAATGTTGAAGATGAAGGGATGCTGAAGTAGCGGACGCCATGCGCTGTGGAAGAAGATATTCACGAGCCCCAAGGCCCAGGAGCCTCGGGAGGTTCCAGAGGCGCTGGTGGCTCCTCTCGGACCATCTCCATCTCCGCCAGGACTGCGGAACGCCTGGCCACTTGAGCCTCCAGGATGCTCCTCATGAGGCGCTGGCACGCGGCAGCCGCGTTCGGCAAGCCGTAAGACATGCGAATATAGCTGTGGGGTGGACCTTCACAGCATCCCACGCGCGAGGGCCAGAGGCGCTCCTAAGAGGCGGCTCGGTTGAGCCCTGGTATGTCGATGAATACGCGCAGCCCACCATCCTCGTCTGGATGGGGAGCTACGGCGGGTAAGCGGCGGCTGCCACTCATGACTCTTGACTCCTGCAGCTCCTGAATGATCTTGTTGACGAACACCTGAGGGTTTGGCCCTCCTTGCCTAGCTCCTTCCTGAGGGAAATGTGCCTTGAAACACGCCTCCAAGTGATGCCCGAGCGCCTCCCTCATGATCTTAGCAAAGTCGGTGGCCCTCCAGGAGAGAGCCCCCGAGCCTTGCTTGAAGAGGGCGTCGGGCGCGCCTTCCTATGTGATAGAGGGAGGTGCCCCCTGAACAGGCACGGACCCTGAGGGGCCTACCTCCTGAGGGGTCGGGCCAGGCGACGTCTTCTTCTTCTTAGGAGCAGCCTCGGGAAGCCTCCCGCTCCTGTGATCTAGGTCTTCAATTGATGCGGCTTGGAAAGCACGCTCCAGAGAACACACAGCGTCTCTCTCTTCACAAGGCACCGTGATGACTCCACCGCTTCCTGGCATCTTGAGGACATTCTAGCCGTGATGAGTCACGGCCATGAATTTGGCCAGAGCTGGGTACGCGAGGATGGCATTGTATGGCAAGCGAATGTGCGTGACGTCGAAGTCAATGAGCTCGGTGCGGTAGTTGTCACACGTCCCGAAGGTGACAGGAAGGCGGACCTGCCCTATCAGAACTGTGGAACCATCAGTGACTCCGGAGAAAGGCTTGGTTGGCTGAAGCTGATTTTATGGCACTTGGAGATTGTTGAATGTCTCGGCGGACAGGACATTGAGCCCTGCTCCGCCATCGATGAGGGTCCTCGTGACTTGCAAATTGCTGATGATTGGGGAACAAAGCATCGAGAGGACTCCGGCTGTGGCTGCGCACTTGAGCTGATCCGCTGAGCTGAATGTGATGGCGCACGCTGACCACCTGAGGGGGCGTGTGGCTTCGAGCCTAGGGAGGACTGCATTCACTTCACGGGCGAACTGCTTGAAGATGCGCTGAGAGGCTGGGGCTTGAGCTCCGCCCAGGATGCAAGCGATTGCGCGGCTCCTGGAAGCCCCCAGCCCCCTCGTCCTGATGATGGTCTTCATTTCTCCTTGGCTGCGGTGGCAGAGGAGGGAGGCCTGCGTTGCCTTGTGGGCGATCCTCACAAGGCTGATCCCTCCAGCCTCCCTCGCAAGGCGGGTCCCTCCAACCTCCCTCACTAGGCTGATCTTGCCAGCGGTCCTCGCGAGGTCGGTCATGCCACCCTTGGCGAGGGCCACGGTCTTCCCATCGTCCTCCACCTCTTCCTCCTCCTCGCCATAGCACCGTCGCCGCGCCGGGCGCCGGGCCGCACGCACGCCCCGCACGGCCCCGAGCTCTTGGCATTCGCTGGTGTTGTGGGTGTGGAGGTCGTGGTACACGATTATCGATCGCCCTTGGATGACTCGAGGTTGATCCTTCCTCGCTTGGTGTCCGCTCGCTGCAAGCATGGCAGCCCCTTGCGCTTCACGCCCTTGACCTTGGGCTTCTTCTCTTCTGGGTCGACAGCCAGCAGCTCGAGGAGGGAAAGGCGTCCTTCCTCAGCCCTGGCGCACTTGGTCGCCAAGTTGAACAGCTCCGTGGATGTGCACAGGTCTTCATGGATCGCGAGCTCTTCCTTCATCTTGACGTCACGCACACCGTTGTAGAAGGCTGAGATGATGGCCTCCTCAGACACCCTCGGGATCTTAAGGCGAGCGTTGTTGAAACATTGGATGAACTTTGCAGGTCTCCCCGACCATCGCTTGATGCGGCGCAAGTCACTCATGGCCGGGGGCCGATCGCGGGTGCCTTGGAAGTTGGCAATGAATTGGGTGTGCATCTCGTTCCAAGAGGAAATCGTAATAGAGCCGTGTTCAAGAGCCAAAAGGGCACCGCCCTTGAGCGCCATGGGAAACCAACCGCCATGACCTTCGTCCCCCTGGCGGCTTGATGCCCAGCTCATAGAGCTGGAGTAACTCCGCAGGGTCGCCGTGACATTGTAGCGTGGGGGCAGGTCTGGCTTGAACTTGCCCGGCCAGGCCACGCTGCGCAGCTCGGCGGTGAAGGCACGACAGCCTGCAGTGGCCATGGGAGGCCTTTGGTGACGGAGGGCTTGATCTTGGAGGTCTCCGTGCGCCGCCGTCGGGAGCAGCGTGGGGTCTTGGCGCGCTGGAGCAGCAGCGCGGTCGTGACGGTCCGGTGCGGGGAGCACTCGGGCAGCTTCTTGGGGACGAGGGACCTCTTGGCAGCTCTTCTCTTGTTGTGTTGATGCCGGACGGAGTGGGTTCCGCCCAGGGGCCACGCGCCTTGGGGCCAAGGCGCCTTCTGGAGGGGGAGGCGGCTGAGGCGCCCCCGGAGCTTCATCGCCCGACAAGGAGGGGCGCGGTGCAGCGAGAGGGATGGCGCAGGGGAGCCCCCAGCGGCGCTGAAGAGCTCGGTGATGCGGGCGAGCCACTCGTCGTAGAGGTCGTCGATGGGACGGTAGTGCAGGAGTTCCCGTGCCAGGAGCAACGCGGCGTGCGCGTCCGCAGGAGTGCGTGAAACCATAAGTGCTCCCTAGGTGGTTTTGGTAATTAATGTCAACATATCTCTTGTTGGACTAACACTTTTATCTAGTATGTTTCAGATAAGTTCAACAATGGAGTGGCATGGACTAAAGGATGTGGGAACTCCTTCAAGATGCTAAGGACAAAGGACTGGCTCAAGCTTCAAGCTCAAGACTCTTCATTTTACATTTTAGTGATCCAAGATCACATTGAGTCCATAGGAAAAGCCAATACTATCAAGGAGGGATGAGGTGTTGCTTAATGAGCCTCTTGCTTCAAGTGCTTAGTGATATGCTCCAAATACCCTCAACTACTTTCCCACTTCCACACTGTAACGCCCTCGATGCGGCTATATCTCCCACGTGTCGAAGGACGACTTAGAGGCATAACCGCATTGAAAGCAATGTCACAAGTGAGGTAATCTTCACACAACCCATGTAATACATAAGGAAAAAGAGATACATAGTTGGCTTACAATCGCCACTTCACACAAAACATGAGTAAAACATTACATCATACAGATACAATCAAGGTCCGACTACGGAACCAAAATAAAAGAAGACTACCCCAAATGCTACACAGATCCCGATCGTCCCAACTGGCTCCACTATCGATCAACTCAAACGAAACAACACAAAGAACAAGATCTTCATCGAGCTCCTCCTTGAGCTCGGGTCCATCACCGCACGGTTTCATCGGCACCGCAAACTGGTTTTGAAGTATCTGTGAGTCACGGGACTCAACAATCTCACACCATGAGATCAAGACTATTTAAGCTTAAAGGTAGGACAGGGTAGTGAGGTGGAGCTGCAGCAAGCTTACTAGCATATATGGTGGCTAACATACGCAAAAGAGAGCGAGAAGAGGAGGCAAAGCACGGTCGAACAACTATGATCAAGAAGTGATCCTAGAACAACCTACGCCAAACATAACTCCAACATCGTGTTCACTTCCCTGACTCCGCCGAGAAGAGACCATCACGGTTACACACGCGTTGGTGTATTTTAATTGAGATCCACTTCGGTTTTCTACAACCGACATTAACAAATTCCCATCTGCCACATAACCGCTGGCACGGCTTTGAAAGTTCAAACCCTGCAGGGTGTCCCAACTTAGCCCATGATAAGCTCTCGCGATCAACGGCGAATAGACCTTCTCCCCGGAAGACCCGATCAGTCTCGAATCCTGCCACAAGACATTTCACAGCAATAAAACAAGACCAGCAAAACCTCCCGGATGTGCCGACAAATCCTGATAGGAGCTGCACATATCTCGGTCTCGTGGCACACCGGATTGTCCAAACTTCCGTAGGCGAACCCAGAGTTGCCCCTGGTACACCGGCGGTCGATAGTTTGGACCAGCACTCACGACGAGCACCGCCCGGGGCGGTAAAATAAGATGACCCTTGGGCTCCTAAACCCAAGGGAAAAAGGGCTAGGTGAGGCAAATGGTAAAACCAATGTTGGGCCTTGCTGAAAAGTCTTATTCAAAGCGAACTGTCAAGGGGTCCCATAAATCACCCGACCGCGTTAGGGACGCAAAATCCGGGAACATAATACCGATATGACGGAAACTAGGCGGCAAGAGTGGAACAAAACACAGGCATAAGGCCGAGCCTTCCACCCTTTACCAAGTATATAGATGCGTTAATTAAATAAGATATATTGTGATATCCCAACAAGTAAACATGTTCCAACAAGGAACAACATCTCCATGTTCCAACGAGGAACAAACTTCATCTTCACCTGCAACTAACAACGCTATAAGGGGCTGAGCAAAGCGGTAACATAGCCAAACAACGGTTTGCTAGGAAAGGATGGTTAGGGGTTGACATGGCAATGTGGGTGGCATGATATAGCAAGTGGTAGGCATCGAGCATAGGCATAGCAAAAGAGCGAGCATCTAGCAAGCAAAGATAGAAGTGATTTCGAGGGTATGGTCATCTTGCCTGAAATCCCGCAAGGAAGAAGAACGAATCCATGAAGAAGACAAACGGACGAGGTCGAATGAATCCTCACAACTCCGAACGAAACCGGCTAACGAGAAAAGCAAACCGAAACAAACAAACAACATAGTAAACACACAAGCATAAACATGTCATGATGCACAACAAGTATGATGCATGTCCGTTTAAATAGCATGGCATGGCAATATGCACAAACAATCCTACAAATTAGTGGAGCTCAATATGCAACGAGTTGCATATTGACGAACACCACATCACTTATTTAGTTCTCTCCCGATTAGGTACTCAACAATATTAAATGTTATTAAACATGGCAACGGGTGAAGCATAAGAAACTAACTATTTAGGCAAGATTAAATGAGGCCGAAACAACAACAACAATTCGGAAAATCCTCATATGCAAATTATGGATTCGGTACTGATCTGCCCTAAACACAATTTTAATGTTGTTAAACAGCAAAATAAAGTGTACCATGTTAAACTATGCATTTTTCTACCCCATTTACATATATAATTTATTTAAACCGAAGTTACGGTTATTTAGATATGAAATAAATCATTTTATCATGGCATTTAAGCAATTAATGCAAACAACAATTTTAAACATTTTAATTGTTGTTATCATGATGCGGATGACATGTGCAAGTTTTATGCAATTTTATGAAAATGTTGACAAAAGCATGTTATGAAGCATTGTGTCACCGTGGTGGAAGAAAGGGGTGCCACGGCAACGAATCCGAAAATGGTGCCACGGCAACATATCGGTTCCGACAGCTCATCGAGATGTCGGTGCAAAAGAAAGCGTGAGCATGTCATGCAAGAAGGTGGGGTGATCCCGATTACCGGGTTCCCACGGAACGATGGCATGGCAACGAGGAGGAACAAGCGAGTGACAATTCGGACACGGTGCAAACATATCGTGCATCTCATACATGCAAGGGCATCTCATCGCGGTCGTCTCGGGTTATACCTTCGGATCGATCAAACGGGAGGGTTCGCGTTTCGTAGAGGGAAGTAGACGTTCACGGGTCGTCGAGGGAAGTAGAGGAAGTAGACGTTCATGTCCCGTGGATGTTCGGGGTCCACGGGTCTTCGAGGGTCGATGAGTGGTTCACGCTCGCTTGAAGAGGTACTTGGCGGGTCCGAATCCCTTCGGGTTGTCGTGGTACTTGCGGTCTCGCGATGGTAGTCGTACACGTTTCGAAGAGGAAGTAATTGTTCATGTTCGATGGTAGTGGTACACCTCGCCATCGTGGTACTTGGCGAATCTGCGTAGTCATACACGCTCAAGAAGAAACTTATGCGCGCGCCGTGGAACTTGGCGATCCAAAGGGTACTTGACGAATCCGAGGTCTCCGCCGTAGTGGTACTTGCTGTTACATGTAGTCGAACTTGGCGATCCGTACTTGGCGCCCGTGTGGTAGTCATTCGCCGCCCGATAAAGTGGTACTTGGCGGTCTTAAAAAACACCGTAGTCGCGGCAGGGTATTTGACGATCCACGGAAGGGTCTTGGCGCCCTTGGCGGATGAAGACCGCTGGCGCAGGTGGAGGCAGGACCAGATGGCGAGGCGGCAAGCTTGGCGCGGGCGCCGGGCCGCCGGAGTTGGCCGAGCTCGGGGACGACAGCGCTGGCGCGCCATGGCGTCGGGCAGGGCTTCCCGAGGCAGGGGCGCCGGAGTTGAAGATGCTTGGCGGCCGGAGGGAGTACCGGGTGCAGGGAGCGGCGAGGGTCACCACCTCCGGCAGGGCCGCGCGGAGGAGACACGGAGGCGGGCGACGGAGCAAGGCGGCACGGCGGCCGGTCTTGGCGCAGGAGGCGCGCCATGGCGGAGGACGGCGATCCGGCAGCGGCGCTGCTCGGGACGCTGCTTGGCGGCCGAAGGGAGCAAGGTCGACGGGAAGGTGGAGAGGAGGTGAGGCGGACATGGCGCGGGGCTCGGCGCGGCTCCTCGGGGCGCCGGCGGCAGGAAGCGGCGACGGGGACATGGGAGGCGGAGCCTGTGGCCTCCGCGAGGAGGTGGAAGGGCGAAGGGCACCGCGAGAAGGTGACGAGGAGGGGGTCGGGCGCGGAGAGGAAGGAGCAGGGTGGAGGAGGCGCTCGAGGAGAGATCGAGGGGAAAGGGAGAGGGGATCGCGCGGCGCTGGAGGGAGGACGAGGGGGATGGAGATCCGATCGGGGCTGGGGCTCTCGATCGGCTAGGGTTAGGAGGGATTGGTGGGCCTTGGGCCGCGCGCGAGGTTAGGCCGGCCTGGAGGGAGGCGCTAGGTGGGCTGGGCCTAAGAGGCCTTAGGCCGGCTAGGCACTCTCTCTCCCTCTCTTAAATATATAGCAGAAAAGAAAATAGAGAGACAAAAGAAAGAGAGGGATAGGGAAAGAATTTGGGAACGAGGGCAATTTTCCCGGGCTCACAAAAATGTGAGGAATTTAACAAAAATGGCCCGAGGATTTTGGTGGAACTCCGAAAATGATAGAATAATAATGGCAAGGTTTTGAGGTCAACTCGAGTAGAAAAGGCATGGGATTTATTATGCAAGTGGGTTATGGTGATTCCAAAACAATGGAATATTTTAATATAGCTCCCTAATATTGGGAGGATATGTTATAAAGAGAAGTCACCATGTGAATCCTCGGTTTAAATGGATCAAAAATCCATACAATTTATTTAGTTGAGTTTTAAAAATTAATGACATGATGGCATGATGACATGATGCAATGCAAAAACAAAACAAACCACACGACAAAACTCGAAACCCCGGAAGGCAATCAAGCTCCGGTCTTGGGGCGTTACAACACTCCACCATTACGAGAGGATCTCGCCCCGAGATCTAGGATGGCACCGAGAAAAGCGGAAGAGGAAGAGGTAAAACAAAGTTGCTTCTCCGACAAACGAGTGAAACCAAAGAACCTTGAGAGGTTGAACAAAATGAAAGAAAGAAAACAATGAAGATGAAGAAAGTTGAAAACACTCTGGTTGAAACGAGATAAGAATGATATAATTTTGGCAGCACTCCGATTGGAAGAAGAAGGAAACTTGATAAGATGAAAAGAACTTGTAGAGATGACACAACCTCCGGTTAAATGGATAATGCAAGAAAAAGAACATGATCTTGGCAAAACGAGACGATGGGTCGAAGAGAGCAACATCACAATGCCTTCGAAACGAAAGAATAGAATCTAGATTGTTGGGATAAAGGGATGGAGAAGAAAATGACAACTTCTACCACAAATGAATTTGAATGAAGCATCCTTACAAACAAGGATAGAACGGAGTTGTTTGAAAAAACCAACAACGGTAAGAATAAACTTGTAGTGGGCTTATGAAAACATCTCAAAATTATGAGGTGAGCTTCTGCCACCAACGGAAACATTTGATTGGATTGAGAGCAACACGGAGATGAAAACTTCTTTCATCGAGAGGACAAATGAAGAACTTGGGTCCTTTATAAGCACCATAAATAGCAACAATCCTTAGGGAAAGCTTTAGGTGAAATATAGCCCAAGACAACTCCAATGAAGAGATTGATGGATTTAAAATACCTCATTCTTGACAACATGTGAATCATGAAACACGAACTCAAATTGTCGAGAATGACATAACACCACCTCAAAAGATAAGGTAGAACGAATTGCACTTCGAAATGCAAGAAGAAGAATACTTGAACTCCTCAAAACAAAACATGTGTTGAGCACCATGTTCAATTTTGAGTATAGCTTGGCGGATCATAACTCCGAGAGAAATCTTGAAGAACAATTGAAGAATGAAAAGAATCCTTGACGAACCACCATGTAGAGCCTCCATGATGAACTCCGGTAACCAAAAGGGTGATAAAAGAAAGAGAAGTTGACGACACAAGGTGAAGCCTTGCAGTGATAAGATGAAGCTTTGAAATGATATAACCGAGAAAACTTTGAACTCCGGAAAGAAAGATGAACAAATGAAATCAAGAATTTTGATGAACCTCCAAAATAAGGAATTGAATTTACTCGATGGAACAAGAATAAGAATTACATTATGTTGATCCTTCACCAATTAAATTGATGACAAGCAATGGATTAGGCATACTACTTATTCTCGTAGAAAGGATTAAGATAGATATGGCGCAAACTTGAGAAGGTATTGATGGAACCACCGGTGGGATTTGGAAACAACAAATAAATTGATATGATAACAAAGGAAGTGAAATCTTGAACAAGCCACCGTAAGAATTTAAAATGAACATAGCAAAGGCACAATTCACCGGGAAGAATTAGAAAATGAATAAAGATGCTTGATAGAATTTAGATACATTAGAGCGAAGAGATCATGAACTGATTAGAGGATATTTCGACGATGCACCGGTGAGATTTGGAAAACAAGAGTTGAACGCTTGAATGAATAATTCTGAGATGATGGGCTCCGGAGAATCAAACTGAAAAGACTCCTGAAATGCTCCGGGTGAGTGAAAATAATTCTCACAATCAAAACAAATATGAGGATGGCACGAAGCTAGAACCATGAATCTTGAAGAGAATGGAGCAAGACTAAAGAGAAACTCGTCTTCGGTCTTCAAAATTCGAGAATGACGATGAGAAACATCACCATGAATTATTGAGGCACTCCGGAATGAAAATTATAAAGGTTGAACCACAAGATGAAAAGAATTTGAAATATCTTGGAGAAAGACATTAGACTGATGATAATTCATCCTTACATCAAACTTTGCAAAGAATTTGAGAATAACTCCGGAAAATTAGAAGAGTCAGGTAAGATCCTGGGAAAAGACCTGTGGGTTAGGGCCCACTCAAAAGAACCACCGTTGAACAATTGTTTGAAATAGATATTGCACCGGTAGAATTAAATGGCTTGAATGAGATAGCATCCTCAAAAGAACTTGAGTGAATTGAGAATGGAAACTAGAATCTTCTGAGATATCTTCAACACTCCGGAACAATTGAATAGCGAGAAATGGATGATTAAGAGATGCACCGACATGAGAAAGCATTTGAAACGATGAAAAGAATACGATCAACACTGAAAACTTGACTTAAATCCACCGGAGAAGAAAATTAGAATGGAACAATGATAAGGTTGAAACTTCCTTAGCGTCTTCATGAGAAATCACCGGATAAAACAATAAAGGAAAAGAATGAAGAAACTTCTCTCAATAAAATGGATACTTGATTAAGAAATCTGAGTCCTTGAAGAAAAAGGGTGGGAGGGCGGGAAAACAAAGACAACTAGCGACGGATGAAACAAACACCGTTGAGAAAACTTAGAATTGATCTCGCAAATGTTGAAATGATCGAATCCACTTAAAGAGAAGCACGCCGGTTGAGAAAAGAATTAACATGACGGTCTCGATGATCAAGAAGGATTAGTATTCACATAGCAATATGAGAACACCATTTAGGAAAGGTATGGAATCAACACTTGGCATTGAAGCAACTTGAATACCACAAAACAAAACAAAAACAAAGGATTTGGCTTGCAGAATAAGCCGAAACAAATACATATGATAGAGATTTACCCAATCCCATATCATGCATCTGTCGGAAAGATATTCCAGGAGCTACTTGAATTCCCACCTATAAACTCCCGAAACTTTCTGGTTATGCAATCAGGTGTTGGGGATACAGGGGACACAAAATATATCACCCAAACTAACAATACCTAGATCCAGCTGTATCCATCCTTCAACACATAACCAAGAAACCTCCGGAAATCGTTTACCTCGACCTTCGAAAAGCATCCGTTATTCGAGTCATGGCAATACTCCCGCACTCGCCACAGTACTGGGCTATCAGGGTTATCTCACCAACAACTGCACAAAAGAGATTTCGATGTCGGCAAAACTCAGGTATTCCAGAACTGCAACGATAAATTTGTGACGACAACACCTCGGAGCTCAACTCCCCGGGACACTGCCACAACCCCTAAATGTCAGGAGGCACCAAGAACAATGTTCTCGTCACAAAACCATCGGAACGATTCCAAGATACCCGTGATCCTAAAAAAAATTTTTTAGTGAAATTTGAGGAGAGAAAAGTCAAAACTCTACGTCAGGATACCTCACCAGAGCGACGAAGGGACTGAGGAGTAAAAAGAATCCTACTCTCCGATATATATAATCCTAAGACTCAAAACATTTTCCGTTCTAGACTCAACAACGCCAAAGAAACAATCAAGCAGGGGCTCCTAAGTCGGGAAGGCTCGATTACCAACTTGTACGCCTCGATGCGGCTATATCTCCCACGTGTCGAAGCACGACTTAGAGGCATAACCGCATTGAAAGCAATGTCGCAAGTGAGGTAATCTTCACACAACCCATGTAATACATAAGGAAAAGAGATACATAGTTGGCTTACAATCGCCACTTCACACAAAACATGAGTAAAACATTACATCATACAGATACAATCAAGGTCCGACTACGGAACCAAAATAAAAGAAGACTACCCCAAATGCTACACAGATCCCCGATCGTCCCAACTGGCTCCACTCTCGATCAACTGAAATGAAACAACACAAAGAACAAGATCTTCATCGAGCTCCTCCTTGAGCTCGGGTCCATCACCGCACGGTTTCATCGGCACCGCAAACTGGTTTTGAAGTATCTGTGAGTCACGGGGACTCAGCAATCTCACACCCGCGAGATCAAGACTATTTAAGCTTAAAGGTAGGACAGGGTAGTGAGGTGGAGCTGCAGCAAGCGACTAGCATATATGGTGGCTAACATACGCAAAAGAGAGCGAGAAGAGGAGGCAAAGCACGGTCGAACAACTATGATCAAGAAGTGATCCTAGAACAACCTACGTCAAACATAACTCCAACACCGTGTTCACTTCCCGGACTCCGCCGAGAAGAGACCATCACGGTTACACACGCGGTTGGTGTATTTTAATTGAGATCCACTTCGGGTTTTCTACAACCGGACATTAACAAATTCCCATCTGCCACATAACCGCTGGCACGGCTTTGAAAGTTCAAACCCTGCAGGGTGTCCCAACTTAGCCCATGATAAGCTCTCGCGATCAACGAAGGAATAGACCTTCTCCCGGAAGACCCGATCAGTCTCGAATCCGGCTACAAGACATTTCACAGCAATAAAACAAGACCAGCAAACCTCCCGGATGTGCCGACAAATCCTGATAGGAGCTGCACATATCTCGGTCTCAGGCACACCGGATTGTCCAAACTTCCGTAGGCGAACCCAGAGTTGCCCTGGTACACCGGGCGGTTGACAGCTTGGACCAGAACTCACGACGAGCACCGGCCCGGGGTAAAATAAGATGACCCTTGGGCTCCGAAACCCAAGGGAAAAGGGCTAGGTGAGGCAAATGGTAAAACCAATGTTGGGCCTTGCTGGAAAAGTCTTATTCAAAGCGAACTGTCAAGGGGTCCCATAAATCACCCGACCGTTAGGGACGCAAAATCCGGGAACATAATACCGATATGACGGAAACTAGGGCGGCAAGAGTGGAACAAAACACTGCATAAGGCCGAGCCTTCCACCCTTTACCAAGTATATAGATGCGTTAATTAAATAAGATATATTGTGATATCCCAACAAGTAAACATGTTCCAACAAGGAACAACATCTCCATGTTCCAACGAGGAACAAACTTCATCTTCACCTGCAACTAACAACGCTATAAGGGGGGCTGAGCAAAGCGGTAACATAGCCAAACAACGGTTTGCTAGGAAAGGATGGTTAGGGGTTGACATGGCAATGTGGGTGGCATGATATAGCAAGTGGTAGGCATCGTAGCATAGGCATAGCAAAAGAGCGAGCATCTAGCAAGCAAAGATAGAAGTGATTTCGAGGGTATGGTCATCTTGCCTGAAATCCCGCAAGGAAGAAGAACGAATCCATGAAGAAGACAAACGGACGAGGTCGAATGAATCCTCACAACTCCGGAACGAAACCGAAGCTAACGAGAAAAGCAAACCGGAAACAAACAAACAACATAGTAAACACACAAGCATAAACATGTCATGATGCACAACAAGTATGATGCATGTCCGGTTTAAATAGCATGGCATGGCAATATGCACAAACAATCCTACAAATTAAGTGGAGCTCAATATGCAACGAGTTGCATATTGACGGAACACCACATCACTTATTTAGTTCTCTCCCGATTAGGTACTCAACAATATTAAATGTTATTAAACATGGCAACGGGTGAAGCATAAGAAACTAACTATTTAGGCAAGATTAAATGAGGCCGGAAACAACAACAACAATTCCGGAAAAATCCTCATATGCAAATTATGGATTCGGTACTGATCTGCCCTAAACACAATTTTAATGTTGTTAAACAGCAAAATAAAGTGTACCATGTTAAACTATGCATTTTTCTACCCCATTTACATATATAATTTATTTAAATCCGAGTTACGGTTATTTAGATATGAAATAAATCATTTTATCATGGCATTTAAGCAAATTAATGCAAACAACAATTTTAAACATTTTAATTGTTGTTATCATGATGCGGATGACATGTGCAAGTTTTATGCAATTTTTATGAAAATGTTGACAAAAGCATGTTATGAAGCATTGTGTCACCGTGGTGGAAGAAAGGGGTGCCACGGCAACGAATCCGAAAATGGTGCCACGGCAACATATCGGTTCCGACAGCTCATCGAGATGTCGGTGCAAAAGAAAGCGTGAGCGTGTCATGCAAGAAGGTGGGGTGATCCTGATTACCGGGTTCCCACGGAACGATGGCATGGCAACGAGGAGGAACAAGCGAGTGACAATTCGGACACGGTGCAAACATATCGTGCATCTCATACATGCAAGGGCATCTCATCGCGGTCGTCTCGGGTTATACCTTCGGATCGATCAAACGGGAGGGTTCGCGTTTCGTAGAGGGAAGTAGATGTTCACGGGTCGTCGAGGGAAGTAGAGGAAGTAGTCGTTCATGTCCCGTGGATGTTCGGGGTCCACGGGGTCTTCGAGGGTCGACAGTAGTGGTTCACGTTCGTTTTCGAAGAGGTACTTGGCGGGTCCGAATCCCTTCGGGGTTGTCGTGGTACTTGCGGTCTCGCGATGGTAGTCGTACACGTTTCGAAGAGGAAGTAATTTTTCATGTTCGATGGTAGTGGTACACCTCGTCATCGTGGTACTTGGCGAATCTGCGTAGTCATACACGTTCAAGAAGAAACTTATGCGGCGTCGTGGAACTTGGCGCATCCAAAGGGTACTTGACGAATCCGAGGTCTCCGGCCGTAGTGGTACTTGCTGTTACATGTAGTCGAACTTGGCGATCCCGTACTTGGCGTTCCAAAGGTGGTAGTCGTTCAAGCGCCCGATAAAGTGGTACTTGGCGGTCTTCAAAAAACACCGTAGTCGCGGTAGGGTACTTGACGATCCACGGAAGGGTCTTGGCGCCCTTGGCGGATGAAGACCGCGATGCGAGGTGGAGGCAGGACCAGATGGCGAGGCGGCAAGCTTGGCGCGGCGCGCCGGGGCCGCCGGAGTTGGCCGAGCTTCGGGACGACAGCGCGCGCGGCCATGGCGTCGGGCAGGGCTTCCCGAGGCAGGGGCGCCGGAGTTGAAGATGCTTGGCGGCCGGAGGGAGTACCGGCGCAGGAGCGGCGAGGTCACCACCTCCGGCAGGCCACGGCGGAGGAGACACGGGAGGCGGGCGACGGAGCAAGGCGGCACGGCGGCCGGTCTTGGCGCAGGGAGGCGCGGCCATGGCGGAGGACGAAGGATCCGGGCAGCGGCCGCGGCTCGGGATGCTGCTTGGCGGCCAAGGGAGCAAGGTCGACGGAAGGTGGAGAGGAGGTGAGGCGGACATGGCGCGGGGCTCGGGCGCTGCTCCTCGGGCACCGCGGCAGGAAGCGGCGACGGGGACATGGGAGGCGGAGCTCCAGGGCCTCCGGCGAGGAGGTGGAAGGGCGAAGGGGCACCGCGAGAAGGTGACGAGGAGGTGTCGGGCGCGGAGAGGAAGGAGCAGGGTGGAGGAGGCGCTCGAGGAGAGATCGAGGGGAAAGGGAGAGGGGATCGCGCGGCGCTGGAGGGAGGACGAGGGGGATGGAGATCCGATCGGGGCTGGGGCTCTCGATCGGCTAGGGTTAGGAGGGATTGGTGGGCCTTGGGCCGCGCGCGAGGTTAGGCCGGCCTGGAGGGAGGCGCTAGGTGGGCTGGGCCTAAGAGGCCTTAGGCCGGCTAGGCACTCTCTCTCCCTCTCTTAAATATATAGCAGAAAAGAAAATAGAGAGACAAAAGAAAGAGAGGGATAGGGAAAGAATTTGGGAACGAGGGCAATTTTCCCGGGCTCACAAAAATGTGAGGAATTTAACAAAAAATGGCCCGAGGATTTTTGGTGGAACTCCGGAAAATGATAGAATAATAATGGCAAGGTTTTGAGGTCAACTCGGAGTAGAAAAGGCATGGGATTTATTATGCAAGTGGGTTATGGTGATTCCAAAACAATGGAATATTTTTAATATAGCTCCCTAATATTGGGAGGATATGTTATAAAGAGAAGTCACCATGTGAATCCCTCGGTTTAAATGGATCGAAAAATCCATACAATTTATTTAGTTGAGTTTTAAAAATTAATGACATGATGGCATGATGACATGATGCAATGCAAAAACAAAACAAACCACACGACAAAACTCGGAAACCCTGGAAGGCAACTGAAGCTCCGGTCTTGGGGCGTTACACACACATATGTCCTAAAACCTAAAGTCAAACTCGGCCCCACTTATTCTTCCTATCCGGCGCCACCGAGTTTGGATGTCTTAGCCACTGCCACAAACCCTAGGCAAATCGGTTTCACCGAGATGGGATTGTAATCTCTCTGTGTATGTCCATTATCAAAATCGGTCTCACCGAGTTTGAGCAATCGGTACTACCGAGATTACAATGCAAACTTTCTGGTTGACTCATTATCAAAATCGGTCCCGCCGAGTTTGAGTAATCGGTCCAACCGAGTTTGCCTGACCAACTCTCTGGTTAGCTAATTACCAAAATCGGTCTCACCGAGTTTGTGTAATCGGTCTCACCGAGATTACGTTATGCCCTAACCCTAACCATATCGGTCCTACCGAGTTGCATTTCGGTCCCACCGAAAATCCTAACGGTCACTAGATTTGCTGAATTGGTCCGACCGAGTTTCTCAATTCAGTCCCACCGAGTTTGGCAAATTGTGTGTAACGGTTAGATTTTGTGTGGAGGCTATATATACCCCTCCACCTCCTCTTCATTCATGGAGAGAGCCATCAGACTGAACCTACACTTCCAGCATCCTATTTCTGAGAAAGAACTACCTACTCATGTGTTGAGGCCAAGGTATTCCATTCCTACCATATGAATCTTGATCTCTAGCCTTCCCCATGTTGCTTTCCACTCAAACCCTCTTTCCACCAGATCCAAATCCAATGAGAGAGAGTTGAGTGTTGGGAGACTATCATTTGAAGCACAAGAGCAAGGAGTTCATCATCAACACACCATTTGTTACTTCTTGGAGAGTGGTGTCTCCTAGATTGGTGAGGTGTCACTTGGGAGCCCCCGACAAGATTGTGGAGTTGAACCAAGGAGTTTGTAAGGGCGAGGAGATCGCCTACTTCATGAAGATCTACCGCTAGTGAGGCAAGTCCTTCATGGGTGACGGCCATGGTGGGATAGACAAGGTTGCTTCTTCATGGACCCTTCGTGGGTGGAGCCCTCCGTGGACTTGCGCAACTGTTACCCTTCGTGGGTTGAAGTCTCCATCAACGTGGATGTACGATAGCACCACCTATCGGAACCACGACAAAAACATCCGTGTCTCCAATTGCGTTTGGATCCTCCAAACCCTTCCATTTACTTTCTTGCAAGTTGCATGCTTTACTTTCCGCTACTCATATACTCTTTGCATGCTTGCTTGTTATGTATTGAAAAAGTTAAACTTGTGCCTAAACTCCACTTATACTATAATAAGGTTAAAAAACTGCAACTTTGGTACTTAGGGTCTAATCACCCCCCTGTAGACACCTCTTCTCAAGATCCTACAAGTGGTATCAGAGCTTTGGTCTCCATTGCCTTGGTTTAATCACCATTGGAGGAAGATGGATGAGTCTACTTTGGTGAGTCTTAGACATAGAGTGCCTATTCTTGATGGAGAGCATTTTCATGAGTGGAAAAATGAGATGCTTGTAATTTTCAGTCAATATCATTTGAACACGTACATTGCTAGCCCTTGTGCACCTCATGTTGATCCTATGCATCCTACCCATGATGAGTCTATTGACATGATTAGGAATCTTAGAACTGCCGAACTTATCATTAGAGAACTGCCTAGAAACTTGATTGGATGTTTGCCCACTTTTAAGTGTGCCTATACTATATGGAAATTTCTTGAGGAACGATTTCCAAATTATTCCTTGAAAAATCTAGATGAAATTCTCCATAAGTCTATTGCTTTGAGTAAAATGAATACTAGTGATCCTATGTTTGGTGATCGTCTATTTGAGCTTACAAACCTTATGCGTGCCAAAGGAAATGTTGGTATTATTAGTGATATTATTTCCGAAGCTATAAGAATTCATAAGCAAGATCATTGTCAAACTCACTCTAAGGAATTACCCTCTCTACGATTTGATCCACCACATGACGATATTGAACATGGATACTATGATGAGGATGATGATAGTGACTTCGATCTTGATGATGCAATGAGACACTTCGGTCTTATGGCAAATATTCGGGGATATATGTCAGGAGGAAAGGAATGGGTTCTTGATAGTGGATGTACCGATCACATGACCAGAGATAAAGACATGTTTCGTGAGCTTGCTGATAATGATAGTCCTCGAAAGTATGTCACCTTCGGTGACAACTCAAAGGGTAAGGTGGTTGGTCTCGGTAAGGTGGCCATCACACATGATAGCTCCATTCAGAATGTCATGCTCGTTGAATCTCTTGGCTACAACTTACTTTCAATATCTAGACTTGCTGATTTCGGTTTCAATGTCCTATTTACTGAAATTGATTGCCAAGTGTTTCGTCGAGACAATCATAAAATGGTCTTTACCGGTATACGTAGAGGTGATCTATACATTGTTGATTTCACTAAAAAGGCTCAACCTAAAACTTGCTTCATTGCTAAATCGTCAAAAGGTTGGTTATGGCATAGACGATTAGGTCACGTTAGCATGAGAAACCTTGACAAGCTTATTAAAGGGAATCATATCCTTGGAGTTAACGATGTCATATTTGATAAGTATAGACTTTGCTGTGCTTGTCAAGCAGGTAAACAGGTTGGAGGAAGGCATCCCGTGAAGAACAACATCACCACAAAGAGGCCACTCGAGCTACTTCACATGGATTTCTTTGGTCCCAACTCCTACAAGAGTCCCGGTGGAAATTCTTTTGGTTTAGTTATAGATGATGATTTTTCAAGATTTACGTGGGTGTTCTTTCTCGATGATAAATCGCAGGTCCAAAAGATCTTCAAAAACTTCGCTAGAAAGGCCCAAAATCAATTTGAAGTAAACATCAAGAAGGCTCGCAGCGACAACGGAACGGAGTTCAAGAACGCAAATGTGGACACCTTTCTTGACGAAGAAGGGATTTCACACGAGTTCTCGGCTACGTACACACCTCAACAAAATGGAGTTGTTGAGAGGAAGAACCGGACGCTCATCAAAATGGCGAGAACGATGCTTGATGAGTACAAGACGCCGAAGCACTTTTGGGCAGAAGCGGTTGAGACAGCTTGTCATGCAACAAATCGGTTGTACCTTCACAAGCTACTCGGCAAGACGGCATACAAGCTCCTCACCAGTAACAAACCCCAAGTTGGATACTTTCGAGTATTCAGCTCAAAGTGCTACATTCTTGATAAGCATCGTCGTTCTAAATTTTCTCCTTAGTCTCATGAAGGTTTCCTACTAGGTTATGGCTCAAACTCTCACACTTACCGTGTCTACAACAATTTCACCCGAAAGGTTGAAGAGACGGTAGATGTGAAGTTTGATGAATCTAACGGCTCGCAAATAGAGCAATTTCCAATTGATGTAGGAGACAAAGATCCTTCGGAAGCAATCCAAGACTTGTCTATTGGCATGGTTCGTCCAACAGAGGTAAAGGAGAGTACCTCGTCCGTCCAAGTGGAAGGTTCTACTTCACAACAAGGTGAACCAAGAGTTGATACGGAAGCATCCACAAGTGGGACACACCAAGATGAAGAAAACGAGGAAGTGCATCAAGATGAACGTCAACGACATCCTTCTCCACCACGACAAGAGAACGACAACGCCAACAATGAAGAAGGCCAAGAAGAAGAGCAAGATGAAGAAGATGTTCAACGAAGACCCAAGCAAAAGCTTTCACGAGTTCGAGCAAGAATTTCTAAAGACCATCCCGTCGAGCAAATCTACAATGATATTCAAACCGGGAGAATCAGTCGCTCTAAAACTCGCTTAGCTAACTTTTGTGAAAACTATTCTTTCATCTCTAGCATTGAACCAATGAAGGTCGAAGAAGCATTGGAAGATCCGGATTGGATAAATGCTATGCATGAAGAGCTACACAACTTTGAGAGGAATCAAGTTTGGACATTGGTTGAGAATCCCAACAACAACCACAACATCATCGGTACCAAATGGGTGTTTCGCAACAAGCAAGATGAAGATGGACAAGTAGTTCGCAACAAAGCACGTCTCGTCGCCCAAGGCCACACACAAGTCGAAGGTATGGACTATGGTGAGACTTATGCTCCCGTTGCTAGACTTGAGTCCATTCGCATCTTACTTGCCTATGCTAATCATCATGATATCACCTTGTAACAAATGGACATTAAAAGTGCTTTTCTAAATGGTGAAATAGAGGAGGCAGTTTATGTTAAGAAACCTCCTGGCTTTGTCAATCCTAAGAAACCCAATCATGTTTAGAAACTTCACAAAGCTCTTTATGGTCTTAAACAAGCTCCTAGAGCATGGTATAAATGCTTGACCAAGTTCCTTATTGAAAAAGGCTTTGAAATTGGGAAAATTGATTACACACTTTTTACTAAAAGGGTTAATGGTGAATTATTTGTATGCCAAATTTATGTTGATGATATCATATTTGGATCAACTAACCCTCATTTTAGTGAAAAGTTTGGGAAGCTAATGTCGGAGAAGTTTGAGATGTCAATGATGAGTGAACTCAAATTCTTTCTTGGGTTGCAAATCAAGCAAACTAAGGAAGGTACTTTTGTCTCTCAAACGAAGTACACCAAGGACTTATTCAAGAAGTTCAATATGCAACAATGCAAAGGTATGACTACACCCATGCCCACTAGTGGACATCTTGACTTAACCAAAGATGATGAACCGGTTGATCAAAAGGTTTATCGCTCTATGATTGGTTCATTGTTATATCTATGTGCTTCACGTCCCGATATTATGCTAAGTGTGTGCATGTGTGCATGATATCAAGCTTCTCCTAAAGAATGTCACCTTAAGGCCGTGAAAAGGATAGTGAGATACTTAATCCATACACCAAATTTTGGCATTTGGTATCCTAAGAGGGCCTCTTTCGATCTTGTTGGCTACTCCGACTCGGACTATGCCGGTGACAAGGTTGATAGAAAGTCCACTTCGGGTACTTGCCAATTTCTTGGTAGATCTCTTGTGTCTTGGTCCTCCAAGAAACAAAACTCAGTATCCTTATCCACTGCCGAAGCGGAATACATTGCCGCTGGTTCATATTGTGCTCAATTACTTTGGATGACCCAAACTCTTAAAGATTATGGGATATATGTGAAACATGTTCCATTGCTTTGTGACAATGAAAGTGCTATCAAAATTGGTCATAATCCCGTACAACATTCTCGAACTAAGCATATTGAAGTTCGTCATCATTTCATTCGAGATCATGTTGCTAAGGGTGACATTGATCTTAAGCATGTTCGCACCGAAAATAAATTAGCGGATATATTCACTAAACCTCTTGATGAGAAAGTGTTTTGCAGGTTAAGAGGAGAATTGAACATCATTGATGCTTCAAACTTGGAGTAGAAACTCCATTGAATACATGCAAGACATGAGCTTATGACTAATCCTTGATATCTCACCTATGATGGAAATCTTATGTCTTGGATATATTTGTATCTTGCATGTTATCTAACCCATGTAGGTACTTGGTTGAATCAAATTCCATGAGGTTGTAACCTACGCATATCTTGAGCAATCTCTACATCACCAAGTCTCTACACAAGGTGGTTGAAGCCAAGGAAGCACAAAACCATTTAAACATATCCTTTGACAAATTCTATGTTGAGCTTCATGATTGTCATTGTTGGATACACAAGTGCTCTTCCTTGCACGAACTAACCCATGTAGGTAGATGGACTCAAATTCCAAGTGGTGCTCCAAATTCTTGATGAGCTACATCAACCTTGAGCAACCCACACAAGTTCAACTACATGGACGACACCACCAACCAAGGTATGTTATTCCATCTTAGAGAAGCTTTACTCCAAGTCATGAGTTAAAGCAACTCGACAAGATGTGAATACATCAAGATGCTTAAACGAAAAATGGCAACCCCATTTTGAGCTTAAACGATGAGTATGACCTATGATCAAGTGATCCCACTTGACTCCTAAGTCAATATACTCTAACATAGGTGACTTTGTCGACGACCATCTCTAGATGAAGTTCTCTTGTGTTCTTTTCTGTGTTCTTGCATTCGTCCTATGCATATGTGTTTCCCCTTTTCAAAAAAAACTTCATCTAGATTTCTTTCTGTTTTCTCTGCATTTTCTGCATTCCAATTCATTGCATATCATTCAGTAAATTCCTTGCAAATCTTTGTGAGATCTTATTAGTCAAGTGAGCTGAGGTGACAAGTGTTTTCTCTGCGATGAACTCGGTTACACCGATTTATTATTTTCGTTCCAACCGAAAACTTTCGGTACCACCGAAGCATACCACTCGGTGCCACCGATTTCACAAAAGGAAAATCAGTTTGCCACTTATTCTGTGTTCCTTTTGATCCAGCTCCACTCAATGAATCTTGTCCTCTACAAGCATCACATTTTTATCATTGCTTTATGTTGTGACTCAAGGATCAAACCCATTCACGACAAATTCCAGCGGGGGAGAGAGAGCTCACATTTTTTTATCAAGCCCTTCTTGGAAATTGATGTCAAAGGGGGAGAGAGAGATCACATCAAAGCTTATCACTTAAAGAGATCATCTCAAAGGGAGAGAAAGATCCTTCAGGGAGAGAGACAGAGAGATCTCCAAGGGGAGAGAATACTAGTAGAGAGTATTTCTCAAGGATCCCAGATGCTTGGTGTTCAAGAGGAGAGATGCCACATGTCTTCTTGAGGGGAAAGACATGTTCATATGTGCTTATTTGCATCAGCTTGCATTAGCTCTGTTCATTTATATCTTTCAGCTCTGATTTTCTGTTCCCTACATTCTCCCAGTATCCCATGCTAGATTCAGGGGGAGCAAGACATCTATGGGAAAGAAATCATCTAAATTCATTGCATATCTTTACTCTTGGGGACATGTCAAATCAATTGTAGTACTTAGTACCCACTCTCTACATGTCATCCCAGTCTTGGTATTCTTGTGGTTTCTTTTGTTTACTCTGGCTAGTAGGTGCATCTGTGTTATCTAACCTTGTTTACGTAGGTTCATTCCATCCTAAGCCAACTCAAGACTACAAGGTAATTATATGCATCACAATCATGTGTATGAGGAATTCTTGCTGATGTACACACTGTTTGCAAGAAGGACTCATGGGCATGAAGGTATTTTCTTTAATATTCTTTGCTCTGATGCATATGGCCAAGATACATGTAACACATTGCCTGCTCTATCATGGTTATGTTATCACATGCTTCTATATTCCATATTCACATGATTGCATACATGTAGGGGGAGCCTATGCCTGTTACATGTCTTTCCAAAGCTTTACTTGCTATTCTTTATATCTTTATCTAAAGCTTTGATGTATGTTGTCATCAATTACCAAAGAGGGGGAGATTGAAAGCACAAGTGCTCCCTAGGTGGTTTTGGTAATTAATGTCAACATATCTCAGATAAGTTCAACAATGGAGTGGCATTGACTAAAGGATGTGGGAACTCCTTCAAGATGCTAAGGACAATGGATTGGCTCAAGCTTCAAGCTCAAGACTCTTCATTTTACATTTTAGTGATCCAAGATCACATTGAGTCTATAGGAAAAGCCAATACTATCAAGGAGGGATGAGGTGTTGCTTAATGAGCCTCTTGCTTCAAGTGCTTAGTGATATGCTCCAAATACCCTCAACTACTTTCCCACTTCCACACATATGTCCTAAAACCTAAAGTCAAACTCGGCCCCACTGATTCTTCCTATCCGGCGCCACCGAGTTTGGATGTCTTAGCCGCTGCCACAAACCCTAGGCAAATCGGTTTCACCGATAGGGATCTCGGTCTCACCGAGATGGGATTGTAATCTCTCTGTATGTCCATTATCAAAATCGGTCTCACCGAGTTTGAGCAATCGGTACTACCGAGATTACAATGCAAACTTTCTGGTTGACTCATTATCAAAATCGGTCCCACCGAGTTTGAGTAATCGGTCCAACCGAGTTAGCCTGACCAACTCTCTGGTTAGCTAATTACCAAAATCGGTCTCACCGAGTTTGTGTAATCGGTCTCACCGAGATTACGTTATACCCTAACCCTAACCATATCGATCCTACCGAGTTGCATTTCGGTCCCACCGAAAATCCTAACGGTCACTAGATTTGCTGAATCGGTCCGACCGAGTTTCTCAATTCGTTCCCACCGAGTTTGGCAAATTGTGTGTGACGGTTAGATTTTGTGTGGAGGCTATATATACCCCTCCACCTCCTCTTCATTCATGGAGACAGCCATCAGACTGAACCTACACTTCCAGCATCCTATTTCTGAGAAAGAACTACCTATTCATGTTTTGAGGCCAAGATATTCCATTCCTACCATATGAATCTTGATCTCTAGCTTTCCCCAAATTGCTTTCCACTCAAACCCTCTTTCCACCAGATCCAAATCCTATGAGAGAGAGTTGAGTGTTGGGGAGACTATCATTTGAAGCACAAGAGCAAGGAGTTCATCATCAACACACCATTTGTTACTTCTTGGAGAGTGGTGTCTCCTAGATTGGCTAGGTGTCACTTGGGAGCCTCCGACAAGATTGTGGAGTTGAACCAAGGAGTTCGTAAGGGCAAGGAGATCGCCTACTTCGTGAAGATCTACCGCTAGTGAGGCAAGTCCTTCGTGGGCGACGGCCATGGTGAGATAGACAAGGTTGCTTCTTCATGGACCCTTCGTGGGTGGAGCCCTCCGTGGACTCGCGCAACCGTTACCCTTAGCGGGTTGAAGTCTCCATCAACGTGGATGTACGATAGCACCACCTATCGGAACCACGAAAAAAACATCCGTGTCTCCAATTGCGTTTGAATCCTCCAAACCCTTCCCTTTACTTTCTTGCAAGTTGCATGCTATACTTTCCGCTGCTCATATACTCTTTGCATGCTTGCTTGTTATGTATTGAAAAAGTTAAACTTGTGCCTAAACTCCACTTAAACTTTAATAAGGATAAAAAACTGCAACTTTGGTACTTAGTGTCTAATCACCCCCGCCCTCTAGACACCTCTTCTCAAGATCCTACAGCGCGATAGGCGTGGGAAAAAGAACCGGCTGGAGTCAGCGACGGGGTGGCAGTGCGGCCTTCCCGCCGCACCGAAGGATGCAGAGACGACGCCTGCTGCTTGTTCCCCGCCGGGCCGGTGGCGGCATTGACGGCAGGCGACGTGGAACAGCGGGGGCGGCCGCCGCGGGGGCCGTCTAGGCGACGCGAGTAGCGTGAGCGGCCCGGCGCTCGGTGCAGGCTCGACGAGCGTCTGACATGGATGCGAGGGGCGGCAAAGAGTAGGGCGGCGGAAGGCGGATTCCGGTGCACCCCTACCTGGCGCGCCAAATGTCGGATTTCGGGTTCCGGCAGACCCTCTAGGTTCGAACTCTAGGTTCGGCACCTCCAACCTACCTACGCCTCGTCGCCTCGCTAGGATCTAAACTACACAAAGAACAACACAGAGGACACGCGGTTTATACTGGTTCAGGCCACCATTGTGGTGTAATACCCTACTCCAGTGTGTGGTGTGGTGGATTGCCTCTGGGGCAGATGATGAACAATACAAAGTGAGAACAACCACGCGAGGGGCTGTTCTTGAGCTGGTGCGATGAATTGCTTGGGTGAGTTCGATCGCCTCTCTCTCTCTCTCTCTGCTAGGGTTCTCTCAGATTGATCCTCTCTCTCCCTTTTTCCGTCCCCCTTGCCTTGGTGGTGGTTAGTCCTATTTATAGAGGGAGGCCCTGGGCCTCTTCCCAAATATTGAGCGGGAAGGGCGCCAAAAATTGGCCATTTTGAAGGGGAACATCTAGTACACTTATCCTGACTAAAGTCGGTCGTCGCCTGCCAAAGACTCTGACGGTGACGCCGGCCTGGGCTCCACGATGACCTCCTTCCTGCCGTTCTGCTGGTCTTGGTCTTGTTGCACCGAAATGGTTGCCTTTGCCTGATGCCTTGGCCTACGCTTGGCTCCTTTGCACCAAAGGGGAAATGAGGACACTACGCGGGCGGGCGCCCACCTGGCGCCCTCGGTCATCATGGCTTGCGCCATAGGCACCTCGTGAGGTACCCCGCCTTGATCTCTCCGCCTCCTCACGAGCCAGCCTAACGAGGCCGTGCCTGAGGAAGCTTCCTGTCGTCCGCCCCGCGAGTCTTGGCTCTCGCGAGGGTCTTGAGCTTGTGCTGATTAAGATGGGTCGTACTGGGCCACTCCTTGAGCCACGCCGCAAGCCGCAGGCAGGCAAGTCTGGGTACCCCCGTTCCCAGAACACCGACAGGAACAAGCGATGGAAATGAGGCATGGCGTACCGCAGAACAGAGGAAACGGCCTTGTGTTCGACCGGCCATGTTCGAAACGGGGTCCTGTTGATTAGGAGGGGTCTGGCGTACCACAAAACGGAGGAAACGGACCTCCTACAGTCGAAACGGGGGTCCTATTGATCGGGAGGGGTGTGGTATACCACAAAATGGAGGAAACGGACCTCCTACGGTCGAAACGGGGGTCCTGTTGATCGGGAGGGGTGTGGCGTACCGCAAAACGGATTTAAACGGACCTCCTACGGTCAAACGGGGTCCTGTTCATCAGAGGGTGTGGCGCATCGCAAAACGGGACTCCATGGGATACAGTTCATCTCCACCGTCGACCTCCTCCAGCCTCCACGGGCTACCGTCGACCTCCTCCAGCCTCCACGGGCTCCTGTTCATCCAGCCTCCACCGCGTGCTACTCCACCGCCTCGCTCAACCACCCTCCACCGTCTCTGCTCATCCAGCCCTCCACACCACGGGGTCATGTTCAACCACCCCTCCACGGGCACCCCTCCACTATCTATTGTTTATCCAGCCCTCCACACCACGGGGTCCTGTTCAACCACCCCTCCACGGGCACCCCTCCACTGTCTACTGTTCATCCAGCCCTCCACACCATGGGGTCCTGTTCATCCAGAGGCAAACGCCACCGCCACTGCTCATCCACCCCCCGCAAGGCTCATTGTTCATCCCAGAGGCAGCATCGATCGGCTTCAGTTAGCAGCAGTAGCGAATGAATCGCTCGATCGAGTTCAGTTAACAGCCATCGATCGATCGCTCGGATTCAGTAACGCTTAGCCTGCAGTGCAAATGCTCAGGTTCAGTTAGAGACCAACGCCTCGCTCGGATTCAGTTAGCCCAATGCCTCGCACACATGCGCGTACGTGTATGAGAGAAACGCGCATCTCTTGGCCCCCGACCTCCCACCGTAACAGGCAACTCCCCGAAATTTTCCTCCCCCTCGCTTCTACAACGGTTTTTTCCGTCATGGACGGCCCAAAGAATATCATGCAGACGCGTCTCCGGCCCGCCCAGGACTAAAAGCCCATTTTCTGTCATGATTTTTTGTCATAGAAGTAGGAGCCCACCACATCTATGATGTTACCGGGTTCTGTCACAATTATCGTCATAGAAGTGTCATATGTATAACAAAAAAAAATTCATTCGGCCTAAAATGTCACGGATGTGTCTTTTTTTTGTAGTGTTGACGAAGTCCTTGAAGGCGCTCGTTCAATACAAGCTTAGTGCTCGAAGAATATTATGTTCTAGTGATATGTATTCCCGTTGAAAAACAATGTTTTACTGAATTGTAAAGGCTATTTTTATACTTTTGACTGAAAGTATTATGATGCCTCTGTATGCCGTTTATGTATATATATATATATATATATATATATATATATATATATATATATATATATATATATATATATATATATATATATATATATATATATATATATATATATATATATATATAAAACCTGAAAGTTTGTAGTCGTTAACTTCAGCCCCACGCATATAATGCGGGGTGTTATGGCGTGTGTTCACACTTGATCCAACGTCTTGGTCCATTAAGGAGGTGATAGCGCAGTTGAACTAGGCAATCGGACTATATTGCTTTAACACTTTCACTTAGCCATAGGAGTTTGATAGTGGGGCTACTATATAGCCCCTGGTGGCTCCGCGCTCATCCGAATATGGGGCGCGTACATGCCTGGCCGAGAAATGGCCCTTCGTTAATGCGGAGGAATCCCGAAGATTCCGCTAGGTCATCGAGTGGTTGACCAGTCTCACGCTTTATCATGACAGTCAGCCGCTTTCATCGAGGTGCTCGTCCGGCCGAACCAGGGCACAATTGCAGTAGTTCTCCTGGTGCCGCCTTAGCCGATAGAGCGGAACGTAAGGTAGCAAAGCACAGGAGCCGGGAAAACCCAACATTTGACCAAAGACATGATTCGCAGTTGATGCATATAAGGCCAAACTCGCGACGCCGAACACTCCTTAAGGTATTCGGTCTTTGAAATATATACCGGGCTAAATGATGCCATTGGATAATGAGCCCATGGTGTCTGGGAACGAGCAATATTCTGACGTGACCACATGCCAAGAACGCCAGCATCCTTCTTGGTTGTATTGAGAATCCAGAGGATGTGAACAACAAAAGAAAGTAAAAAAGGTTTACGCAGGGTCTTAATCTAAAGAGAAACCTTTGAACGGGTCCCTGCTGCACGTCTACGCCTATGTCTCTGTTGTGCCGTATCCTGGATGGGTGTAGCACGATTGTCTTCTGTAAAAGAGAGGACCTTAGTTGAAAGTTGTCAAGCAAAAAATTGGCTAGTATAAATAAACCATTTAAAAGTCAAGATGGGTAAAGTTGAGCTGAATTATCACTGAGAAGCCCCTGGTACCGTCTATAAGGGTATAACCATCAAACCAATCTCTATCCAATGATTAGCCGGACTCGTTTATCCATGTCAGTGGTCTTAACAACCGGTCATCTATTCTGGCGGTGAGGCCGTCTAGTGTTCGGCTGTTAAAGCAGCCGTACGTTCTTCTGCTCGTAAGGAGCGCTCAACATCTCCATCTACCGTGATGATGCCACGCGGACCGGGCATTTTAAGCTTGAGAAAAGCATAATGCCGTATTTCATTAAAACAAGCGAAAGCTGCTTGTCCGAGTAGTGCTTGATAGCTACTTAGGAATGGAGCAATGTCGAAGGTTAACTTTTCGCTTCGGAAGTTGTTGGGCGAGCCGAACACAACCTCCGAGATTAGAGAACCGTGCAGCGGCCCTCGTACTGGTATTACTCCCTTGAAGGTAGTATTGATGTGGCTGATTTTTGTTGGGTTTATCCTCATTTTGCGGATGGTGTCCTGATATATCAGATTTAGACTGCTGCCGCCGTCCATAAGGACTCGTGTGAGATGGTATCCGATTATTATTGGGTCCAGCACCAAGGCAGCTGATCCTTCATGTTGGATGCTTGTTAGGTGATCCCTGCGATCAAAAGTGACCGGGCAGGCCGGCCAGGGGTTGAATTCAGGTGTAACGGGCTCTACGGCTCATGTATTTTGGAGTGCATATTTGCTTCTCCTCTTTGTCACGTGGATCACCTTTACTGTTTTGACTTCTGGTGGGAATTTTTCTGTCCCCCAGTGCCTTGCTGGAGAGGCTCATCCTCGTCTTTGCTCGGTGTGTCCTCCCCCTTGTGTTCGGCGTTTAGCTTGCCGGCATGCCTGAAGACCCAGCAATCTCTGTGGGTATGATTTGCAGGTTTATCGGGGGTGCCGTGGATCTGACATAGTTTGTCTAGAATCTTGTTTAGGCTGGTCGGTCCATCTTTGTTGCCTTTAAAGGGCTTATTCCGCTGACCCGGTCGAGAGCCCCTGAATCCGGCGTTTACCGCCGTGTTATCTGGGTTGTCTTCTTTGTTCCGGTTCTTGTTTTTACTGCGTCGTGGTTTTCCATTGCCGTCCCTGACTTCGGATGTCACTACAAAAAAAATACACTTCCATGATGATACGTGTTTGTCACAGTAGGTCGCATTTTTTGTCATGCATGTACATCCATGAAAGATTTATGACAGAATCAAGATAGTCATACCTGTGCTATCGTAGAAGTGTTCCATGACATTACCAAAATTATCATCACAGAAGTGTCCACTTCCATGACGATAAATTGCACGTCACAGAAGTGCTTTCGTCAAGGGTGACCGACACGTGGAATCCACCGTAACGGAACGCCGTTAAGCTATCGGGTCGGGTTTTGGATCCGATAACCGGTTAACAGCCCCGACCAATGGGGATTTTCCACGTGTAAAATCAACATTATTGGAGGAAACACGTGTCGGCTCATCGTTGGGGACGGATGTCATCCACTCATTGGATGAAGGCGCCTATGATACGTCGACACGTGGCACGTCCCAACAGAGGCCCATTCTTGTGAAAAGGCCGGCCCGTTTGACTTGGTCAAAAGGTGGTGGGCCGGCGCATGTAAAGCCTGTTAACGGCATGTTCGCATATAGCCCATTTACAGCCCGCTAACCCAAGGCCCGTTACGCCCTATCCGAATTAGGCCCAGTAGCGTCATCTGGGCCACCCAATATGATTCGAGCCGTTTTCGCCGGCCCATGTATGGCCCATGAGGTCTTTCGGCCCATATGAGGCCCTATGTAACTCTTGGCCTATTAACGGCCCGTGGTGAAACTGGCCCGTAATGAACAGTGTATCACTTTACACCCATTAACGGCCCGTGGTGAAACTGGCCCGTAATGAACAGTGTATCACTTTATACCCATTAACGGCCCGTTATTCCATTGGGCCGTTTCCAGCCCATGTTATCTTTCGGCCTTCTCAGAGCCCATTTATTCTTGGGCTCATTTCCAGCATTCGTTTACTTACGGCCCGTTACTTTCATTTTCTGCCTGTGGGCCAAATTCAGCACGTGGTTACAGTCGGCCCCTTTGCGGTCCGTTAACACGTTGGGTTGTTTTCATAGTGTCATCAAATACAGCCTATTAACGATGGCCCATTACGGTCGGCCCATGAACGGACGATTCCAACTCTAGCCCATTTACGGCCATAATGCGGTCTGTTTGGCCCATGTTTGGCCAATCGATCATATGGCTCGTATAAGGCCCATTGATGATACGGCCCGCAGAAGGCCCATTGTTTCTACAGCCCTTAGAAGGCCCATTGTTTCTACGGTCCGTAGAAGGCCCACTGTTTCTCTGACAGAGGAGGCCCAAGGTCACTACAAGAATATTAGCCCATGGTTATTGTTGCCTAGTTTTAAAAAATAGGTTATTGCAGCCACTAGCTAACCGCGGAAAAAGAACTGCAATGACTACAAGCAAACAAATAGACAAGACAACAAGGAAATAAATAAGCAAGCAACTAACGCTAGGCTATCACGACTATTACACATATTACATCCACTGGGCATCAAAGTTCGCCACCAGTGCAAATATAGGGAACAAAGCAGCATATCATATACACTGGTTGTCAAAGTTGGCGACCAGCGCAAATAAACGCTGCAGCAAAACAAATCCAGAACTGAAACCACTTCAGAAGATCTCAAGAAACAATATCCTGGGTACCCATAATGCTGCCAAGATGCTTAGCAAGCTTATTAACTTTCTCTTGTTTGGCGCTTAAATCCTCCAGTGCTTGCTGTTGCACCAGAAAATATGCATCTGAATTCTGCAGGGACTTCCTTAGTCCTTCAGCTTTCTGTCGCAGCACATCTGATCGATGTCTTTCAACTTGAAGTTGAGACTCAAGAAGACAAACTGATTCAGGCAGCGAGATCGAATAGCTTGTGCCAGCAGTAGTGGACAGTAACTCGAACACTACATCAAGACAGGACTTTTGGGTTCCCTCACTGTCGTCAAGATAGTTTTTATCAGCTTTCTTGGAGACCAACAGGGATGTCTGATACGTCTCCGTCGTATCTATAATTTTTTATTGTTCCATGCCAATATTCTACAACTTCCATATACTTTTTGGCAACTTTTTATACTATTTTGGGACTAACATATTGATCCGATTGCCAGATGCGGTTCATCATTGCATGTTTTTGGTTTCGCAGAATATCCATATCAAACGGAGTCCAAACAGGATAAAAAACGGACGGAGCTTATTTCTGGAAAATATGGAAAATATGGAAGGAAAATCAACGCGGACTAGTGCCCGAGGTGGTCACAAGGCAGGGGGCCGCGCCTGCCCCCCTGGGTGCGCCCCCTACCGTCGTGAGCCCACCGTAAGGCGGTTGACGCTCTTATTTTGCAGCAAGAAAGCTAATATTCGGAAAAAAATCAAGGCCAAGGTTTTAGGCCAATCAGAGTTACGGATCTCCATATATACACGAAACGGTGAAACAGAGCCAGAACAGAACGCAGAAACAGAGAGATAGATCCAATCTCGGAGGGGCTCTCGCCCCTCTCGCGCCATGGGAGCCAAGGACCAGAGGGGAAACCCTTCTCCCATCTAGGGAGGAGGTCAAGGAAGAAGAAGAAGAAGGGGGGCCTCTCTCCCCCTTGCTTCCGGTGGCGCCGGAGCGCTGCCGGGGGCCATCATCATCACCGCGATCTTCACCAACACCGCCGTCATCTTCACCAACATCTCCATCACCTTCCCCGTACTATATTCAGCGATCCACTCTCCCGCAACCCGCTGTACCCTCTACTTGAACATGGTGCTTTATGCTTCATATTATTTTCCGATGATGTGTTGCCATCCTATGATGTCTGAGTAGTTTTTCGTTGTCCTATCGGTGATTGATGAATTGCTATGATTGGTTTGAATTGCATGTTTTATTATTGGTGCTGTCCTATTGTGCCCTCCGTGTCGCGCAAGCGTGAGGGATTCCCGCTGTAGGGTTTGCAATATGTTTATGATTTGCTTATGGTGGGTTGCGTGAGTGAGTGAAACACAAACCCGAGTAAGTAGGTTGTATGCGTATGGGATAAAGGGGACTTGATACTTTAATGCTATGGTTGGGTTTTACCTTAATGAATCTTTAGTAGTTGCAGATGCTTGCTAGAGCTCCAATCATAAGTGCATATGATCCAAGTAGAGAAAGTATGTTAGCTTATGCCTCTCCCTCAAATAGAATTGCAATAGTGATTACCGGTCTAGTAACATAGTCAGTTACCTAGGGACAATTTCGCAACTCCTACCACCACTTTTCCACACTCGCTATATTTACTTTAGTAGTGTCTTTATCTAAACATCCCCTAGTTTTATTTTCGTGCCCTTTACTTTCTTGCAAGCCTATCCAAAAACACCTACAAAGTACATCTAGTTTCATACTTGTTTCCGGTAAAGCGAACGTCAAGTGTGCGTAGAGTTGTATCGGTGGTTGATAATATTTGTTCTACCTTTAGCTCCTCATTGGGTTCGACACTCTTACTTGTCGAAAGAGGCTACAATTTATCCCCTATACTTGTGGTTTATCAAGACCTTTTTCTGGTGCCGTTGCCGGGGAGTCATAGCGTGGGGTGAATATTCTCGTGTGTGCTTGTTTGCTTTACCACTAAGTAATTTTTATTTGTTGTTATTAGTTGTTCTTTATCTTTAGTTATGGATATGGAACACGAAATACCAAAAAAATTAGGTGCACTTGCTACTCATGGAGATGGGGTAACTCCTAAAACCCTCGATTCTCATTATGCGAGAGATATTATATACTACTTTGATAATCCTGAGAAAACCCCATTCAACTTTATAATAGGAGACATGTTGGATCAACGTGAATACTTAAGGGATTATCGCTCGACACAAAAAGGCAAACTATTATGGGATCAATTTATTATGTTGCGTTGGTATGCCTGGAATCTATGCTTGAAATATGATATTACTTGTTGCTCTAGGATGGAGGCTCCACACCTTCCCTTTTCATGCAAATTTATTGATAATGAAACCTTAGCTTCTTATGCTAATGATATATATGATTACTATGATGTGGAACAAATAGAAGAATTTGTTGCTTTTAAGGCTGCTTATGAAATTGAATCTTTGTTTGAAAAGTATGAAGCTTTAGATGATGATGCTTATAGGCCTGAAAATATTGCTATACTTAGATATTGCTATGAAAATTATGAATACATTTACTATATTAATGCATTTATGAAGAAATTCTCCGCTGTCCAAGAAGAGACTAATATTTTGCAGGAAGCTATGGAAGAAGAAATTGATGAAACTGTGAGCTCATTGGATGAAAAAGATGATGAGGAGAGCGAAGAACAAAAGGAGGAAGAGCGGATTAGCTACCCGTGCCCACCTTCTAATGAGAGTAGCCCTCCAACTCATACATTATTTAATTCCCCTTCGTGCTTACCGAAGGATGATTGCTATGATGATTGCTATGATCCCTTGAATTTGTCTGAAATATCCCTTTTTGATTATGCTTTCTATGCTTGTGGCCAAGATGCCAATATGAATTATGCTTATGGAGATGAACTTGCTATAGTTCCTTATGTTAAACACGAAATTGTTGCTATTGCACCCACGCATGATAGTCCTATTAACCTTTTGAATTCTCCCGAATATACTATATCGGAGAAGTTTGCCCTTATTAAGGATTATATTGATGGGTTGCCTTTTACCGTTGCAGATGATGATTTTGATAGATATAATATGCATGTGTTTGCTGCTCCTACTTGCAATTATTATGAGAGAGGAACTATATCTCCACCTCTCTATGTTTCCCATACGAAAAAATTGCAAGAAACTGTTTATACTATGCATTGGCCTTTACTAGGTGTGCATGAATTGTTCTTTTATGACATGCCGATGCATAGGAAGAGAGTTAGACTTCGTCATTGCTTGATATATGTTTCTTTGTGCTCACTACTAAATGCTAAATCATTTTTAGTTAAAATTGGCTTTGATATACCTTGGGATCCGGGTGGATCTATTACTTGAGCACAATTTGCCTAGCTTAATGGCTTTAAAGAAAGCGCTGCCAGGGAGACAACCCGGAAGTTTTATAGAGTCATTTATTTCTGTTGAGTGCTTTCATATAGTTTAAAAACAACAAAAATAAAGAGGGGAACCCAAAACTTTTTCGAAAAGAAAAGCGAAAGTGAGAAAGACAAGCATTATTGATGTGGGAGAGCTCCTTGAACTTTGTTCATGCTCACGGCAACTTTGTGAATCTTGATTACAGAAACTTTTCAACAAAAATAATTATCCCCTTCCATTGTATTATAAAAGTAATGTGCCAAGGTTTGCCTTTAGGATGTTTACAATACTTGTTGGTTTGTACGGTGCAAGACAGAAACTTTGGCTGTAGTGCGTTAATTTTAATTTTTTACTGGACGTCAAATGGTTCTGATTCTTTTTGCACTATCTTTCTGTACAAATTGTTTATTTTTCATAATTTTTGCAGAATTTTTCAAGTATCAGAAGTATGGTGAATGTTCAGATTTCTACAGACTGTTCTGTTTTAGACAGATTCTGTTTTTGATGCATAGTTTGCTTGTTGTGATGAAACTATAAACTTATATCAGTGGATTAAGCCATTAAAAATTTATATTACAGTAGACACAATGCAAAAACAAAATATGAATTGGTTTGCAACAGTACTTAGAGTACTGATTTGCTTTATTATACTAACGGATCTTACGAGTTTTCTGTTGAAGTTTTGTGTGGATGAAGTGTTCGATGATCGAGAAGGTTTCGATGTGAGAAGAAGGAAGAGAGGCAAGAGCTCAAGCTTGGGGATGCCCGAGGCACCCTAAGTAAATATTCAATGAGACTCAAGCATCTAAGCTTGGGGATGCTGGGAAGGCATCCCCTCTTTCTTCAACAAGTATCGGTATGTTTTCGGATTCGTTTCGTTCACGCGATATGTGCAATCTTGGAGCGTCTTTTGCTTTAGTTTTCTTTTCTTTTCTTCTTTTATGCACCATGCTGGTATGAGATGGTCCTTGGTTGATTTATAGAATGCTCTTTGCACTTCACTTATATCTTTTGAGTATGGCTTTATAGAATGCTTCATGTGCTTTACTTATATCATTTGAAGCTTGGATTGCCTGTTTCTCTTTACATAGACAACAGCCATTTGTAGAATGCTCTTTTGTTTCACTTATATTTGTTAGAGCCTGGGCATATCTTTTGTAGAAAGAAGTAAACTCTCTTGCTTCACTTATATCTATTTAGAGAGATGGCAGGAACTGGTCATTCACATGGTTAGTCATAAAACCCGACATAAAACTTGTAGATCACTGAATATGATATGTTCGATTCCTTGCAATAGTTTTGCGATATAAAGGTGGTGATATTAGAGTCATGCTAGTTGAGTAATTGTGAAATTGAGAAATACTTGTGTTGAGGTTTGCAAGTCCCGTAGCATGCACGTATGGTGAACCGTTATGTAACGAAGTCGGAGCATGAGGTGTTTATTGATTGCCTTCCTTATGAGTGGCGGTCGGGGACGAGCGATGATCTTTTCCTACCAATCTATCCCCCTAGGAGCATGCGCGTAGTACTTTGTTTCGATGACTAATAGATGTTTGCAATAAGTTGTGAGTTCTTTATGACTAATGTTGAGTCCATGGATTATACGCACTTTTACCTTTCCATCATTGCTAGCCTCTTGATGCCGTGCATTGCCCTTTCTCACCTCGAGAGTTGGTGCAAACTTCGCGGTGCATCAAACCCGTGATACGATCGCTCTATCACACATAAGCCTCATTATATCTTCCTCAAAACAGCCACCATACTTACCTATCATGGCATTTCCATAGCCATTCCGAGATATATTGCCATGCAACTTCCATCATCATCATATTCATGACTTGAGCATTCATTGTCATATTGCTTTGCATGATCGTAAGATAGCTAGCATGATGTTTTCATGGCTTGTCCGGTTTTTTATGTCATTGCTACGCTAGATCATTGCACATCCCGGTACACCGCCGGAAGCATTCATATAGAGTCATATCTTTGTTCTAGTATCGAGTTGTAATATCGAGTTGTAAGTAAATAAAAGTGTGATGATCATCATTATTAGAGCATTGCCCCGTTCAAAAAAAAAGAGAGGCCAAAGAAGCCTAAATAAAAAAATGGGGCCAAAGAATCCCGCAAAAAAAGAAAAAAAAGAAAATAAATAAAATGGGGCAATGTTACTATCTCTTTTTCCACACTTGTGCTTCAAAGTAGCACCATGTTCTTCATGTAGTGAATCTCATATCTTGTGCTTCAAAGTAGCACCATGTTCTTCATATAGATTGTCTCCTATGTTGTCACTTTCATATACTAGTGGGAATTTTCATTATAGAACTTGGCTTGTATATTCCAACGATGGGCTTCCTCAAATGCCCTAGGTCTTCATGAGCAAGCAAGTTGGATGCACACCCACTTAGTTTCTTTTATTGAGCTTTCATACACTTATAGCTCTTAGTGCATCCGTTGCATGGCAATCCCTACTCCTCGCATTGACATCAATTGATGGGCATCTCCATAGCCCATTGATTAGCCGCGTCGATGTGAGACTTTCTCCTTTTTTGTCTTCTCCACATAACCCCCATCATCATATTCTATTCCACCTATAGTGCTATGTCCATGGCTCACGCTCATGTATTACGTGAAAGTTGAAAAGGTTTGAGAACGTCAAAAGTATGAAACAATTGCTTGGCTTGTCATCGGGGTTGTGCATGATGTGAATGCTTTGTGTGGTGAAGATGGAGCATAGTCAGACTATATGATTTTGTAGGGATGAGCTTTCTTTGGCTATGTTATTTCAATAAGACATAATTTCTTGGTTGGTATGCTTGAAGTGTTATTATTTTTATGTCAAAGGATAGACTATTGCTTTGAATCACTCGTGTCTTAATATTCATGCCATGATTGGACATATGATCAAGATTATGCTAGGTAGCATTCCACATCAAAAATTATCTTTTTTTTATCATTTACCTACTCGAGGACGAGAAGGAATTAAGCTTGGGGATGATGATACGTCTCCGTCGTATCTATAATTTTTTATTGTTCCATGCCAATATTCTACAACTTCCATATACTTTTTGGCAACTTTTTATACTATTTTTGGGCCTAACATATTGATCCAGTGTGCAGTGCCAGTTCCTGTTTATTGCATGTTTTTGGTTTCGCAGAATATCCATATCAAACGGAGTCCAAACAGGATAAAAACGGATGGAACTTATTTTTGGAAAATATGTAAATTTTGGAAGGAAAATCAACGCGAACCAGTGCCCGAGGTGGTCACGAGGTAGGGGGAGCGCCTGCCCCCCCTGGGCGCGCCCCCTACCCTCGTGAGCCCCCCATAAGGCGTTTGACGCTCTTCTTTTGCCGCAAGAAAGCTAATATTCGGGGAAAAATCACGGCGAAGGTTTTAGGCCAATCGGAGTTACGGATCTCCATATATACACGAAACGGTGAAACAGAGCCAGAACAGAACGCAGAAACAGAGAGATAGATCCAATCTCGGAGGGGCTCTCACCCCTCCCGTGCCATGGGAGCCAAGGACCAGAGGGGAAACCCTTCTCCCATCTAGGGAGGAGGTCAAGGAAGAAGAAGAAGAAGGGGGCCTCTCTCCCCTTGCTTCCGGTGGCGCCAGAGTGCTGCCGGGGGCCATCATCATCACCGCGATCTTCACCAACACCGTCGTCATCTTCACCAACATCTCCATCACCTTCCCCCTTCTATATTCAACTGTCCACTCTCCCGCAACCCGCTGTACCTTCTACTTGAACATGGTGCTTTATGCTTCATATTATTTTCCGATGATTTGTTGCCATCCTATGATGTCTGAGTAGATTTTCATTGTCCTATCGGTGATTGATGAATTTTTATGATTGGTTTGAATTGCATGTTTTATTATTGGTTCTGTCCTATTGTGCCCTCCGTGTCGCGCAAGCGTGAGGGATTCCCGCTGTAGGGTTTGCAATATGTTTATGATTTGCTTATGGTGGGTTGGGTGAGTGACTGAAACACAAACCCGAGTAAGTAGGTTGTTTGCGTATGGGATAAAGGGGACTTGATACTTTAATGCTATGGTTGGGTTTTACCTTAATGAATCTTTAGTAGTTGTGGATGCTTGCTAGAGTTCCAATCATAAGTGCATATGATCCAAGTAGAGAAAGTTTGTTAGCTTATGCCTCTCCCTCAAATAGAATTGCAATAGTGATTACCGGTCTAGTAACATAGTCAATTGCCTAGGGACAATTTCGCAACTCCTACCACCACTTTTCCACACTCGCTATATTTACTTTAGTACTGTCTTTATCTAAACAGCCCCTAGTTTTATTTTCGTGCTCTTTACTTTCTTGCAAGCCTATCCAAAAACACCTACAAAGTACTTCTAGTTTCATACTTGTTTCCGGTAAAGCGAACGTCAAGTGTGCGTAGAGTTGTATCGGTGGTCGATAGAACTTGAGGGAATATTTGTTCTACCTTTAGATCCTCGTTGGGTTCGACACTCTTACTTATCGAAAGAGGCTACAATTGATCCCCTATACTTGTGGGTTATCAATGCCTCACTATCTTGAACCTTATCTGCATTACTTCCTTTGCCATTGGATAACGCGGTACTATTCTCCAATATTTTTTCCGCATTCTAAAAGGCAAACAAGCAGACACATCACATGTTTACCATGTTGTATATGAAACTCATTTTGGTAAATGAGTTCGGTAGTAAAGTGGACAGGATAACAGCATGAAACAAACATATATCTATGTACCATGGTCACTTTATGGTCTATATCATTCTAGTTTTTGTTGCCAAATCAAGATAGAGACACAGTTCAAATAATATTTGTTCAAGACAAAGCAGAATAGACAGAATATAAGTGTGGGTAACTATAGAGCAATAACAACACTTGTAATGTGCATGACATGAGAACATAACCGTTTATTCAATTGAATCTGAAATCAACATAGAGCAGGTTACAACAGCAAACCAGTTAAAGAAATAGGTTTAAAACATACCTGTTGCGCCATTGGAGTTTCAATTCCATCCTTCAAATCTGAAAATAGTTGGTATGAGTAAATACAGTAATGCAAGAGCAAAGGAGTATGAACCATAGCTACATAACCTGACCTGAGAACAAATCTTCTTCTCCTTTAAGCATTGAGTTGGGATTCGGAGTGGTGGTCCTCGTGCTTTGGGCACTGCAGTTCCCTTACTAACTGCTCGTATTTGGGTGCTCTGTGGTGGAGACGGTGCTGTGTCAACTGGAACTGGGTTACTATCTGCCGGGGTTGGGGTTAGAAGGGGTGTAGCTGGTTCTCTGTCCAACTGGGTAGGGATACAATCTGCGAGAGTCTGGGTTATGTGTGGTGGATCTGGTCCTTGGGCAAGTACAACCGTGGTTCTATCTGCATCAACTGGTAGCACTATCTTTTCTGAAGACCGTGTTGTCACTCCCTTAGATACTGCCATCACGCTCTCCAATTCAAATGGCTGATAAACAAGAAAAGTAATTGAAAGTATAGACATTGTATGATAGCAGTGCAATGGATAGTGGGGAATAAAAGAGGGCATGAAATAATTTATATTTATGTTGTCTAACCAAACAGGATAGCATGACACATTTCACATATATGATGGCTAACTAAACAGGATAGCATGACACAATTTCACATTATGATGGCTAACTAAAAAAGATGGAAAGACATAGTTCAAAATATGAGACTATGTAAACAGGATGACATGACATAACTATATAATGTGTTTATTAAATAGGTTGGCATGCCATAACTCACATACATTCACAGATAGAATGCCATAATTCAAAATATGATGACTGTAAACACTAAACAGGATGAGACGATATAACTATATGATGTCTTTATTAAATGGGTTGCCATGCCATAATTCAGATAGATGATGTGTATGTACTATGTAAACATGATGGCATGATATAATTCAAATATATGATTTATATAGTAAGCAAGTAAGAAGATGGCAATCCAGATATGATGTAAAAACTAAGCAATGCAAGAGAACATGAATGAAATGGGTAATATAACCCTGCCAAGTTTGAGCATACACCTGTGGGGAAATAGGAATGGTCATCGGTCTACGAATCCTCCTCCGAGGAGCTCTCAGAACCAACAAGATGTCTGCTTCAGCGAGTAGCATTATCTGCTCTGATACCTTGTTTTCACTCCAGATACTTCCATCACCGCTTCAAATGGCTGATGCAGAAAGAGTAGTTGAATATACAAACATTGTCGACAAATGGAACACGTAATACAAAAAATGATAGCATGATATAATTCACATACATGATGATTGGCTAAACAGCATGCATTGCTTAATTCACATATATAATGCCTTTGCAACAAGATAGCATTGTATAATTCACATATATAATGTCTTGCAACAAGATGGCAATGCATAATTCACATATATGGTAATTAGACACTAAACAGGTGGCATTCACACAAATCATGTCTAAACTAATCAAATGATATAGCAATGCGAGACACCATACGCATGATATGAGAAACATAACCTTGCCAAGTTAGAGCATACACCTCGGGGAATAGTGTTGGGTAACGTAGTAATTTCAAAAAATTTCCTACGATCACGCAAGACCATGGTGATGGCATAGCAACGAGAGGGGAGAGTGTCCGTCCACGTACCCTCGTAGACCGAAAGCGGAAGCGTTATATTAACGCGGTTGATGTAGTCGTACGTCTTCACGATCCGACCGATCCAAGCACCGTTATTCGGCACCTCCGAGTTCTTGGCACACGTTCAGCTCGATGACGATCCCCGAGCTCCGATCCAGCAAAGCGTCGGGGAAGGAGTTCCGTCAGCACGACGGCGTGGTGACGATCTTGATGTTCTACCGTCGCAGGGCTTCGCCTAAGCACCGCTACAATATGACAGGTGGAATATGGTGGAGGGGGGCACCGCACACGGCTAAGGAACGATCCGTAGATCAACTTGTGTGTTCTAGGGTGCCCCCTGCCCCGTGATATAAAGGAGCAAGGGGAGGGCCGGCCAGCCTTGGGGCGCACCAAGGGAGGGAGTCCTCCTCCTAGTAGGAGTAGGACTCCCTTTCCTAGTCCTACTAGGAAGAGGGAAGGGGAAGGAGAGAGGAGAGGGAGAGGGAAGGGGCTGCGCCCCCCCTCCTAGTCCAGTCGGACTCCCCATGGAGGGGGGCGCACCACCTCCTGGTGCAGCCCTCTCTCCCTCTTGGCCCAATAAGGCCCATAACTTCCCGGGGTTCGGTAACCCCTCCGGCACTCCGTTTTCTCCGAAACTTCCGGAACCTTTCCGGTGTCCGAATATAACCATCCAATATATCAATCTTTATGTCTCGACCATTTCGAGACTCCTCGTCATGTCCGTGATCACATCCGGGACTCGAACTCCTTCGGTACATCAAAATACATAAACTCATAATAACCGTCATTGAAACCTTAAGCGTGCGGACCCTACGGTTCGAGAACTATGTAGACATGACCTAGAACTATTCTCGGTCAATAACCAATAGCGGAACCTGGATGCTCATATTGGTTCCTACATATTCTCGAAGATCTTTATCGGTCAAACCGCATAACAACATACGTTGTTCCTTTGTCATCGGTATGTTACTTTCCGAGATTCGATCGTCGGTATCCAATACCTAGTTTAATCTCGTTACGGAAAGTCTCTTTACTCGTTCCGTAATACATCATCTCACAACTAACTCTTTAGTTGCAATGCTTGCAAGGCTTTATGTGATGTGTATTACCGAGAAGGCCTAGAGATACCTCTCCGACAATCGGAGTGACAAAACCTAATCTCAAATCGCCAACCCAACAAGTACCTTTGGAGATACCTGTAGTACTCCTTTATAATCACCCGATTCGTTGTGACGTTTGGTAGTACCCAAAGTGTTCCTCCGTAAACGGAGTTGCATAATCTCATAGTTACAGGAACATGTATGGGTCATGAAGAAAGCATTAACATACTAAGCGATCAAGTGTTAAGCTAACGGAATGGGTCATGTCAATCAGATCATTCAACTAATGATGTGACCTTGTTAATCAAACAACAACTCCTTGTTCATGGTTAGGAAACATAACCATCTTTGATTAACAAGCTAGTCAAGTAGAGGCATACTAGTGACATACTGTTTGTCTATATATTCACACATGTATTATGTTTCCGGTTAATACAATTCTAGCATGAATAATAAACATTTATCATGATATAAGGAAATAAATAATAACTTTATTATTGCCTCTAGGGCATATTTCCTTCAGTCTCCCACTTGCACTAGAGTCAATAATCTAGTTCACATCGCCATGTGATTTAACATCAATAGTTCACATCTATATGTGGTTAACACCCATAGTTCACATCGACATGTGACCAACACCCAAAGGGTTTACTAGAGTCAGTAATCTAGTTCACATCGCTATGTGATTAACACCCAAAGAGTACTAAGGTGTGATCATGTTTTGCTTGTGAGATAATTTTAGTCAACGGGTCCATCACATTCAGAGCCGTAAGTATTTTGCAAATTTCTATGTCTACAATGCTCTTGCGGAGCTACTCTAGCTAATTGCTCCCACTTTCAATATGTATCTAGATTGAGACTCGAGTCATCTAGATTAGTGTTAAAACTTGCATCGGCGTAACCTTTACTACGAACCTTTTTCAATTCCATAATCGAGAAACATATCCTTATTCTACTAAGGATAATTTTGACCGCTGTCCATTGATCTACTCCTAGATCTCTATTGCACTCCTTGCCAATCTTAGTGGTAGGGTATGCAACGGATCTGGTACACAGCATGACATACTTTATAGAACCTATGGCTGATGCATAGGGAATGACTTTCATTCTCTTTCTATCTTCTGCCGTGGTCGGGTTTTGAGTCTTACTCAATCTCACACCTTGTAACACAGGCAAGAACTCTTTCTTTGACTGTTTCATTTTGAACTACTTCAAAATCTTGTCAAGGTATGTATTCATTGAAAAACTTTATCAAGCGTCTTGATCTATCTCTATAGATCTTGATGCTCAATATGTAAGCAGCTTCAACGAGGTCTTTCTTTGAAAAAACTCCTTTCAAACACTCCTTTATGCTTTGCAGAATAATTCTACATTATTTCCGATCAACAATATGTCAATCACATATACTTATCAGAAAGGCTGTAGTGCTCCCACTCACTTTCTTGTAAATACAGGCTTCTCCAAAAGTCTGTACAAACCCATATGCTTTGATCACACTATCAAAGCGTTTATTCCAACTCGAGAGGCTTGCACGGACCATAAATTGATCGTTGGAGCTTGCACACTTTGTTAGCACCCTTTGGATCGACAAAACCTTCTGTTTGCATCATATACAACTCTTCTTTAATAAATCCATTAAAGAATGTAGTTTTGACATCCATTTGCCAGATTTCATAAAATGTGGCAATTGCTAACATGATTCGGACAGACTTAAGCATCGCTACAGTTGAGAAAGTCTCATTGTAGTCAACACCTTGAACTTGTCGAAAAACCTTTTGTGACAAGTCGAGCTTTGTAGATAGTAACACCACTATCGATGTCCGTCTTCCTCTTGAAGATCCATTTATCTACATGGCTTGCGATCATCGAGCAAGTCAATCAAAGTCCATACTTTGTTCTCATACATGGATCCTATCTCAGATTTTATGGCCTAAAGCCATTTCATGAATCTGGGCTCATCATCGCTTCCTCATAGTTCGTAGGTTCATCATGGTCTAGTAACATGACTTCTAGAATAGGATTACCGTACCACTCTGGTGCGGATCTTACTCGAAGACCTACGAGGTTTGGTAGCAACTTGATCTGAAGTTTCATGATCATCATCATTAACTTCCTCACTAATTGGTGTAGGAATCTTTGGAACTGATTCCTGTGATGAACTACTTTCCAATAAGGGAGAAGGTACAATTACCTCATCAAGTTCTACTTTCCTCCCACTCACTTCTTTCGAGAGAAACTTCTTCTCTAGAAAGGATCCATCTTAGCAACATATATCTTGCTTTCGGATCTGTGATAGAAGGTGTACCCAATAGTTACCTTTGGGTAGTCTATGAAGACATTTCTCGATTTGGGTTCGAGCTTATCGGTGAAAACTTTTTCACATAAGCATCACAACTCCAAACTTTAAGAAACGACAGCTTAGGTTTATTGCTAAACCATAGTTCATACGGTGTCATCTCAACGGATTTAGATGGTGCCCTATTAAACGTGAATGCAGCTGTCTTTAATGCATAACCCCAAAAGCGATAGTGGTAAATCGGTAAGATACATCATAGATCGCACCATATCAAAATAAAGTACGGTTCTGACGTTCGGACACACCATAATGTTGTGGTGTTCGGTGGCGTGAGCTGTGAAACTATTCCACATTGTTTTCATTGAAGACCAAACTCGTAACTCAAATATTCATCTCCACGATCAGATCGCAGAAACTTTATTTTCTTGTTGCGATGATTTTCCACTTCACTCTGAAATTCTTTGAACCTTTCAACTATTTCAGACTTATGTTTCATCAAGTAGATATACCCATATCTACTCAAATCATCTTGTGAAGGTCAGAAAATAACGATACTTGCCACGAGCATCAACACTTATTGGATCGCATACATCGGTATGTATTATTTCCAATAAGTTAGTAGCTTGTTCCATTGTTCCGAGAACGGAGTTTTAGTCATCTTGCCCAAAAGGCACGGTTCGCAAGCATCAAATGATTCATAACCAAGTGATTCGAAAATCCATCTTTATGGAGTTTCTTCATGCATTTTACACCGATATGACCCAAGCGGCAGTGCCACAAATAAATTGCACTATCATTATTAACTTTGCATCTTTTGGCATCTATATTATGAATATGTGTATCACTATGATCGAGATCCAATGAACCATTTTCATTGGGTGTGTAACCATATAAGGTTTTATTCATGTAAACAGAACAACAATTTATTCTCTTACTTAAATGAATAATTGTATTGCAATAAACATGATCAAATCATATTTATGCTCAACACCAAATAACACTTATTTAGGTTCCACACTAATCCCGAAAGTATAGGGAGTGTGCGATGATGATCATATCAATCTTGGAACTACTTCCAACACTCATCGTCACTTCCCCTTCAACTAGTTTCTGTTCATTCTGCAACTTCCGTTTCAAGTTACTACTCTTAGCAATTGAACCAGTATCAAATACCGAGGGGTTGCTACGAACACTAGTAAAATACACATCAATAATCTGTATATCAAATATACCTTTGTTCACTTTGCCATCCTTCTTATCCGCCAAATACTTGGGGTAGTTCCGCTTCTAGTGACCAGTTCCATTGCAGCAAAAGCACTTAGTCTCAGGCTTAGGTCCAGACTTGGGCTTCTTCACTCGAGCAGCAACTTGCTTGCCGTTCTTCTTGAAGTTCCCCTTCTTCCCTTTGCCCTTTTCCTTGAGACTAGTGGTCTTGTCCATCATCAACACTTGATGTTCTTTCTTGATTTCTACCTTCGTTGATTTCAACATCACGAAGAGCTCGAGAATCGTTTTCGTCATCCCTTGCATACTATAGTTCATCACGAAGTTCTACTAACTTGGTGATGGTGACTAGAGAATTCTGTCAATCACTATCTTATCGGAAGATTAACTCCCACTTGATTCAAGCGATTGAAGTACCCAGACAATCTGAGCACATGCTCACTAGTTGAGCGATTCTCCTCCATCTTTTAGCTATAGAACTTGTTGGAGACTTCATATCTCTCAACTCGGGTATTTGCTTGAAATATTAACTTCAACTCTGGAACATCTCATATGGTCCATGACGTTCAAAACGTCTTTGAAGTCCCGATTCTAAGCCGTTTAAGCATGGTGCACTAAACTATCAAGTAGTCATCATATTGAGCTAGCCAAGCGTTCATAACGCCGCATGACTGCTCCTGCAATAGGTCTGTCACCTAGCGGTGCATCAAGGACATAATTCTTACGTGCAGCAATGAGGATAAACCTCAGATCACGGATCCAATCCGCAATATTGCTACTAACATTTTCAATACAATTTTCTCTAGGAACACATATAAAAACACAGGGAAGCAACAACGCGAGCTATTGATCTACAACATAATCTGCAAAATACTACCGGGACTAAGTTCATGATAAATTAAAGTTCAATTAATCATATTACTTAAGAACTCCCACTTAGACAGACATCTCTCTAGTCATCTAAGTGATCACGTGATCCAAATCAACTAAACCATAACCGATCATCACGTGAGATGGAGTAGTTTTCAATGGTGAACATCTTATGTTGATCATATCTACTATATGATTCACGCTCGACCTTTCGGTCTCCGTGTTCGAGGCCATATCTGCATATGCTAGGCTCGTCAAGTATAACCTGAGTATTCTGCGTGTGCAAAACTGGCTTGCACCCGTTGTAGATGGACGAGAGCTTATCACACCCGATCATCACGTGGTGTCTCGACACGACGAACTTTGGCAGCGGTGCATACTCAGGAGAACACTTCTTGATAATTTTAGTGAGAGATCATCTTATAATGCTACCGTCAATCAAAGCAAGATAAGATGCATAAAGGATAAACATCACATGCAATCAATATAAGTGATATGATATGGTCATCATCATCTTGTGCTTGTGATCTCCATCGCTGAAGCACCATCATGATCACCATCGTCACCGGTAGCGACACCTTGATCTCCATCGTAGCATCGTTGTCGTCTCGCCAACTATTGCTTCTCGACTATCGCTACCGCTTAGTGATAAAGTAAAGCAATTACATGGCGTTGCATTTCATACAATAAGCGACAACCATATGGCTCTGCCGATTGCCGATAACTCGGTTACAAAACATGATCATCTCATACAATAAAATATAGCATCACGTCTTGACCATATCACATCACAACATGCCCTGCAAAAACAAGTTAGGCGTCCTCTACTTTGTTGTTGCAAGTTTTACGTGGCTGCTACGGGCTGAGCAAGAACCGTTCTTACCTACGCATCAAAACCACAGCGATACTTCGTCAAATAGACTCCGTTTAACCTTCTCAAGGACCGGGCGTATACTTTCAGTTCAACTAAAGTGAGAGAGCAGACACCCGCCGGTCACCTTTAAGCAGCGAGTGCTCACAGCGGTGAAACCAGTCTCGCGAAGCGCACGCATAATGTCGGTCCGGGCGCTTCATCTCACAATACCGCTGAACCAAAGTATGACATGCTGGTAGGTAGTATGACTTGTATCGCCCACAACTCACTTGTGTTCTACTCGTGCATATGACATCAACACATAAAACCAGGCTCGATACCTTTGTTGGGTAACGTAGTAATTTCAAAAATTTCCTACGATCACGCAAGACCATGGTGATGGCATAGCAACGAGAGGGAGAGTGTCCGCCCACGTACCCTCGTGAGACCGAAAGCGAAGCGTTATATTAACGCTGTTGATGTAGTCGACGTCTTCACGATCCGACCGATCCAAGCACCGTTACTCGGCACCTCCGAGTTCTTGGCACACGTTCAGCTCGATGGCGATCCCGAGCTCCGATCCAGCAAAGCGTCGGGAAGGAGTTCCGTCGGCCTGACGGCGTGGTGACGATCTTGATGTTCTACCGTCGCGGGGCTTCGCCTAAGCACCGCTACAATATGACCGAGGTGGAATATGGTGGAGGGGCACCGCACACGGCTAAGGAGCGATCCGTAGATCAACTTGTGTGTTCTAGGGTGCCCCCTGCCCCGTATATAAAGGAGCAAGGGGAGGGCGGCCAGCCTTGGGGCGCACCAAGGGGGGGGAGTCCTCCTCCTAGTAGGAGTAGGACTCCCTTTCCTAGTCCTACTAGGAAGAGGGAAGGGGAAGGAAAGAGGGAGAGGAGAGGGAGGGGGCTGCGCCCCCTCCTAGTCCAATTCGGACTCCCCATGGAGGCGCACCACCTCCTGGTGCAGCCCCTCTCTCCCTCTTGGCCCAATAAGGCCCATAACTTCCCGGGGGTTCGGTAACCCCTCCGGCACTCCGTTTTCTCCGAAACTTCCGGAACCTTTCCGGTGTCCGAATATAACCATCCAATATATCAATCTTTATGTCTCGACCATTTGAGACTCCTCGTCATGTCCGTGATCACATCCGGGACTCGAACTCCTTCGGTACATCAAAATACATAAACTCATAATAACCGTCATTGAAACCTTAAGCGTGCGGACCCTACGGTTCGAGAACTATGTAGACATGACCTAGAACTATTCTCGGTCAATAACCAATAGCGGAACACGGATGCTCATATTGGTTCCTACATATTCTCGAAGATCTTTATCGGTCAAACCGCATAACAACATACGTTGTTCCCTTTGTCATCGGTATGTTACTTTCCCGAGATTCGATCGTCGGTATCCAATACCTAGTTTAATCTCGTTACCGGAAAGTCTCTTTACTCGTTCCGTAATACATCATCTCACAACTAACTCTTTAGCAAACCAGTTAAAGAAATAGGTTTAAAACATACCTGTTGCGCCATTGGAGTTTCAATTCCATCCTTCAAATCTGAAAATAGTTGGTATGAGTAAATACAGTAATGCAAGAGCAAAGGAGTATGAACCATAGCTACATAACCTGACCTGAGAACAAATCTTCTTCTCCTTTAAGCATTGAGTTGGGATTCGGAGTGGTGGTCCTCGTGCTTTGGGCACTGCAGTTCCCTTACTAACTGCTCGTATTTGGGTGCTCTGTGGTGGAGACGGTGCTGTGTCAATCTGAACTGGGTTACTATCTGCCGGGGTTGGGGTTAGAAGGGGTGTAGCTGGTTCTCTGTCCAAGCTGGTAGGGATACAATCTAGAGTCTGGGTTATGTGTGGTGGATCTGGTCCTTGGGCAAGTACAACCGTGGTTCTATCTGCATCAACTGGTAGCACTATCTTTTCTGAAGACCGTGTTGTCACTCCCTTAGATACTGCCATCACGCTCTCCAATTCAAATGGCTGATAAACAAGAAAAGTAATTGAAAGTATAGACATTGTATGATAGACAGGTGCAATGGATAGTGGGGAATAAAAGAGGGCATGAAATAATTTATATTTATGTTGTCTAACCAAACAGGATAGCATGACACATTTCACATATATGATGGCTAACTAAACAGGATAGCATGACACAATTTCACATTATGATGGCTAACTAAAAAAGATGGAAAGACATAGTTCAAAATATGAGACTATGTAAACAGGATGACATGACATAACTATATAATGTGTTTATTAAATAGGTTGGCATGCCATAACTCACATACATTCACAGATAGAATGCCATAATTCAAAATATGATGACTGTAAACACTAAACAGGATGAGACGATATAACTATATGATGTCTTTATTAAATGGGTTGCCATGCCATAATTCAGATAGATGATGTGTATGTACTATGTAAACATGATGGCATGATATAATTCAAATATATGATTTATATAGTAAGCAAGTAAGAAGATGGCAATCCAGATATGATGTAAAAACTAAGCAATGCAAGAGAACATGAATGAAATGGGTAATATAACCCTGCCAAGTTTGAGCATACACCTCAGGGGGGAAATAGGAATGGTCATCAGTCTCTGAATCCTCCTCTGAGGAGCTCTCTGTAACCAGCAAGATGTCTGCTTCAGCAGGTAGCATTGTCTGCTCTGTATACCTTGTTTTCACTCCAGATACTTCCATCACCGCTTCAAATGGCTGATGCACAGAAAGAGTAGTTGAATATACAAACATTGTCGACAAATGGAACACGTAATACAAAAAAATGATAGCATGATATAATTCACATACATGATGATTGGCTAAACAGCATGCATTGCTTAATTCACATATATAATGCCTTTGCAACAAGATAGCATTGTATAATTCACATATATAATGTCTTGCAACAAGATGGCAATGCATAATTCACATATATGGTAATTAGACACTAAACAGGTGGCATTCACACAAATCATGTCTAAACTAATCAAATGATATAGCAATGCGAGACACCATCGCATGATATGAGAAACATAACCTTGCCAAGTTAGAGCATACACCTCGGGAATAGTGTTGGGTAACGTAGTAATTTCAAAAATTTCCTACGATCACGCAAGACCATGGTGATGGCATAGCAACGAGAGGGAGAGTGTCCGCCCACGCCCTCGTGAGACCGAAAGCGAAGCGTTATATTAACGCTGTTGATGTAGTCGACGTCTTCACGATCCGACCGATCCAAGCACCGTTACTCCGGCACCTCCGAGTTCTTGGCACACGTTCAGCTCGATGACGATCCCCGAGCTCCGATCCAGCAAAGCGTCGGGGAAGGAGTTCCGTCAGCACGACGGCGTGGTGACGATCTTGATGTTCTACCGTCGCAGGGCTTCGCCTAAGCACCGCTACAATATGACCGAGGTGGAATATGGTGGAGGGGGGGCACCGCACACGGCTAAGGAACGATCCGTAGATCAACTTGTGTGTTCTAGGGTGCCCCCCCTGCCCCCGTATATAAAGGAGCAAGGGGGAGGGCCGGCCAGCCTTGGGGCGCACCAAGGGAGGGGGGAGTCCTCCTCCTAGTAGGAGTAGGACTCCCCTTTCCTAGTCCTACTAGGAAGAGGGAAGGGGAAGGAAGAGAGGAGAGGGAGGGGAGGGGCTGCGCCCCTCCTAGTCCATTCGGACTCCCCATGGGGGCGCACCACCTCCTGGTGCAGCCCTCTCTCTCCCTCTTGGCCCAATAAGGCCCATAACTTCCCGGGGTTCCGTAACCCCTCGGCACTCCGGTTTTCTCCGAAACTTCGGAACCTTTCCGGTGTCGAATATAACCATCCAATATATCAATCTTTATGTCTCGACCATTTGAGACTCCTCGTCATGTCCGTGATCACATCCGGGACTCGAACTCCTTCGTACATCAAAATACATAAACTCATAATAACCGTCATTGAAACCTTAAGCGTGCGGACCCTACGGTTCGAGAACTATGTAGACATGACCTAGAACTATTCTCGGTCAATAACCAATAGCGGAACCTGGATGCTCATATTGGTTCCTACATATTCTCGAAGATCTTTATCGGTCAAACCGCATAACAACATCGTTGTTCCCTTTGTCATCGGTATGTTACTTTCCCGAGATTCGATCGTCGGTATCCAATACCTAGTTTAATCTCGTTACCGGAAAGTCTCTTTACTCGTTCCGTAATACATCATCTCACAACTAACTCTTTAGTTGCAATGCTTGCAAGGCTTTATGTGATGTGTATTACCGAGAAGGCCTAGAGATACCTCTCCGACAATCGGAGTGACAAAACCTAATCTCGAAATACGCCAACCCAACAAGTACCTTTGGAGATACCTGTAGTACTCCTTTATAATCACCCGATTACGTTGTGACGTTTGGTAGTACCAAAGTGTTCCTCCGTAAACGGAGTTGCATAATCTCATAGTTACGAGGAACATGTATGGGTCATGAAGAAAGCATTAACATACTAAACGATCAAGTGTTAAGCTAACGGAATGGGTCATGTCAATCAGATCATTCAACTAATGATGTGACCTTGTTAATCAAACAACAACTCCTTGTTCATGGTTAGGAAACATAACCATCTTTGATTAACAAGCTAGTCAAGTAGAGGCATACTAGTGACATACTGTTTGTCTATATATTCACACATGTATTATGTTTCCGGTTAATACAATTCTAGCATGAATAATAAACATTTATCATGATATAAGGAAATAAATAATAACTTTATTATTGCCTCTAGGGCATATTTCCTTCAAATAGGACTGTCATCTGTCTCTGAATCCTCCTCTGAGGAACTATCCGTAACCAGCGAGATATGCGTTTCGTCAGATAGCATAGTCTGCTCTGAAGACCTTGTTTGCACTCCAGAATTTTCCATCACCGTGTCAAATGGCTGATGCACATGAAGAGCAGTTGAATGTACTAACATTGTTGACAAATGTAATATGTAACAAAAAAAAGGATGGGATGATATAATTTACATATAAGATGACTGGCTAAGCAGGATGGCATTGCAAAATTCACATATATGATGCCTGGCTAAACAAGATGGCGTTGCATAATTCACATAAATGATGAATAAACTAAACAGATGGCATTCGCACAAAGGATGTCTAAACTAAGCAGATGACATATTTGATGTATAAAGTAAGCAATGCAAGACACCATATGCATGATATAACCAACATCAGCATGCCAAGTTAGAGCGAAGACCTCAGGGGGTAAATAGGAGTTGTCTTCTCCTTCTGAATCCCCCTCGGAACAGATATCTTCCTCTCAATTACAATCCAAAATGCGTGGAGGGGGGGCTGCCTTTGCGCCTACCATGGAGCGACGTCTGCATGAAATTTTATTGCCACGCAAGGCTCGTCTCTTTTGCTCTACATGTTCAGTTCCATTGTTTACAAGAACTGTCATGCATAGGAATAAAACATAGTGAGATTATGTAAGGAGTGCATGCAGAAATCCAGAGTGATGGTAGCAACCTGTGGATAGACCCAAAACCAATAACAGTAGGCAGATAATGGCTTCAGTTAAAAAATACAGATAATGGCTTCTTTACTGTTTTTTCCCACCCAACATGAAACTCATAGTAGACACCGGAGATTAACCAGATAGTAGATAGATACTATTGATAGCGGCCCTGATATGTACCCCACAACCATTTAAAAACTCAAGTTTGACCATTAGGTTGGAGCTGACTCAGAGTCTAATCGATGAACAGGATGATGAAGTAGCATGTAATATTAAGCGATGCATAACATAAACAGACACGAAAGAGTGCGACCTCTCTTGCGGACCCGTGTAGTCCTCGAGGTCATCTGCTCGGTTGATGATGGTAATGCAGTTTTCATGGATGCCAGCGGCGGGGAAGAAGATCTGAGGCGGCGAAAGACAGTCTGGAGGCCGGATCCCTGCTGTGCTGGACCCTTCTGTCGTTGGAGCAGCTGAGCTGGGGTGGACGACTGCCCAGCAGGAGCGGGACAAACCACGCAAGCTTTTCTTTGACAACTATCTGTAAGAGAAGTAATTCTGTAAGGGCTCGTTTGAATTGCAGGATTCCAACAATGCAGGGATAGGAAATAGACAGGAATAGGATAGGAATGCATGTGCAAAACTGATAATTTAAAAACATAGGATTTTTGCCAATCTGGGTGTTTGATTCACAACAATTGGAAGATCACAGGATGCAAAGAAGCATGGTGAGATTAAGTCAAACCACAAGAAAATGTACGTCTATAATGCTATTATGCTACTGTCTCTTAGTCTTGTGCTTCATGAATAGGAATTTGAAAAGGAGGACAAGTGAAAATTAAAATTCCTACGTTTTTTTTCAAGGAGACACTAAAGGAACAAATCCATGTGCTCAGTGGACAATATATATAACATGTAGAGTAAAAAAGAGATGCAATAAGTGTACAACCTCTTTGGCGAAGCCATGTCGATCTCAGCGTGATTGGGTTGGCCGGTGAGGATGCTCCGGCTAACTTTGCTGTCGGAGGAGAGGAAGAAGATCTTAGGCGTCTGGAGATGGAGCCCGAGGTACTGCTCCCCTGTGATGGAGGGTTTCGTCGTTGGAGCAGCTCCAGTGAGTTGTACGACGCGGAGGCTGAAGCAGGACAAGAGAGACAACGAACAACGTTAACCAGAGTGGAATTCTAATTGCATCTCCAATACATGACGTAAAATACATAACCACAAAGTGCTAGATGTAAAATACATCAGCCACTCATCTCTGAACTTAACTGTCGAAACTGAACTTAACTGTCTAAACTGAACTTAACTGTCGAAACTGAACTTTGCCGTCGAAACTGAATTCTGCTGTCGAAACTGAACGCACTAGCAAGGTGAGGCTACACGTAGGTCGACTGACTTTTTCATCTCTGGTCAGTCGATTTTGCAGTCGTTGGATGTGAAATCAAGGGCGTGCGGTTCATCTTCAACCTCCACCCTCCCTGAGCCGCCAGCCACCACCGTCCAAACAGCAGCCCCCCGCCACCCGCGGCCGGCGATGCGCCGCCCCGCCCGCCCCGAAAACACTCCCCACCGCCGGTCCGCTGCAGCCCCAGCCATCCCTCTAGGCCCCCCCCCGTGCCGAGCTTTTTCCCCGGCGATCCCCACGCCACCGCCCCGCCAACGCCCCACCACCGCCGGCGACCACCGCCCCCATCTTGAACCCTAAGATAGATAGTGGGGTACCTCTCCGGCGAGCACCCCTCCCCGCTGCGGCTGGTTCTTCCTTCACCCCGACGAGCCCTTTCCCCCCCTGAAAATCGACTGACCCAAAAGTCGATTCAGTCGACTGAAGTGTAGCTAAATCGGAGCAGCATCGCAAGCAAGAGCAAGAGCGAGAGCAGCAGCGCGAGCAAGAGCAGACCAGGTAGGGGACCGAGAGCAAGAGCAGAGCAGCAGCGCGAGCGAGAGCTAAATCAGCAGCAACTCCTACTGATGTGGACGCCGCCGCCGAGGGAGCGACGCCGTGGAGGAAGTGGCCAGCGACGCCGCCGTGGATGGAGCCGCGCTGTGTCGGCTCGGGACCGAGCGCCGGCAGCACCTTGAGATCGAATCAAGAAGAAAATGTGGCGATTAGTGTACAACCTCTTTGGTGGCACCGATTAGGCTGCAGCTTCATCCGAGGAAACGGTGATGATGATGCTCTTCCGGTGGTGCAGGTGAAGACGGCGGTGTGGTAATGGAGGTGGCACGAAAGACGAGGGGAATGTCGGGGCAGCTCCTTGGAGGTGGAGGACAGGGTGGCTGAACCGGCGGGACGATGAGATCGACGACGGTTCCTCATCCGTACGGTGGATGAGGGACGTCGAGGTGTTGCTGTGGACGAAGTCGTCGGGGAAGAGGCTCCGGCTGGGTGGCGGACGGAGCAGGGTGTGGGGTTTCGTCGCGGGTATTCACGGCCTCGGTGTACGAATGGGTGGGTGGATGGGATGGCAGTGGGGAACCATGGCTTAGAGACGCGCTTGTCCGAAATGTGGGGTAAGTTACGAAAGTACCCCCACCGATTTGAGGCGGTTCTTTCGGTTCAGGGGTACCACGGGCATTTCGTGTGTCGGGATTTCACAGGAGGTGGGAGTTTTCCCCCGCGTTGTAATTTCAGAATAGCAAGGCGCAGGTTGAGATGGAGGGAGTTGTCGTAGCACAACGAGACAAAGATATATCTTAAATATTTCGGGCTAGCAAGGCGCGGGTTGAAATTTCCGGACAAGCCTAACGTGTACTGTACCAAATCAATGCGCACTACAAATGTCATTCAAAACTTTGAATTCATGTTATGTTCAATTAAAATATTTCGCTACGTGTATAATGCATGCCACCTACTACTGAAATGAATGTTTTAGTGCATTCCAAACGTATATACTACCGCTTCAATATGAACTAAATTTGAATTCGTTTCTCTATTTGAATAACATCTATAGTAATGATTGTTGTGAAGTCAAAGCATTTGAATTCGTTTCTCAGTTTTAATAAGATCTACAATCATCATTATTGTCAAGTTAAACCATCGTTTGTGTATTATCTTCACAGCACACCACATGATTAGTCTCGAGTTGCATATGAACTATGTGTACTATATGAACTCGAACTAGATTTTTTGAATCCACTTTATTTTGATTTCAAATCACATTACATTTCTAGCTCTAGCTAGATCTTCATAATCTAAACCATGTCTCATATGTATAATGTGTTTATCACATTATGTATGGTGCCCCGCCCCCTACGCCTACAAGTATTTAGATGTGAGTTGCAAACACCACTCATTACCACAAATTCAAATAAAATGTGAGAACGTTTGATATATAGTATTGTTTAGATTGTTCGATATTTAGTTGTAAGCTGCAAACGCCACACATTATCACAAATTCAAATAAAATGTGAGATTGTTTGATGTATAGTATGGTTTAGATTGTTCGGCATTTAGCTATGAGTTGCAAACGCCATGCATTATCACATTATGGTATAACATGTGCACAACACGTGTATCACCGCTATATTCATGCATGCAATGTTTAAAACACTATGATCTCCTAATCAAATATATGAATCCACTTTCATATCAAATTATGATCTTTGTTTGTCTCTTACACCCACACAATCCTGTAACCTTTGTAGCTATAACTAACTTTCTCTCGTGCATGCACACGCCCTCCTCGCCCTCTCCCTCCCTCGGCATTCTATCCACCGGGCACATTCATTTTTTTCTTTAGGTCATTCTCCCAGAGTCCCCACAACTCCTTTCCGACACACACCGATCGATAAACCTCTCCAGCGATGCCTGCCTACAACATACACACACACACCTTCAATCTCCTCCTTTATGTGTCCTTGCCTCGTGTCTCTCATACGGTCAGACACACGTGTAAACTCTCGCCCCTCTTTTCATCGATCTCACAACCGCACACTCCTCCCCCTATCTAGCTAGTAGTTGGGCCTCTCGCACCATCTCCTAGCTCCATTCTCTCTGTCTATCCATCTCGCTGGGCCTTATTTGCCTCTAACAAATGGACGTACACCGACCGATCTCTCGCTATACATATAGCTAGCTAGGTCCTTATAACTCGTTTTTACCCACACGTCAATCGATCTACCTCATTAGTTGTGTCTCTCCCTTCCTTCGACAAACAACAATTGATCTACCGATCTAGTTAGGTTTGCTTACCAAACACATGGTTCCCCTTCATCATCCATGGATGCGTCCCGACAGATCTATCACGCACAGGCACACACAGAAACACATCCCCACTCTTATTGATAGCATTGCAGTTCCACCCTCAGTTTGTCTAGTAGGCCTCTCCCACCATCTTCGAGAAGCAACTCCATCACCCATCCAGAACTCTACCCCTCTCCCTCCCTCTCCCTCCCTCTCACTCTCCCCTCTCTCTCTGTCCCATCATATTTCCCGTCCTTCAGTTATGTATGGATGTCGACCGATCTCCCTCAAGACATAGCTGGGTCTCTCCTTCTCAACACATATACGAGTTGTTCTACCTCTATAGTTAGGACTCTGCCTACCCCTCCCCCAACCCCCTCACCCCCCACACACACACCGATACATCGAGCGCTCTAGTCATGTCTCCCTGCCACACACAAACTTGACATGTGCCCTCTAACATTCCGGTAGGCCAGTCGCCCTATATCTTTGACTTGCACACACACACATAATTTCGATGGCTCTCTTCATCGATCTCACACCCACCCACTTGATCCTCTCTTCGACTCTATCGATAGCCCAACCCTCTATGTATGATATGGATAGGCCTCCATTTCGCACACATTGCATGCAAAATTTTGTTTGAGATATCATCGACACATATTCCCACAAATAATTCACGAAATCAACCCCCACCCCACCCCACCCCAAAACAATAAACACTCATGAACGCGGCTTTTATCTCTCACGCACACCCACGTAGGTGGGGGACGTGCACGAAGAGAAGAGGTGCATGCACGGCGCACGTACTCCCGTCTCTTTCCCAACCACACCCGTGCGGGTACACGGTGGAGCTCATTTCTGTACGAAAAAGGCAGCCCACATGGTAATTTGGCACGTGTACTGGTTGTGCACTTGGTGGAGGGAGGATCGTCTACCACGGGTGAACAAACAAATTACGACTTGACGTGTTATGTTAAAAAAAGAGGCAAACCATGTGGGGCCTACCTTAGAGGCAAGGCTCTATACACTGGAGTACTTTTGATGTGTCCCGTCAACTTGCAGAACGAGGAGAAGCTTGCTTAGTACGCCGTCTCCCCCGCCCAGGGTGCGGTGGCTCGCAGGATGAGGTGAAGCTTGCTCCGCCTTACGCCCGCTCCCTCACCCATGCGCGCGGTGGCTCGCAGGATGAGGAGAAAAATTTACTACTCCCTCCGTTTACTCCTCGTCCCTACTACCTTGGTTATAGAGATTATATCATATTCTTCGGAATATATATGTCCTTTAGTAGATTTCAATATGAACTACTAGTACATACTCCAAACACTAACGTATATAGACGTATTTTAGAGTGTAGATTCACTCATTTTGCTCCGTATGTACGACTCTCCCTCGCCCCTCGACCCTCGCCCACGTGGTGGACGTGCAGCAATTCATTCGGTCTCATATAGCCAGAACGATATATACTGCACTACCATTATTGCTCGACTTCCCGAAGAGGCGAAGAGCCAATCGCAAGGTTAATATTTTGGAGATGCCAAGCACAAGGTTATAGGAGAACGAGTAGTAGGTGCTGCGTCATTTATAAATAAAGTTTTTTTTCTTCAGTGGCACGTACGCAAAATGATAGGTTCATATGGAGAGAAAAGGAAACCGCTCCACTATATACGTAGTCAGGACAGGCCAGCCTACACGGTTGCTTGCTGGGGTTGCTCTCTTCACACTCTCTCGCACAAAACGACTGTGGCCACATCTCTAACATCCCGGCGGATCACCTCCACTTGGGGAAGGGGTGGATGCTTAGTGTAGATGCGGTGGCCGTCGCCAACGGCGAAAACCCACTATCGGCACGTCCTGGTCAGGGGTCCCCGCCGTTCTCTCCCACAAAGCCGGTGAGGTTGACTTCGTCCCTTGCTCACTACCGCGACGTGGGCAGTTGCCGCCTCCCGCCGCCCTCCTCAAGGTTGAGCTACGTCCTCAGGTACAACTCCCTTTACAGCCGGCTTGCACCAATGCTCCAGCTGCCCACATCACTCCCTGTGGATATTTCTCTAGTACTTTGCCCCGCACATACCTCTACTGGCTTCTACGTACTGTATTTGTGATGAGTTCATGTCTCATCAACTAGTCCCAGTAATCTTATTCTAATCACGCTTCTTCAATTTCTTTGCCACAGGGATGCTCATCTCGATTTTGGTGAAACTGCACAAAATGATCCGATGGTCAAAAGGTTGCAAACTTCATTTCTTAGGAAGCGCCACGTTGCCAGCAAATTAAAGCCTGGTTAGGGTTTACGGTTCAAGGGCTAGGGACTGCATGGATCGTTTTTTTCTTTAGTTGTATCTATTCCAAATAAGTTTCAACTTTAGTAGTAGTACAACTTTGTACTAAAGTTTGCGCAAAGTTGAGACACTTATTTTGGAACGGAGGGAGTACATATTTGCTATGATCTGTCAACCATTGAGATGCAACAGCATGCATGTTAGTCTCTTTTGTATTTGATGAAATGTTGCAACAGGCAACCTTGGACGCAAGATACATGTAACAGAAGCTGGAAGCTTCATAGCATTGTACAAATTTATCTCGCTGATAAATTGCAATATGTACTATACTAGTACTTCCTCCGTTCCTAAATATAAGTCTTTGTAGAGATTTGACCATGAACCACATGCGGATGTATATAGATGCATTTTAAGTGTAGATTCATTCATTTTGTTCCGTATGTAGTGGAATCTCTACAAAGCCTTATCTACTAGTAATAGCAAGCCCCCACTACTAGGAATTCTCTATCCTCTCCTTGAGCCACATCATCAAAATTGATGTAGCCGTTAGATGAAATAAATCAGTCCAGAATAGCCGTCTGATCTAGACGTTGAGAGGCTCCGCACTAAGCCACATGCAAGCATGGAGAAATACCGTGGCACATGCATGTGAGTGGGTTTTCAATCACATCAACATGTCTGCATGCAAGCATGCACCGGTAGCATGCATGTAAGTGAGCTTTTAAGTCCCATTAACATGTCAAAAAGAAAAATATAATCCCATTATGCAGTAGGAGTTGGCTGATCTTTTTTCCTTACGTGGGATGATCTAAATGATGATGGGAGTTTATTTAGTTTGGCTACCACATTTTTCATGCGGTTATAGAGTTTTTTTTAGTTCTATGAAATCAATAATTTTGCGCAGAGAGATATACCGCTGCTCCGTGGCAACGCGCGGGGACTCATCTAGTAATATTTAGGAACGGAGGGAGTACTACTATGTAAAGAGTTTGGTGTCGCACGGTGATAGTGTGAGGTGGGCCATGTAATCACTGAGCCTGCGTGTTTTCACTGCTCTTGCACGCCTCCGCTGTAAGAATGGAGAAAATTGTAATCTAGTAGTAGTACCTCCTTTCGACGAAAGCGTGGGACATCCAGCAGTCCTAACACCTAAGTAATAAAGACCAATGAGCCATCAAATCACATAGACCCAGCAGTAAGTTGGACGGACGAAGCAACCATCACTCTTGCGCCAGTGAGAGGTCGCGTCCGCTCTGCCCAGGCATGAATGCGGCACCGATTCTTTGGAGCGGCGCTGACCGTTTCGGGCGGGAAGCGCGCGCGAGTGATGGAGGGGCTTTGGGTGGGCCAGGCTGGTCAGGAGCGGGCGTGGTAGCTGTCCGCATGTCCCTACCGGACACACCCGGAAACGAGAGGATGCACCGACTCTCACGGCTAAAATCGTACACTACACAACATCTCTCTTTAGGAGTAGGTCGATCTGTCGCTCTCTCTAACAGACACATGCTGTTAAACACACACACACACGCACACGCACACACCTTGGTCCTGTTGCACCTTCTAACGTGACTTATTACACATAGACGGAGGGAGTAGTAAGTATACGAGATACGGTGGCACACTGACTTAAGTCGAATACAAGTGCCCAAAATTTGTGTGCATGTTATAATAAGGATTCACTTAAAATAGTACGTGAGCGAACAGAGGGATCAATTGGATAGTGTTCTCGAGTAGTAGCGAGAGATGTGAGGTAAGATACACCGCTGGCGCTTTTAATTTTTCTTATTAATTTGTTTGTTTCACCCTCGATTGGTGGGACTGGCATTACTACGTGGAGAGAGGTAAGGTGACTAAGGCTGCATTATTTTTGCACCACTATGGATAGTCTTACCACCAAAGCCACATGACACGATTATGATTGAAATCCCAATGACTCCCACACACACACACACAAAATACGGCATGCTTGTCACACAAATGCAGGAATGTATAAAAGTTTTTCCCTCTCGTTGAACATAACGGGAGGGTTGTGTAGCAGGTTAGCCTATTCGCTCATCAAACTTGAGGTCTCGGGTTCGATAACTACACTTGAACATAATTTGTGCCAGGAGGATTCTTTGACTAGTCAAAATGTTTTCTAGGGTTTCCACGCTTCACACTCTCTCTCCAGTATATATATACACACTGGAGCCTCAGCGCTTGTAGTTGCTCTCTTCACACTCTCTCACCCTCTCCCGCTGGAGCCTCAGCGCTTGTAGTTGCTCTCTTCACACTCTCTCGCCCTCTCCCGCTGGAGCCTCAGCGCTTGTAGTTGCTCTCTTCACACTCTCTCGCCCTCTCCAGATCTAAACAAGACTTCGTTGGCCTCTCTCTCCCCTCACTGCTGCTCAAAGAGCCGGCAGGATCCGTCCGCCGGGAAGGGAAGGAGGCTTAACGCTGTCGCCATCGGCGAGGGACTACCGGCGCAGCTGTTCACTTTCCACCCAGCGGCGGCGCGGGAGGGCCTCCGACCCCTTCTTATTCGCCGCCGTCCCGTCGCCCACCGAACCACGCCCCAAGAACCTTAAGGTATAATTTACTTACTCCACCTGCATTGCTCTAGCTGCATGTATACCATGAATCTAGGACGTGGTTCAAAGAGTAAAGGAGTGTGGGAAAGTAGTGGGAAAAGTTGTATATAGCATGAATCTAGCACGTGGTTCAAAGAGGAAATGAAGGGGGAAAGTTGTATTGCATGAATCTAGGACATGGTTCAAAGAGGAAAGGAATGGGGGAAAGTAGTGGGGAAAGTTGTATCGCATAAATCTAGGACGTGGTTCAAAGAGGAAAGGAAGGGGCGAAAGTACTAGTTCAAAAAGGAAAGGAAGTGACAAGGCTGTAGAGTTTGAGCAGGACTAGATTTGCTGCGCTCACATAGGGGAAGGTGTCTAAAGATAACAAAACTGGGACCAACACAAATATGCTCCTTGGTTGTTTGTTCTTTGTTGCAACAGACTGTGCATGACCACAGTACATTGGTATATGCACATGGTGCTGGTGCGTCCATTGTCCCGTGCAACTCATTAGCTGTTGTTAATTGATGTCTACTATGCAACCTTCTTCTTGTAGACGTTGTTGGGCCTCCAAGTGCAGAGGTTTGTAGGAAAGTAGCAAATTTCCCTCAAGTGGATGACCTAAGGTTTATCAATCCGTGGGAGGCGTAGGATGAAGATGGTCTCTCTCAAGCAACCCTGCAACCAAATAACAAAGAGTCTCTTGTGTCCCCAACACACCCAATACAATGGTAAATTGTATAGGTGCACTAGTTCGGCGAAGAGATGGTGATACAAGTACAATGTGGATGGTAGATAAAGGTTTTTGTAATCTGAAAATATAAAAACAGCAAGGTAACAAGTGGTAAAAGTGAGCGTAAACGGTATTGCAATGATAGGAAACAAGGCCTAGGGTTCATACTTTCACTAGTGCAAGTTCTCTCAACAATAATAACATAATTGGATCACATAACTATCCCTCAACATGCAACAAAGAGTCACTCCAAAGTCACTAATAGGGGAGAACAAACGAAGAGATTATGGTAGGGTACAAAACCACCTCAAAGTTATTCTTTCCAATCAATCCGTTGGGCTATTCCTTTAAGTGTCACAAACAGCCCTAGAGTTCGTACTAGAATAACACCTTAAGATACAAATCAACCAAAACCCTAATGTCACCTAGATAATTCAGTGTCACCTCAAGTATCCATGGGCATGGTTATACGATATGCATCACACAATCACAATTCATCTATTCAAACCAACACATAGAACCTCAAAGAGTGCCCCAAAGTTTCTACCGCAGAATCACGACGAAAATGTGTGCCAACCCCTATGCATAGGTTCCCGATGTCACGAAACCCACAAGTTGATCACCAAAACATACATCAAGTGGCACGTGATATTCCATTGTCACCACAGATACACACGGCAAGACATACATCAAGTGTTCTCAAATCTTTAAAGACTCAATCCGATAAGATTACTTCAAGGGGAAAACTCAATTCATTACAAGAGAGTAGAGGGGGAGAATAAACATAAGATCCAACTATAATAGCAAAGCTCGCGATACATCAAGATCGTGCCATAGAGGGAACACGAGAGAGAGACATCAAACACATAGCTACTGGTACATACCCTCCGCCCCGAGGGTGAACTACTCCCTCCTCGTCATGGAGAGCGCCGGGATGATGAAGATGGCCACCGGTGAGGGTTCCCCCCTCCGGCAGGGTGCCGAAACAGGGTCCCGATTGGTTTTTGGTGGTTCTGGAGGTTTTGCGGCGGCAGAACTCCCAATCTAATCTCTGTTCTGGAAGTTTTACGATACATAGGTATATACTAGCACATATGCCCGTGCGTTGCAACGGGAGATAAAATAGTATGCATTTAAAGTCAGTGAGAATTATATGTGCAAGGAAAACCCTATGTGCACATGAAAAAATGAACATTTGGTTTCTCGGCTTCGCTGCGTGTGAAGGAATCAATCCGCTATTTTTTTCATTCATTGATCGAGGGCATTTAAGAGTTTTGTTACGTTATCATACCTCAGATAAGGCCCATGAGTTATTCAATCTACTTTTCTTTCAATTCTTTCAATCGGGGGGATTTTAAGATATCTAGTTTCTAAATATTCTAGAAAACATGAACATTTTTTAAAATCCGGCATAGTTTTTTGAAAATTATGTACACTTTAAAAAACACTAACAAAATATGAGCGGAACATCTTCTTAAATCCACAAACATTTTCTGAAAACACCAACTTTTTATTAAAACAATAACATTATTTGACTTTACTGAACATTTTTCAAAAGCGGGAACATGTGTTGAAAATTGTAAGATTATTAGAGAATATGTATCTTTTAAACAAAACATTATTTTTAATTATGAAAATTTGACTAAAATATTAATATTTTCCGATTTTGGAGCATTTTTAAATGCCATTTTCTCTTTAGACATCTCGAACAATTTTGAAGAATAATAATTTTTGGAAAAAATGGGTAACTTTTGCAAGTTTGAATATTTTCAAAATAGCAACAAAATTTTGGAATTCTTAACATTTTCAAAAATTGTTTTTCTTCAGTCTGAACTTTCTTTGAGAATTTTCAATTTATGAAATAAATTCTAAAAGGAAAATAAACTTGGAAGGAAAAAAGATATAGAGAAAGGAGAATAAAAATAAAAGCAAAACACAGAAACAAAGAAAAATGGGCCAGCCCGTTGTTGGTTGTCCCAAAGAAAGTCCGATGAAAAACATGAACATTATTTCAATTTGTGAACATTTTTTTAAATGGGAACATGTGATGAAAATTCATAAGATTTTTCAGAATATTGATCTTTTATACAGGGATATTAATTTTAGTTGTGAAGATTTAACTTAAACAAGAATTTCTTTTGAATTTGGAGCATTTTTGAAATGCCATTTTCTTTAGATATCGCTAACAATATTTAAAAATATTTTATGAAAAAGTGGAAACTTTTGCAAGTTCGAAATTTTCAGAATAGCAACTAAATTTTGGAATTCTGAACAGTTTCCAAAATTGGTTTTTATTCTGAATGTTTTTTAGAACTTTTAATTTATGAAATTAATTCTAAAATAAAAATTAAAATGGATGGTAAAAAGAGATATAGGAGAATAATAAGAATAAAAATAGAAGGAAAACACATAAACAAAGAAAAAAATGGGCCAGCCCAATATTAGTTGTCCGATCTGAAACTTGACTATTTGTCGCCCATTGCAGAAAATAGATTTTTCCTGTTTGCGTGGGCAGAAAAATAAGGGGGCTGGCTTGGCTGGGCCTTAGCGCATGGCCCACGTACGAAAGTTCTTTTTCTAGCAGACAAACACATAAAACTTTAGTACCACCTCGAATAGGAATATATTTATTTTAGCAATTTTTTTTAGCGGTGAACGGATGAAAAAGTTGGCGAAAGGCACCTTGCTTTATTAGTAGGTATAGATGGGTGAAGGGAGTACGTCGGTGGAGCTTCAGGGGCCCCATGAGGCAGGGGGCGCGCCCTAGGGGGGTGGGCGCGCCCCCCACCCTCGTGGCCAGCTCCCGTATCTTCTGACGTAGAGTCCAAGTCTATCCGGTGGCTTTCCTTCCAAAAATAACTTCTTGATTGATTTTGTTCCGTTTGACTCCGTCGATATTCCTTTTCCTTGAAACCTTGAAATAGGCATAAAACAACAAATCTGGGCTGGGCCTCCGGTTAATAGGTTAGTCCCAAAAATAATATAAAAGTGGATAATAAAGCCCAATATTGCCCAAAACAGTAGATAATATAGCATGGAGCAATAAAAAATTACAGATACGTTGGAGACGTATCAAGCATCCCCAAGCTTAATTCCTGCTTGTCCTCGAGTAGGTAAATGATAAAAAGATAATTTTTGAGGCGGAGTGCTACTTGGCATAATTTCAATGTAAATCTTCTTAATTGTGGTATGAATATTCAGATCCGAAAGATTCAAGACAAAAGTTCATATTGACATAAAAATAATAATACTTCAAGCATACTAACAAAGCAATCATGTCTTCTCAAAATAACATGGCCAAAGAAAGTTATCCCTACAAAATCATATAGTCTGGCTATGCTCCATCTTCCCCACACAAAATATTTAAATCATGCACAACCCCGATGACAAGCCAAGCAATTGTTTCATACTTTAACATTTTCAAAAAAAATTCAATCTTCACGCAATACAAGAGCGTGAGCCATGGATATAGCACTATATGTGGAATAGAATGGTGGTTGTGGAGAAGTCAAAAAGGCAGAAGATAGTCTCACATCAACTAGGCGTATCAACGGGCTATGGAGATGCCCATCAATAGATATTAATGTGAGTGAGTAGGGATTGCCATGCAACAGATGCACTAGAGCTATAAGCATATGAAAGCTCAACAAAAGAAACTAAGTGGGTGTGCATCCAACTCGCTTGCTCATGAAGACCTAGGGAATTTTGAGGAAGCCCATCATTGGAATATACAAGCCAAGTTCTATAATGAAAGATTCCCACTAGTATATGAAAGTGATATCATAGGAGACTCTCTATCATGAAGATCACGGTGCTACTTTGAAGCACAAGTGTGGTAAAAGGATAGTAGCATTGCCCCTTCTCTCTTTTTCTCTCATTTTTTTATTTTTTTATTTTTTTATTTGGGCCTTTTCTCTTTTTTATGGCCTCTTTTTTTCTTTTTTTTTTATTTTTCGTCCGGAGTCTCATCCCGACTTGTGGGGGAATCATAGTCTCCCTCATCCTTTCCTCACTGGCACAATGCTCTAATAATGATGATAATCACACTTCTATTTTCTTACAACTCAAGAATTACAACTGGATACTTAGAACAAAATATGACTCTATATGAATGCCTCCAGCGGTGTACCGGGATGTGCAATGACTCATGAGTGACATGTATGAGAGAATTATGAACGGTGGCTTTGCCACAAATACGATGTCAACTACATGATCATGCAAAGCAATATGACAATGATGGAGCGTGTCATAATAAACGGAACGGTGAAAAGTTGCATGGCAATATATCTCGGAATGGCTATGGAAATGCCATGATAGGTAGGTATGGTGGCTGTTTTGAGGAAGGTATATGGTGGGTGTATGATACCGGCGAAAAGTGCGCGGTATTAGAGAGGCTAGCAATGGTGGAAGGAAGAAAAGTGTGTATAATCCATGGACTCAACATTAGTCATAAAGAACTCATATACTTATTGCAAAAATCTAGAAGTTATGAAAGCAAAGTATTACGCGCATGCTCCTAGGGGGATAGATTGGTAGGAAAAGACCATCGCTCGTCCCCGACCGCCACTCATAAGGAAGACAATCAATAAACAAATCATGCTCCGACTTCATCACATAACGGTTCACCATACGTGCATGCTACGGGAATCACAAACTTTAACACAACTATTTCTCAAATTCACAACTAATCAACTAGCATGACTCTAATATCACCATCTTCATATCTCAAAACAATTATCAAGCATCAAACTTCTCATAGTATTCAACACACTCATAAGAATTCTTACAAATCTTGTATGCTTAGCATATTAGGATTATTTAAGCAAATTACCATGCTATTTAAGACTCTCAAAATAATCTAAGTGAAGCATGACAGTTCATCTATTTCATCAAAATAAAACTACCATCATGCTCTAAAATATATAAGTGAAGCACTAGAGCAAACAACAAACTACTCCGAAAGATATAGTGAAGATCAATGAGTAGTCAAATAATTGTGCAACTATGTGAAGACTCTCCCATTTAATAATTTCAGATCTTGGTACTTTATTCAAACAGCAAGCAAAGCTAAAGAAAATAAAATGACGCTCCAAGCAAAACACATATCATGTGGTGAATAAAAATATAGCTCCAAGTAAAGTTACCGATGTACGAAGACGAAAGAGGAGATGCCTTCCAGGGCATCCCCAAGGCTTGGTTATCCTTGAATATTACCTTGGGGTGCCTTGGGCATCCCCAAGCTTAGGATCTTGCCACTCCTTATTCCATAGTCCATCGAATCTTTACCCAAAACTTGAAAACTTCACAACACAAAACTTAATAGAAAACTCGTAAGCTCCGTTAGCGAAAGAAAACAAAAAACCACTTCATGGTACTGTAATGAACTCATTATTTATTTATATAGGTGTTAAACCTACTGTATTCCAACTTATCTATGGTTTATAAACTATTTTACTAGCCATAGATTCATCAAAATAAGCAAACAACACAATGAAAACAGAATCTGTCAAAAACAGAACAGTCTGTAGTAATCTGTATCAAACGTATACTTCTGGAACTCCAAAAATTCTAAAATAAGTTTTTGGACCTGAGGAATTTGTCTAGTAATCATCTGAAAAAAGAATCAACTAAATATCACTCTCCAGTAAAAATTTCTAGCCAATCTCGGGAGCGCTAAAGTTTCTGTTTTTTACAGCATGATCATAAAGACTTCACCAAAGTCTTCCCAAAGGTTCTACTTGGCACAAACACTAATTAAAACACAAAACCACATCTAAACAGAATCTAGATGGATTATTTATTCCTAAACAGAACCAAAAAGCAAGAAACTAAAATAAATTTGGGTTGCCTCCCAACAAGCGCTATCGTTTAACGCCCCTAGCTAGGCATGATGATTTCAATGATGCTCACATAAAAGATAAGAATTGAAACGTAAAGAGAGCATCATGAAGAATATGACTAGAACATTTAAGTCTAACCCACTTCCTATGCATAGGGATTTTTTGAAAAAACAACTTATGAGAACAAGAATCAACTTGCATAGGAAGGTAAAACAAGCATAACTTCAAAACTTTAAGCACATAGAGAGGAAACTTGATATTATTGCAATATGTAGAAGCATATGTTCCTCCCTCATAATAATTTTCATTAGCATCATGAATGAATTCAACAATATAACCAGCACCTAAAGCATTCTTTTCATGATCTACAAGCATAGAATTTTTACTACTCTCCACATAAGCAAAATTCTTCTCTTCAATAGTAGTGGGAGCAAACTCAACAAAATAACTATCATGTGATTGAAAATTAAGGTCAAGATGACAAGTTTCACGGTTATCATTATTATTTAAAGCATACGTGTCATCACAATAATCATCATGGATAGGAGGCATGTTTTCATCATAGTAAATTTTCTCATCAAAGCTTGGGGGACAAAAAATATCATCTTCGTGAAACATAGCTTCCCAAAGCTTGTGGCTTTGCATATCATTAGCATCATGGGTATTCAAAGAATTCATACTAACAACATTGCAATCATGATCATCATTCACATATTTTATGCCAAGCATTCTATGTAATTCTTCTTCTAGTACTTGAGCACAATTTTCCTTCCCATCATTTTCACGAAAGATATTAAAAAGATGAAGCATATGAGGCACCCTTAATTCCATTTTTTTGTAGTTTTCTTTTATAGACTAAACTAGTGATAAAACAAGAAACTAAAAGATTTGATTGCAAGAACTAAAGATATACCTTCAAGCACTCACCTCCCCGGCAACGGCGCCAGAAAAGAGCTTGATGTATACTATGCAACCTTCTTCTTGTAGACGTTATTAGGCCTCCAAGTGCAGAGGATTGTAGGACAGTAGCAAATTTCCCTCAAGTGGATGACCTAAGGTTTATCAATCCGTGGGAGGCGTAGGATGAAGATGGTCTCTCTCAAGCAACCCTGCAACCAAATAACAAAGAGTCTCTTGTGTCCCCAACACACCCAATACAATGGTAAATTGTATAGGTGCACTAGTTAAGCGAAGAGATGGTGATACAAGTACAATATGGATGGTAGATAAAGGTTTTGTAATCTGAAAATATAAAACAGCAAGGTAACAAGTGGTAAAAGTGAGCTTAAACGGTATTGCAATGATAGGAAACAAGGCCTAGGGTTCATACTTTCACTAGTGCAAGTTCTCTCAATAATAATAACATAATTGGATCACATAACTATCCCTCAACATGCAACAAAGAGTCACTCCAAAGTCACTAATAGCAGAGAACAAACGAAGATATTATGGTAGGGTACGAAACCACCTCAAAGTTATTCTTTCCAATCAATCCGTTGGGCTATTCCTATAAGTGTCACGAACAGCCCTAGAGTTCGTACTAGAGTAACACCTTAAGATACAAATCAACAAAAACCTTAATGTCACCTAGATACTCCAATGTCACCTCAAGTATCCGTGGGCATGATTATACGATATGCATCACACAATCTCAATTCATCTATTCAAACCAACACATAGAACCTCAAAGAGTGCCCCAAAGTTTCTACCGAAGAATCACGACGAAAACGTGTGCCAACCCCTATGCATAGGTTCCCGATGTCACGAAACCCGCAAGTTGATCACCAAAACATACATCAAGTGGCACGCGATATCCCATTGTCACCACAGATACGCACGACAGGACATACATCAAGTGTTCTCAAATCTTTAAAGACTCAATCCGATAAGATTACTTCAAGGGGAAAACTCAATTCATTACAAGAGAGTAGAGGGGGAGAAGAAACATAAGATCCAACTATAGTAGCAAAGCTCACGATACATCAAGATCGTGCCATAGAGGGAACACGAGAGAGAACACGAGACAGAGAGATCAAACACATAACTACTGGTACATACCCTCAGCCCCGAGGGTGAACTACTCCCTCCTCATCATGGAGAGCGCCGGGATGATGAAGATGGCCACCAGTGAGGGTTCCCCCCTCCGGCAGAGTGTCTAAACAGGGTCCCAATTGGTTTTTGGTGGTTCTGGAGGTTTTGCGGCGGCGGAACTCCCGATCTAATCTCTGTTCTAGAAGTTTTACGATACGTAGGTATATATGGGTGAAGGGAGTACGTCGGTGGAGCTTCGGGGGCCCCACGAGGCAGGGGGCGCGCCCTAGGGGGTTGGGCGCGCCCCCCACCCTCGTGGCCAGCTCCCGTATCTTCTGACGTAGATTCCAAGTCTATCCGGTGGCTTTCCTTCCAAAAATAACTTCTCCAGTTGATTTCGTTCCGTTTTGACTCCGTCTAATATTCCTTTTCCTTGAAACACTGAAATAGGCATAAAACAACAAATGTGGGCTGGGCCTCCGGTTAATAGGTTAGTCCCAAAAATAATATAAAAGTGGATAATAAAGCCCAATATTGCCCAAAACAGTAGATAATATAGCATGGAGCAATCAAAAATTATAGATACGTTGGAGACGTATCATTAATCTAAGGCCATGTTTGGTTAAAAACTCCCTAGTCCCTACCTTCTTGGTTCCAGGGACTAAACATGGACTAGAGGTTATTAAATGACATGCTAAAAGACCGTGTTACCCCTAGTAATGAACTAATAGAGACAAGGTGTGATGCGTGGCAGGGTCAACTGTTGGAAATAGTCCCAAAAAGACTCCCTCGGGGTCTTCTTTCTTTAGTCCCAAATGCCCATTTTTAGTCCCTAAAAGTCCCTCATGTTTGGTTTAGATGGGACTGACATGGAGTTTTTTTTTGTCCCTACACCAAAATGTCCCTGTAAACAAACACCCTCTAATAATGCTGCTAGAAAATTGATGCAATGCCACAGTTAAAAGCAAATTACATGTTTAACGAATTTTATTGTTAATATAGTCTCTATGTTAATATTAATCAATGCCACCATTTGAGAAATGCTACTGTCTTGCTTTCTTTCCCATTTAGATAAGGTAGATCCTTATTTTTGTTGGCTTCTGTGTCATCCACCGTTATTGACCACTAATTGTTTCCTTTGCACCTCTGTGTAAACAGGGTTATCTACTTCACCTCGTTGCCATTGTGACCTTTTGTTGCACTGCACAAAACACTTTTGTTTTAAGAGTGTTCTGTGCAGTTCAACCAAAATGTAACACCGACAACGTTGCTTGATTGCTTGATCTTAGTGGAACTGCACAAGAGGAGATCTTACTTCCTATCCGTTAAGGTGAATTTGGTTCAGATCTTCTTCTTGTGAGTTGTTTGAATTCGCATCATGAGAGGTCAATTACTAGCCTTCTTTCACATGATTCTGCAGTGTGCTTTCATATGTTGTGCTACTTGTACGATAATGTTGCTTGATTTTAGTGAACTGCACAAATGGAGACAAGACTTCCAATTTGTATGTGCACCGTAATATCCCATTGAGGTAAGATAAGGATATTTCACAACTGTTGGTCTGTATTTTGCCACTTTCATCAGAAAATTAAGTTTAGTACTATACTTGTGCTCCCTAATTGACATGCCAAATCTTACATTGAAGGCGAAGCTTGTCTATTATTGAACCAAGTGATGAAGGGGAAGAACAAGCGGAAGAAAAAAAATCAACTCCAGGTGCTGTAATGAAGCACTTTAACTGTGATGACACAAGTAATGATATAGTTTTGCATCTTAATTTATTGCTATGGCTGGAACGAGCAATTGTTTTGCCACTGATTTGATGCCACTCTTAATGTAATATGTAATTATCTCTACTTGTGCAAACAGGGATCTTCTTTGAAGATACCATATATTTTAGTGGAACTGCACAAGAAGATGTTGGAAACATTAAACAAATCGAGGAGTATATAGTAAGCATGGCCACCACCGTAGATAGCAAGCAGATGGTTCGGAGAAGTGCTTCATCGTATGCTCTACACAATAAGCCTCGACAAAGGTTGGTACGCCCACTGATTCCATCCATATGATTGAGCTTTGTCATCTCTATTGGTGTTGTGCTACTGTTTAGATATTGTCATGAAAAAGTGGTATTGTCCTTGAGAAGTGCTTCATCTATGTTGTTTTAAATATTTCCTTTCCTTTTTCTCGAGCAAACAGGGATGCTAGCATTTAGTAGTCCTCTTGTCTTTGCACAACAGGATCATCTTCCTCTGAAGAAGAATATGGAGTACGTGAAGTGACTAGTTCCGATTATGCCAGGATGAAGAAGTCATGTCTATCTTCTCATCAGAAGGAGCAGTTGAAGGATGGTTACATTACTCCCCACAAGACCAAACTAACTTCAGCTCAGAAGGACTGACAGATCTCCATTTTTTTGCTGTGATGCGCGAGTACAATGTTGTTCTAGGATTCTTTCTGGTGAGTTCCATTTTTCTAAAAGTGTGCTCTACATGGACCGTGTATGTGCCTGTTGAAACTGTCAATTCATAGTACAGTTTGCTTTATACTAATCACTTTTTTGTATTTGTGCAAACAGGGGTGCTCAGCTTGATTTCAATGGGAACTGCACAAAATTTTCATGAATACATTGAATCATTCATTTCCACCACAAGAAAGGAGGTGCCAATAATTTCAAGGCGTTGCAACATATAAGGGCGAAATCATACAAGCTACGCGCGAATTTGGTTGATTTTGGTGGAACTGCACAAAAAGAACAGCTGGTTTATTTAGCACGAGGTGCCATGTCAATGTCCGAACTGATGGCAAACCTTGCCCATTCCACAATCGTAGGCATTTGATATTTTGGAATGGGACAACCTTGTCAAATTTTGCTCATTGATTTTAGCAAGACATGCGTTTGATATTTTTTGAATGGGACGCCCTTTGCTGTCAGCAACGTCGATCAATTTTTTCTTTATTCTTTAGTTGTGAAGTAAATATTGCCTCTGGCATGTGTGTTTGATTGCAATGTACAGAAACGCTAAAAAGCTTCTCAAACTCTTTGTACTCCTTCTGTTCCTTTTTACTTCGCACATTGTGAAAGTGCATACTTTTTTGTATATGATTAGTCAATGTATAGATACTTTGACTGCGGACAAAACTTGTATGCAGACTAGAAAGGACTGGAGGGAGTACATGTGAAACTGCTGCAAACGAGGTGATCACCCTGGGAATAATGCTAGTATGTATTGTTTTGCATGTTCATCCAATGCCGTGATACAGAATTGAACTAATCGAAATAAATTCATTCATACGGTCGGATTTCATATAAACATGCGGATTTCATTACATTTCATACATTCTTCAACTAAAAAGGTGCGCTGGAGGTATAATTAATTAACCGGCTACCCACCTGTATCTCGCTGAGCGAGCAGAAGCTTGGTGACTTAACTGCAGTGCAGTTGCATAACTGACATGTGGCCTGTTGGGCCCACGTGTCAGTCAGCCAACTGCACCAGCAGTTAAGTAGAAGCAGTGTTCTTCTCCAGCGCAGCTCTCTGTCTCCACGTCGCCGCCAAGAAGCTAACCGGCCTTCAATAGTCAACCCGCCTAGCTTGGCTTCAACCGGAGGGTAGCAGCGGTGGCCTTACTTGGACCCGAGCGGCGGCGACCTACTGTGTTCTACTCTTCCTCATTTTCTATGTGGAGGGGCCTCGGCGGAGCCGGCGATGTCCTCTGTCTCGTTGCCGGTAGGGTGGGGCCTCGGCAGAGCCGGCGATGTCCTCTGCCTCGTTGTTGGTGGGCGGGGCCTCGGCGGAGCTGGCGGTGTCCTCTGCCTCGTTTTTGGCGCCGCGGGGCCTCGCAGAGCAGGGCCTCGTCGACGCCAGCGGACCGGGGACTCGTCGGAGCCGGCATTGTCCTCTGCGTCGTCCTCGGTCTCGCCAAACAGCGCCTCGCCGGCTTCATCGCCCACTTTGCTAGCCTCTTTGTAGGCGGCCGCAGCCTCCGCCACCCGCATGTTGTACCACCAGCGCTCGAGGCGGCCCTTGCGGGCGGAGCGGTACGAGTCGAGCAGCGCCTCCTGCTCCGCCCGCTCCGCGGTAATGTGCTCCTCCACCTGCAGGTGCTCCTGGAGGAGATGGTGGTTGTAGGCGGCGTCGGCCTGCGCCTCCCGGAACTGCTCCTCACGCATCTGCCTCACCCTGTCCATATATTGGGCACGGGCCTCGCTGATGGTCATGGTGCAATGCACTGGCAAGGATGGCGCGGAGGAGGGGGTTGGCGCCGGATCGTCGACTACCATGTTCTCCATTGGGACGTCGTCGTCCTCTGGCTGCCTGCCGGCCAGCCGGTCGGAAGCAATGACTGCCATCTCCTTGTAGTCCGTCGTCCGCCCGTCCCGAAGAGCGCTGGAGCACGAGGAAGACATGGTGGGCAGTAGTGGTGTGGACAGGAGAAAGGGAACGGATGCGGATGACTGCGGCTATGGCCGGTGCAGCAGTTTATATAGCAATGGTGGGCGGTCGGAGGGATGGACGTGTGGCGCCACAGTAGCCGCCTCGGCAACCGCATATCATTAATGTGGGCGACAGATGGACGGACGGACAACACTTGTGTCATTTAAAGGCGGAGCTGTTGGGGAACGTTGCAGAAAATTAAAAATTTCCTATGGTTTCACCAAGATCCATCTATGAGTTCATCTAAGCAACAAGTCATGGGAGAGAGATTGCATCTACATACCACTTGTAGATCGCGTGCGGAAGCGTTCAAGGGAACGGTGATGATGGAGTCGTACTCGCCGTGATTCAGATCACCGATGACCAAGTGCCGAACGGACAGCACCTCCGCGTTCAACACACGTACGGAACGGACGACGTCTCCTCCTTCTTGATCCAGCAAGGGGGAAGGAGAGGTTGAGGAAGAAGGCTCCAACAGCAGCACGACGACGTGATGGTGATGGAGTGACATTTCTCCGGCAGGGCTTCGCCAAGCACACGCGGAGGAGGAGAGGTGTTGGGGAGGGGAGGGGCTGCGCCTTGGAAGTGTATTGCAGCCTCCCTCACCCCTCTATTTATAGGGAAGGGGCAGGGGCCTGCCCTCTAGATGAGATCTAGAGGGGCGGCGGCCAGGAGGGGCTTGCCCCCAAGCAAAGGGGGCGCCCCCACTAGGGTTCCCCAACCCTAGGCGCATGGGCCCAAGGGGGCGCAGCCCTCCGGGGCTGGTTCCCTGCCCTTGTGGCCCATGAGGCCCTCCGAGGAGGTGGCCCCTCCGGTGGACCCCGGAACCTCTCCGGTGGCCCGGTACAATACCTATATGACCCGAAACTTTCCGGTGTCCGTTTGACAACTTCCCATATATAAATCTTTACCTCCGGACCATTCCGGAACTCCTCGTGACGTCCGGGATCTCATCCGGGACTCCGAACAACATTCGTTAATCACATACAAGTCTTCCTAATAACCCTAGCATCACCGAACCTTAAGTGTGTAGACCCTACGGGTTCGGGAGACATGCAGACATGACCGAGACAACTCTCCGGTCAATAACCAACAGCGGGATCTGGATACTCATGTTGGCTCCCAGATGCTCCTCGATGATGTCATCGGATGAACCACGATGTCGAGGATTCAATCAATCCCATATACTATTCCCTTTGTCAGACGGTATGTTACTTGCCCGAGATTCGATCGTCGGTATCCCAATACCTCGTTCAATCTCGTTACCGGCAAGTCACTTTACTCGTACCGTAATGCATGATCCCGTGACCAGACACTTGGTCACTTTGAGCTCATTATGATGATGCACTACCGAGTGGGCCCAGTGATACCTCTCCATAACACGGGTGACAAATCCCAGATCTCGATCGTGTCAACCTAACAGACACTTTCGAAGATACCAGTAGTGCACCTTTATAGTCATCCGATTACGTTGTGACGTTTGGTACACCCAAAGCACTCCTACGGTATCCGGGAGTTACGATCTCATGGTCTAAGGAAGAGATACTTGACATTGGAAAAGCTCTAGCAAAAGCGAACTACGATCTTGTGCTATGCTTAGGATTGGGTCTTGTCCATCACATCATTCTCCTAATGATGTGATCTCGTTATCAATGACATCCAATGTCCATAGTCGAAACCATGACTATCTATTGATCAACGAGCTAGTCAACTAGAGGCTCACTAGGGACATATTGTGGTCTTTGTATTCAGGCGTGTATTACGATTTCCGGATAATACAATTATAGCATGAATAAAGACAATTATCATGAACAAGGAAATATAATAATAATCCTTTTATTATTGCCTCTAGGGCATATTTCCAACAGTCTCCCACTTGCACTAGAGTCAATAATCTAGTTACATTGTGATGAATCGAACACCCATAGAGTTACGGTGTTGATCATGTTTTGCTGCGGAAGAGGTTTAGTCAGCGGATCTGCGACATTCGATCCGTCTGCACTTTGCAAATTTCTATGTCTCCATCTTGAACATTTTCACGGATGTAGTTGAAGCGACGCTTGATGTGCCTGGTCTTCTTGTGAAACCTGGGCTCCTTGGCAAGTGCAATAGCTCCAGTGTTGTCACAAAAGAGTTTGATCGGCCCGACGCATTGGGTATGACTCTAGGTCGGTGATGAACTCCTTCACCCAAATTGCTTCATGTGCTGCCTCCGAGGCTGCCATGTACTTCGCTTCACATGTAGATCCCGCCACAACGCTCGCTTGCAGCTGCACCAGCTTCTGCTCCACCATTCAACATATACACGTATCCGGTTTGTGACTTAGAGTCATCGGATCTGTGTCGAAGCTAGCGTCGGCGTAACCCTTCTGACGAGCTCTTCGTCACCTCCATAAACGAAACGTGTCCTTTGTCCTTTTCGGTACTTTAGGATATTCTTGACCGCTGTCCGGTGTTCCTTGCGGGATTACTTTGGTACCTTCCTACCAAACTTACGGCAAGGTTTACATCAGGTCTGGTACACAGCATGGCATACATAATAGATCCTATGGCGAGGCATAGGGATGATGCTCATCTCTTCTTTATCTTTTGCCGTGGTGGGCATTGAGCGAGCTCAATCTCACACCTTGCAGATGACAACAACCCTTTATTGGACTGATCCATTTTGAACTTCTTCAAAATCTTATCAAGGTATGTGCTTTGTGAAAGACCTATGAGGCGTCTCGATCTATCTCTATAGATCTTGATGCCTAATATATAAGCAGCTTCTCCAAGGTCCTTCATTGAAAAACTTTTATTCAAGTAGGCCTTAATGCTGTCCAAGAGTTCTATATCATTTCCCATCAAAAGTATGTCATCTACATATAATATGAGAAATGCTACTGAGCTCCCACTCACTTTCTTATAAACATGAGCTTCTCCATAAGTCTGCATAAACCAAACGCTTTGATCATCTCATCAAAGCGAATGTTCCAACTCGAGATGCTTGCACCAGCCCATAAATGGATCGTTGGAGCTTGCATACTTTGTTAGCATTCTTAGGATCGACAAAACCTTCCGGCTGCATCATATACAGCTCTTCCTTAAGATAACCGTCAAGGAACGCTGTTTTGGCGTCCATCTGCCATATCTCATAATCATAGTATCGGCAATTGCTAACATGATTGGACGGACTTAAGCTTTGCTACGGAGAGAAAGTCTCATCGTAGTCAATCCCTTGAACTTGCCGATAACCCTTAGCGACAAGTCGAGCTTTATAGATGGTGACATTACCATCCGCGTCCGTCTTCTTCTTAAAGATCCATTTATTTTCTATCGCTCGCCGATCATCGGGCAAGTCTGTCAAAGTCCATACTTTGTATTCATACATGGATCCTATCTCGGATTGCATGGCTTCAAGCCATTTGTTGGAATCTGGGCCCGCCATCGCTTCTTCATAGTTGAAGGTTCACCGTTGTCTAACAACATGATTTCCGGGACGGGTTGCCATACCACTCTGGTGTGGAGCGTGTCCTTGTGGACCTCTGAAGTTCGGTAGCAACTTGATCCGAAGTACCTTGATCATCATCATTAATTTCCTCTCCGGTAGGTGTAGGCACCACAGGAACATTTTCTGAGCTGCACTACTTTCCGATTCAAGAGGTAGTACTTCATCGAGTTCTACTTTCCTCCCACTTAGGGCTGGTTCCTGCCCTTGTGGCCCATGAGGCCCTCCGAGAGGGTGGCCCCTCCGGTGGACCCCGGAACCTCTCCGTGGCCCCGGTACAATACCTATATGACCCCTCAAACTTTCCGTGTCCGTTTGACAACTTCCCATATATAAATCTTTACCTCGGACCATTCCGAACTCCTCGTGACGTCCGGGATCTCATCCGGACTCAACAACATTCGTTAATCACATACAAGTCTTCCTAATAACCCTAGCATCACCGAACCTTAAGTGTGTAGACCCTACGGGTTCGGAGACATGCGAACATGACCGAGACAACTCTCCGGTCAATAACCAACAGCGGATCTGGATACTCATGTTGGCTCCCAGATGCTCCTCGATGATGTCATCGGATGAACCACGATGTCGAGGATTCAATCAATCCCATATACTATTCCCTTTGTCGACGGTATGTTACTTGCCCGAGATTCGATCGTCGGTATCCCAATACCTCGCTCAATCTCGTTACCGCAAGTCACTTTACTCATCAGTAATGCATGATCCCGTGACCGACACTTGGTCACTTTGAGCTCATTATGATGATGCACTACCGAGTGGGCCCAGTGATACCTCTCCATAACACGGAGTGACAAATCCCAGTCTCGATACGTGTCAACCTAACAGACACTTTCGAAGATACCTGTAGTGCACCTTTATAGTCATCCAGTTACGTTGTGACGTTTGGTACACCCAAAGCACTCCTACGGTATCCGGGAGTTACACGATCTCATGGTCTAAGGAAGAGATACTTGACATTGGAAAAGCTCTAGCAAAACGAACTACACGATCTTGTGCTATGCTTAGGATTGGGTCTTGTCCATCACATCATTCTCCTAATGATGTGATCTCGTTATCAATGACATCCAATGTCCATAGTCAGGAAACCATGACTATCTATTGATCAACGAGCTAGTCAACTAGAGGCTCACTAGGGACATATTGTGGTCTTTGTATTCACACGTGTATTACGATTTCCGGATAATACAATTATAGCATGAATAAAAGACAATTATCATGAACAAGGAAATATAATAATAATCCTTTTATTATTGCCTCTAGGGCATATTTCCAACAGTCTCCCACTTGCACTAGAGTCAATAATCTAGTTACATTGTGATGAATCGAACACCCATAGAGTTCTGGTGTTGATCATGTTTTGCCTGCGGAAGAGGTTTAGTCAACGGATCTGCGACATTCCGATCCGTCTGCACTTTGCAAATTTCTATGTCTCCATCTTGAACATTTTCACGGATGTAGTTGAAGCGACGCTTGATGTGCCTGGTCTTCTTGTGAAACCTGGGCTCCTTGGCAAGTGCAATAGCTCCGGTGTTGTCACAAAAGAGTTTGATCGGCCCCGACGCATTGGGTATGACTCCTAGGTCGGTGATGAACTCCTTCACCCAAATTGCTTCATGCTGCCTCCGAGGCTGCCATGTACTTCGCTTCACATGTAGATCCCGCCACAACGCTCTGCTTGCAGCTGCACCAGCCATCGCTCCACCATTCAACATATACACGTATCCGGTTTGTGACTTAGAGTCATCAGATCTGTGTCGAAGCTAGCGCCGGCGTAACCCTTCTGACGAGCTCTTCGTCACCTCCATAAACGAAACGTGTCCTTTGTCCTTTTCGGTACTTTAGGATATTCTTGACCGCTGTCCGGTGTTCCTTGCGGGATTACTTTGGTACCTTCCTACCAAACTTACGGCAAGGTTTACATCAGGTCTGGTACACAGCATGGCATACATAATAGATCCTATGGCGAGGCATAGGGATGATGCTCATCTCTTCTTTATCTTTTGTCGTGGTCGGGCATTGAGCCGAGCTCAATCTCACACCTTGCAAGATCTGAGACAACAACCCTTTATTGGACTGATCCATTTTGAACTTCTTCAAAATCTTATCAAGGTATGTGCTTTGTGAAAGACCTATGAGGCGTCTCGATCTATCTCTATAGATCTTGATGCCTAATATATAAGCAGCTTCTCCAAGGTCCTTCATTGAAAAACTTTTATTCAAGTAGGCCTTAATGCTGTCCAAGAGTTCTATATCATTTCCCATCAAAAGTATGTCATCTACATATAATATGAGAAATGCTACGAGCTCCCACTCACTTTCTTGTAAACGCAGCTTCTCCATAAGTCGCATAAACTAACGCTTTGATCATCTCATCAAAGCGAATGTTCCAACTCGAGATGCTTGCACCAGCCCATAAATGGATCGTTGGAGCTTGCATACTTTGTTAGCATTCTTAGGATCGACAAAACCTTCCGGCTGCATCATATACAGCTCTTCCTTAAGATAACCGTCAAGGAACGCTGTTTTGACGTCCATCTGCCATATCTCATAATCATAGTATGCGGCAATTGCTAACATGATTCGGACGGACTTAAGCTTTGCTACGGGAGAGAAAGTCTCATCGTAGTCAATCCCTTGAACTTGCCGATAACCCTTAGCGACAAGTCGAGCTTTATAGATGGTGACATTACCATCCGCGTCCGTCTTCTTCTTAAAGATCCATTTATTTTCTATCGCTCGCCGATCATCGGGCAAGTCTGTCAAAGTCCATACTTTGTATTCATACATGGATCCTATCTCGGATTGCATGGCTTCAAGCCATTTGTTGGAATCTGGGCCCGCCATCGCTTCTTCATAGTTCAAGGTTCACCGTTGTCTAACAACATGATTTCCGTGACGGGTTGCCATACCACTCTGGTGTGGAACGTGTCCTTGTGGACCTACGAAGTTCGGTAGCAACTTGATCCGAAGTACCTTGATCATCATCATTAATTTCCTCTCCAGTAGGTGTAGGCACCACAGGAACATTTTCCTGAGCTGCACTACTTTCCGATTCAAGAGGTAGTACTTCATCGAGTTCTACTTTCCTCCCACTTACTCCTTTCGAGAGAAACTCTTTTTCAAGGAAGGATCCGTTCTTGGCAACAAATATCTTGCCTTCGGATCTAAGGTAGAAGGTATACCCAATGGTTTCCATAGGGTATCCTATGAAGACGCATTTTTCCGACTTGGGTTCGAGCTTTTCAGGTTGAAGTTTCTTGACATAAGCATCGCATCCCCAAACTTTTAGAAACGACAGCTTAGGTTTCTTCCCAAACCATAATTCATACGGTGTCGTCTCAACGGATTTAGACGGTGCCCTATTTAAAGTGAATGTAGCTGTCTCTAGAGCGTATCCCCAAAATGATAGCGGTAAATCTGTAAGAGACATCATAGATCGCACCATATCCAATAGAGTGCGACACGACGTTCGGACACACCGTTACCGAGGTGTTCCAGCGGCGTGAGTTGTGAAACGATTCCACATTTCCTTAAGTGTGTACCAAATTCATGACTTAAATATTCTCCTCCACGATCTGATAGTAAGAACTTTATTTTTCAGTCACGTTGATTCTCTACCTCATTCTGAAATTCCTTGAATTTTTCAAAGGTCTCAGACTTGTGTTTCATCAAGTAGACATACCCATATCTACTTAAGTCGTCTGTGAGAGTGAGAACATAACGATATCCTCTGCGAGCCTCAATGCTCATTGGACCGCACACATCGGTATGTATGATTTCCAATAAGTTGGTTGCTCGCTCCATTGTTCCGGAGAACGGAGTCTTGGTCATTTTGCCCATGAGGCATGGTTCGCATGTGTCAAATGATTCATAATCGAGAGACTCTAAAAGTCCATCGGAATGGAGCTTCTTCATGCACTTGACACCAATGTGACCAAGGCGGCAGTGCCACAAGTATGTGGGACTATCGTTATCAACTTTACATCTTTTGGTATTCACACTATGAATATGTGTAATATTACGTTCGAGATTCATTAAGAATAAACCATTGACCATCGGAGCATGATCATAAAACATATCTCTCATATAAATAGAACAACCATTATTCTCAGATTTAAATGAGTAGCCATCTCGCATTAAACGAGATCCTGATACAATGTTCATGCTCAAACTTGGCACTAAATAACAATTATTGAGGTTTAAAACTAATCCCGTAGGTAAATGTAGAGGTAGCGTGCCGACGGTGATCACATCGACCTTGGAACCATTCCCGACGCCAGATCGTCACCTCGCCCTTCGCCAGCCTCCGCTTATTCCGCAGCTCCTGCTGTGAGTTACAAATATGAGCAACGGCACCGTATCAAATACCCGGGAGTTACTACGAGTATCGGTAAGGTACACATCAATTACATGTATATCAAATATACCTTTAGTGTTGCTGGCCTTCTTGTCCGCTAAGTATTTGGGGCAGTTCCGCTCAAATGGCCCTTCCCTTTGCAATAAAAGCACTCTGTCTCAGGTTTGGCTCCATTCTTTGACTTCTTCCCGGCAACTTGCTTACCGGGCGCGGCAACATCCTTGCCGTCCTTCTTGAAGTTCTTCTTACCCTTGCCCTTTTTGAACTTAGTGGTTTTATTGACCATCAACACTTGATGTTCTTTCTTGATTTCAACCTCTGCTGACTTCAGCATTGAGAATACTTCGGGAATGGTCTTCACCATCCCCTGCATATTGTAGTTCATCACAAAGCTCTTGTAGCTTGGTGGGAGCGACTGAAGGATTCTGTCAATGACCGCCTCGTCCGGGAGGTTAATGTCCAGCTGGGACAAAGCGGTTGTGCAACCTGCACATTTTGAGTATGTGCTCACCGTGTAACTGTTTTCCTCCATCTTACAACTATAGAACTTGTCGGAGACTTCATATCTCTCGACCCGGGCATGAGCTTGGAAAACCATTTTCAGCTCCTCGAACATCTCATATGCTCCGTGTTGCTCAAAACGCTTTTGGAGCCCCGGTTCTAAGCTTTAAAGCATGCCGCACTGAACGAGGGAGTAACCATCAGCACGAGACTGCCAAGCATTCATAATGTCTTGGTTCTCTGGGATGGGTGCATCACCTAGCGGTGCTTCTAGGACATATTGTTTCTTGGCTGCTATGAGGATGATCCTCAGGTTCCGGACCCAGTCCAAATAGTTGCTGCCATCGTCTTTCAGCTTGGTTTTCTCTAGGAACGCATTGAAGTTCATGGTGACGTGAGCGTTGGCCATTTGATCTACAAGACATTTTGCAAAGATTTTAGACTAATGTTCATGATAATTAAGTTCATCTAATCAAATTATTTAATGAACTCCCACTCAGATTTGACATCCCTCTAGTCATCTAAGTGTTACATGATCCGAGTCGACTAGGCCGTGTCCGATCATCACGTGAGACGGACTAGTCATCGTCGGTGAACATCTCCATGTTGATCGTATCTTCCATACGACTCATTTTCGACCTTTCGGTCTCTTGTGTTCCGAGGCCATGTCTGTACATGCTAGGCTCGTCAAGTTAACCCTAAGTTTTTATGCATGTGTAAAACTGTCTTACACCCGTTGTATGTGAATGTAAGGATCTATCACACCCGATCATCACGTGGTGCTTCAAACGATTTAACTTTAGCAACGGTGCACAGTTAGGGGAACACTTTCTTGAAATTATTATAAGGGATCATCTTATTTACTACCATCGTTCTAAGTAAACAAGATGCATAAAACATAATAAACATCACATGCAATTATATAAAGTAGTGACATGATATGGCCAATATCATATAGCTCCTTTGATCTTCATCTTCGGGGCTCCATGATCATCTTGTCACCGGCATGACACCATGATCTCCATCATCATGATCTCCCTCATCGTGTCTCCATGAAGTTGCTCGCCAACTATTACTTCTACTACTATGGCTAACACGTTTAGCAATAAAGTAAATTAATTTACATGGCGTTGAATCAATGACTCGCATGTCATACAATAATTAAGACAACTCCTATGGCTCCTGCCGGTTGTCATACTCATCGACATGCAAGTCGTGATTCCTATTACAATAACATGATCTCATACATCACAATATATCATTCATCATTCATCACAACTTCTGGCCATATCACATCACATGACAATTGCTGCAAAAACAAGTTAGACGTCCTCTAATTGTTGTTGCATCTTTTATGTGGCTGCAATTGGGTTCTAGCAAGAACGTTTTCTTACCTACGAATAACCACAACATGATTTTGTCAACTTCTATTTACCCTTCATAAGGACCCCTTTCATCTAATCCTCTCCAACTAAAGTACGAGAGACAGACACCCGCTAGCCACCTTATGCAACTAGTGCATGTTAGTCGGTGGAACCTGTCTCACGTAAGCGTACGTGTAAGGTCGGTCCGGGCCGCTTCATCCTACAATACCGCTGAAGCAAGAAAAGACTAGTAGCGGCAAGCAAGTTGACAAGATCTACGCCCACAACAAAATTGTGTTCTACTCGTGCAATAGAGAACTACGCATAGACCTAGCTCATGATGCCACTGTTGGGGAACGTTGCAGAAAATTAAAATTTTCCTACGGTTTCACCAAGATCCATCTATGAGTTCATCTAAGCAACGAGTCATGGGAGAGATATTGCATCTACATACCACTTGTAGATCGCGTGCGGAAGCGTTCAAGGGAACTGTGATGATGGAGTCGTACTCGCCGTGATTCAGATCACCGATGACCAAGTGCCGAACGGACAGCACCTCCGCGTTCAACACACGTACGGAACGGACGACGTCTCCTCCTTCTTGATCCAACAAGGGGGAAGGAGAGGTTGAGGAAGAAGGTGTTGGAAATATGCCCTAGAGGCAATAATAAAAGGATTATTATTATATTTCCTTGTTCATGATAATTGTCTTTTATTCATGCTATAATTGTATTATCCGGAAATCGTAATACACGTGTGAATACATAGACCACAATATGTCCCTAGTGAGCCTCTAGTTGACTAGCTCGTTGATCAATAGATAGTCATGGTCTCCTGACTATGGACATTGGATGTCGTTGATAACGGGATCACATCATTAGGAGAATGATGTGATGGACAAGACCCAATCCTAAGCATAGCACAAGATCGTAGTTCGCTTTGCTAGAGCTTTTCCAATGTCAAGTATCTCTTCCTTAGACCATGAGATCGTGTAACTCCCGGATACCGTAGGAGTGCTTTGGGTGTACCAAACGTCACAACGAATCGGGTGACTATAAAGGTACACTACAGGTATCTCTGAAAGTGTCTATTGGGTTGAGACGGATCGAGACTGGGATTTGTCACTCCGTATAACGGAGAGGTATCACTGGGCCCACTCGGTAGTGCATCATCATAATGAGCTCAAAGTGACCAAGTGTCCGGTCACGGATCATGCATTACGATGCGAGTAAAGTGACTTGCCGTAACGAAACTGAACGAGGTATTGGGACACCGACGATCGAGTCTCGGGCAAGTAACATACCGTCTGACCAAGGGAATAGTATACGGGGTTGCTTGAATCCTCGACATCGTGGTTCATCTGATGAGATCATCGAGGAGTATGTGGGAGCCAACATGGGTATCCAGATCCCGCTGTTGGTTATCGACCGGGGAGCCGTCTCGGTCATGTCTACATGTCTCCCGAACCCGTAGGGTCTACACACTTAAGGTTCGGTGACGCTAGGGTTATTAGGAAGACTTGTATGTGATTACCGAATGTTGTTCGGAGTCCCGGATGAGATCCCGGACGTCACGAGGAGTTTCGGAATAGTCCGGAGGTAAAGATTTATATATGGGAAGTCATCATACGGTCACCGGAAAGGTTCGGGGGCATATCGGTATTGTACCGGGGCCACCGGAGGGGTTCCGGGGGTCCACCTGGAGGGGCCACCTCTCCCGGAGGGCCTTATGGGCTGTATGAGGTAGGGATCCAGCCCAAAGTGGGCTGGGGCGCCACTCCCCCCTAGGGCCCATGCGCCTAGGTTTGGGGGAAACCCTGAGGGGGGGCGCCCCCCTTGCTTGAGGGGCAAGCCCCCTCCCCTTGGCCGCCGCCCCCTCTAGATCCCATCTAGAGGGGCCGCCCCTCTCCTTCCCCTATAAATAGAGGGCGAGGGAGGCTGCAACACACTTCAAGGCGCAGCCCTCCTCCCCAACACGTCTCCTCCTCCGAGTGTGCTTCGCGAAGCCCTGCCGGAGAACTGTCACTCCATCACCACCACGCCGTCGTGATGCTGCTGGAGCCATCTTCCTCAACCTTTCCTTCCCCTTGCTGTATCAAGAAGGAGGAGACGCCATCCGCTCCGCACGTGTGTTGAACGCGGAGGTGCCGTCCGCTCGGCGCTAGGATCTCCGGTGATAGGATCACGACGAGAACGAGTACTTCAACCCCGTTCTTTTGAACGCTCCGCCGCGATCTACAAAGTGTTATGTAGATGCAATCTCTCTCCCATGACTCGTTGTTTATATGAACTCATAGATGGATCTTGGTGAAACCAGAAAAATTTTATTTTACGCCACGCTCCCCATCGGTGGCATCATGAGCTAGGTCTATGCGTAGTTCTCTATTGCACGAGTAGAACACAATTTTGTTGTGGGCGAGATCTTGTCAACTTGCTTGCCGCTACTAGTCTTATCTTGCTTCAGCGGTATTGTGGGATGAAGCGGCCCGACCAACCTTACACGACGCTTACGTGAGACCGGTTCCACCGATCGACATGCACTAGTTGCATAAGGTGGCTGGCGGTGTCTCGCTCTCCCACTTTAGTTGGAGCGGATTCGATGAAAAGGGTCCTTATGAAGGGTAAATATAAGTTGACAAAATCACGCTGTAGTTATTCGAGGTAAGAAAACGTTCTTGCTAGAACCCAATTGCAGCCACGTAAAAGATGCAACAACAATTAGAGGACGCCTAACTTGTTTTTGCAGCAATTGTCATGTGATGTGATATGGCCAGAAGTTGTGATGAATGATGAATGATAAATTGTGATGTATGAGATCATGTTCTTGTAATAGGAATCACGACTTGCATGTCGATGAGTATGACAACCGCAGGAGCCATAGGAGTTGTCTTTATTTTTGTATGACCTGCGTGTCATTGAAGAACGCCATGTAAAATTACTTTACTTTATTTCTAAACGCGTTAGCCATAGAAGTAGAAGTAGTCGTTGGCGTGACAACTTCATGAAGACACGATGATGGAGATCATGGTGTCATGCCGGTGACGAAGATGATCATGGAGCCCTCAAGATGGAGATCAAGGAGCTATATGATATTGGCCATATCATGTCACTACTATATATAATTGCATGTGATGTTTATTATGTTTATGCATCTTGTTTACTTAGAACGACGGTAGTAAATAAGATGATCCCTTATAATAATTTCAAGAAAGTGTTCCCCCTAACTATGCACCGTTGTTAAAGTTCGTCATTTCGGAGCACCACGTGATGATCGGGTGTGATAGATCCTTACGTTCACATACAACGGGTGTAAGACAGATTTACACATGCAGAACACCTAGGGTTAACTTGACGAGCCTAGCATGTACAGACATGGCCTCGGAACACAAGAGACCAAAATTTCGAACACGAGTCGTATGGAAGACACGATCAACATGGAGATGTTCATCGACGATGACTAGTCCGGCTCACGTGATGATCGGACACGGGCTAGTCGACTCGGATCGTGTAACACTTAGATGACTAGAGGGATGTCAGATCTGAGTGGGAGTTCATTAAATAATTTGATTAGATGAACTTAATTATCAAGAACTTAGTCTAAAGTCTTTGCAAAATATGTCTTGTAGATCAAATGGCCAACGCTCATGTCAACATGAACTTCAACGCATTCCTAGAGAAAACCAAGCTGAAAAATGATGGCAGCAACTATTCGGACTGGGTCCGGAACCTGAGGATCATCCTCATAGCAGCCAAGAAACAATATGTCCTAGAAGCATCGCTAGGTGATGCACCCATCCGCAGAACCAAGACATTATGAATGCTTGGCAGTCTCGTCTTGATGATTACTCCCTCGCTCAGTGCGGCATGCTTTACAGCTTAGAACCGGGCTCCAAAAGCGTTTTGAGCAACACGGAGCATATGAGATGTTCGAGGAGCTGAAAATGGTTTTCCAAGCTCATGCCCAGGTCGAGAGATATGAAATCTCCGACAAGTTCTATAGTTGTAAGATGGAGGAAAACAGTTACAAGGAGCACATACTCAAAATGTCCTGGTTGCACAACCGCCTGTCCCTCGCTGGACATAAACCTCCCGGACGAGGCGGTCATCGACAGAATCCTTCATCGCTCCCACCAAGCTACAAGAGCTTTGTGATGAACTACAATATGCAGGGATGGTGAAGACCATTTCAAGTATTCTCAATGCTGAAGTCAGCAGAGGTTGAAATCAAGAAAGAACATCAAGTGTTGATGGTCAATAAAACCACTAAGTTCAAAAAGGGCAAGGGTAAGGAAAACTTCAAGAAGGACGGCAAGGATGTTGCCGCGACCGGTAAGCAAGTTGCTGGGAAGAAGTCAAAGAATGGACCCAAGCCTGAGACAGAGTGCTTTTATTGCAAAGGGAAGGGCCACTGGAAGCGGAACTGCCCCAAATACTTAGCAGACAAGAAGGCCGGCAACACTAAAGGTATATTTGATATACATGTAATTGATGTGTACCTTACCAGTACTAGTAGTAACTCCTGGGTATTTGATACCGGTGTCGTTGCTCATATTTGTAACTCACAACAGGAGTTGCGGAATAAACGGAGACTGGCAAAGGACGAGGTGACGATGCGCGTCGGGAATGGTTCCAAGGTCGATGTGATCGCCGTCGGCACGCTGCCTCTACATTTACCTACGGGATTAGTTTTAAACCTCAATAATTGTTATTTAGTGCCAAGTTTGAGCATGAACATTGTATCAGGATCTCGTTTAATGCGAGATGGCTACTCATTAAATCCGAGAATAATGGTTGTTCTATTTATATGAGAGATATGTTTTATGGTCATGCTCCGATGGTCAATGGTTTGTTCTTAATGAATCTCGAACGTAATACTACACATATCCATAGTGTGAATACCAAAAGATGTAAAGTTGATAACGATAGTCCCACATACTTGTGGTAATCGCCGCCTTTGGTCACATTGGTGTCAAGCACATGAAGAAGCTCCATTCTCGATGGACTTTAGAGTCTCTCGATTATGAATCATTTGACACATGCGAACCATGCCTCATGGGCAAAATGACCAAGACTCCATTCTCCGGGACAATGGAGCGAGCAGCCAACTTATTGGAAATCATACATACCGATGTGTGTGGTCCAATGAGCGTTGAGGCTCGCGATGGATATCGTTATGTTCTCACTCTCACTGATGACTTTAGTAGATATGGGTATGTCTACTTGATGAAGCACAAGTCTGAGACCTTTGAAAAGTTCAAGGAATTTCAGAATGAGGTAGAGAATCAACGTGACCGAAAGATAAAATTCTTACGATCGGATCGTGGAGGAGAATATTTAAGTCACGAATTTGGTACACACTGAAGGAAATGTGGAATCATTTCACAACTCACGCTACCGAACACCTCAGCGTAACGGTGTGTCCGAACGTCGAATCGCACTCTATTGGATATGGTGCGATCTATGATGTCTCTTACCGATTTACCGCTATCATTTTGGGGATACGCCTAGAGACAGCTACATTCACTTTAAATAGGGCACCGCCTAAACCGCTGAGACGACACCGTATGAATTATGGTTTGGGAAGAAACCTAAGCTGTCGTTTCTAAAAGTTTGGGGATGCGATGCTTATGTCAAGAAACTTCAACCTGAAAAGCTCGAACCCAAGTCGGAAAAATGCGTCTTCATAGGATACCCTATGGAAACCATTGGGTATACCTTCTACCTTAAGTCCGAACGCAAGATCTTTGTTGCCAAGAACGGATCCTTTATGGAAAAAGAGTTTCTCTCGAAAGGAGTGAGTGGGAGGAAAGTAGAACTCGATGAAGTACTACCTCTTGAACCGGAAAGTAGTGCAGCTCAGGAAAATGTTCATGTGGTACCTACACCTACTGGAGAGGAAATTAATGATGATGATCAAGGTACTTAGGATCAAGTTGCTACTGAACTTCGTAGGTCCACAAGGACACGTTCCACACCAGAGTGGTATGGCAACCCTGTCCTGGAAATCATGTTGTTAGACAACGGTGAACCTTCGAACTATGAAGAAGCGATGGCGGGCCCAGATTCCAACAAATGGCTTGAAGCCATGCAATCCGAGATAGGATCCATGTATGAAAACAAAGTATGGACTTTGACAGACTTGCCCGATGATCGGCGAGCGATAGAAAACAAATAGATGTTTAAGAAGAAGATGGGCGCGGATGGTAATGTCACCATCTATAAATCTCGACTTGTCGCTAAGGGTTATCGGCAAGTTCAAGGAATTGACTACGATGAGACTTTCTCTCCCGTAGCGAAGCTTAAGTCCGTCCGAATCATGTTAGCAATTGCCGCATACTATGATTATGAGATATGGCAGATGGATGTCAAAACGGCATTCCTTAACGGTTATCTTAAGGAAGAGTTGTATATGATGCAGCCGGAAGGTTTTGTCGACCCTAAGAATGCTAACAAAGTATGCAAGCTCTAGCGATCCATTTATGGGCTGGTGCAAGCATCTCGGAATTGGAACATTTGCTTTGATGAGATGATCAAAGCGTTTGGGTTTATGCAGACTTATGGAGAAGCCTGCGTTTACAAGAAAGTGAGTGGGAGCTCTGTAGCATTTCTCATATTATATGTAGATGACATACTTTTGATGGGAAATGATGTAGAACTCTTGGACATTATTAAGGCCTACTTGAATAAAAGTTTTCAATGAAGGACCTTGGAGAAGCTGTTATATATTAGGCATCAAGATCTATAGAGATAGATCAAGACGCCTCATAGGTCTTTCACAAAGCACATACCTTGATAAGATTTTGAAGAAGTTCAAAATGGATCAGTCCAAGAAAGGGTTCTTGCCTGTACTACAAGGTGTGACATTAAGCTCGGCTCAATGTCCGACCACGGCAAAAGATAAAGAAGAGATGAGCGTCATCCCCTATGCCTCGCCATAGGATCTATTATGTATGCCATGCTGTGTACCAGCACTGATGTAAACCTTGCCGTAAGTTTGGTAGGAAGGTACCAAAGTAATCCCGCAAGGAACACTAGACAGCGGTCAAGAATATCCTGAAGTACTGAAAAGGACAAAGGACATGTTTCTCGTTTATGGAGGTGGCGAAGAGCTCGTCAGAAGGGTTACGCCGACGCTAGCTTCGACACAGATCTGGATGACTCTAAGTCACAAACCGGATACGTGTATATGTTGAATGGTGGAGCGAGAGCTGGTGCAGCTGCAAGCAGAGCGCCGTGGCGGGATCTACATGTGAAGCGGAGTACATGGCAGCGTCCGAGCCAGCGATGAAGCAATTTGGGTGAAGGAGTTCATCACCGACCTAGAGTCATACCCAATGCGTCGGGCCGATCAAACTCTTCCGTGACAACACCGAGCTATTGCACTTGCCAAGGAGCCCAGGTTTCACAAGAAGACCAGGCACATCAAGCGCCGCTCAACTCCATCCGTGAAAATGTTCAAGATGGAGACATAGAAATTTCCAAAGTGCATACGGATCTGAATGTCGCAGATCCGCTGACTAAACCTCTTCCATGAAAGCAAAACATGATCAACACCAGAACTCTATGGGTGTTAGGTTCATCACAATGTAACTAGATTATTGACTTTAGTGCAAGTGGGAGACTGTTGGAAATATGCCCTAGAGGCAATAATAAAAGGATTATTATTATATTTCCTTGTTCATGATAATTTGTCTTTTATTCATGCTATAATTGTATTATCCGGAAATCGTAATACACGTGTGAATACATAGACCACAATATGTCCCTAGTGAGCCTCTAGTTGACTAGCTCGTTGATCACTAGATAGTCATGGTCTCCTGACTATGGACATTGGATGTCGTTGATAACGGGATCACATCATTAGGAGAATGATGTGATGGACAAGACCCAATCCTAAGCATAGCACAAGATCGTATAGTTCGCTTTGCTAGAGCTTTTCCAATGTCAAGTATCTCTTCCTTAGACCATGAGATCGTAACTCCCGGATACCGAGGAGTGCTTTGGTGTACCAAACGTCACAACGTAATCGGGTGACTATAAAGGTTCACTAAAGGTATCTCCGAAAGTGTCTATTGGGTTGACACGGATCGAGACTGGGATTTGTCACTCCGTATAACGGAGAGGTATCACTGGGCCCACTCGATAGTGCATCATCATAATGAGCTCAAAGTGACCAAGTGTCTGGTCACGGGATCATGCATTACGGTACGAGTAAAGTGACTTGCCGGTAACGAAACTGAATGAGGTATTGGGATACTGACGATCGAGTCTCAGGCAAGTAACATACCGTCTGACAAAGGGAATAGTATACGGGGTTGCTTGAATCCTCGACATCGTGGTTCTTCCTATGAGATCATCGAGGAGTATGTGGGAGCCAACATGGGTATCCATATCCCGCTATTGGTTATTGACCGGAGAGCCGTCTTGGTCATGTCTACATGTCTCCCGAACCCGTAGGGTCTACACACTTAAGGTTCGGTGACGCTAGGGTTATTAGGAAGACTTGTATGTGATTACCGAATGTTGTTCGGAGTCCTGGATGAGATCCCGGACGTCACGAGGAGTTCCGGAATAGTCCGGAGGTAAATATTTATATATGGGAAGTCATCATACGGTCACCGGAAAGGTTCGGGGGCATATCGGTATTGTACCGGGGCCACCGGAGGGGTTCCGGGGGTCCACCGGGAGGGGCCACCTCTCCCGGAGGGCCTTATGGGCTGTATGAGGTAGGGATCCAGCCCAAAGTGGGCTGAGGCGCCACTCCCCCCTAGGGCCCACGCGCCTAGGGTTGGGGCAAACCCTGAGGGGGCGCCTTGCTTGGGGCCAAGCCCTCCCTTAACGCCGCCTCTAGATCCCATCTAGAGGGGCCGCCCCTTCTCCCTTCCCTATAATAGAGGGGCGGGGAGGCTGCAACACACTTCAAGGCGCAGCCCTCCCTCCCAACACCTCTCCTCCTCCGCGTGTGCTTGGCGAAGCCCTGCCGGAGAACTGTCCCTCCATCACCACCACGCCGTCGTGCTACTGCCAGATATTAATCGAGTTATTCTTCACCCCCTCTATTTTACCACTAATACACTGTAATTTTACATTCCGTAAGTTTTGTCTTATTTCTAACGTAAAAAGAGATCGTAAGAAAATATATAGTTGCCATAAAAAATATTTTATGTTATGTAAAATTACAAACGTAAAAGTATAGTGTAAAATATACATAAAATCCAATTTTTCTTGTCTTATGACCTATATTTTTATTTTCCCATACCAAATTCTACGTAGTGAATCAATAGGAATGTAATTATTTGAATTCCAAATGTAATTTAATTATGATATGATCGTAAGATTACCTCGGGTGAAGAATAACTTATTCTGCACCCATACAAAATTATAATTTATTTTGCTTCCTCCTGGTTTCCTGACATCACGGTCCCACACCATTGTCAACCTATGTAGTAGTCAATAAATGAGAGAATTGCACAAGAAGCGGCCGACAGCTGGGACCAAGCAGCTCGAGCAGTATTTGTGATTTTCAGGTGCGAGCACTGCAGAGTTTTTCGATGTTTAGCCCAGATATTAATTTTTCTCCTCTGAACAACAACGAAAACATCACTGCAGGTATTAATCTGGCGGGCTGTGGCCCGCCTAGCCCGAGCCAGATATCCAGCCCAGATATTAATTTTCTTCAAGCTGAAAATGGCTAGCCCAGCTATACTATTTTTTAGGAATACCGTGCAAGGTCAAATTGTTATTCTCCGCTCACCGGGCTGCAAATCTTTCATAGGAGGGATGCATTAGGCTTAACAAGAAAATGGGCTTTAAGAAATAATAAATGGGATGTAATTATAAAAACTGGGCAGTAACTACAAAAAATGCACGAAACGCGTGATGACTTTATAAAATATTATTTTTGGATACTGAAAATTTTAATTTCATTAATTCCTGCGAGCGCAATGTTTCGTTGGATTTTTACGTAATATAAATTTATATTGAAATTGTATTTAATCTGACTAGAAATATAGGGATAAAAATATTTCGGATCCCATCAAATGTGGGAAATTTTATTGAATTCTGTTTTGAACAGTTGGTTGAAATGGGCTGTACTTTTAACAAACTGTAAATGGGCTGTAGTAAATTCCATTAGGATTCAAAAATGGGCTACACATTCTTACAAATCTCAAATGGGCTATAAGTTCTCTGCCACACACTTCTGGCCTTACTAAGTTGACGCGTCCCCTACAAAAACATAGTTGACGTGTATGCAAGGCTACCTTTGTCAACTTATAGTCAACACACGGTTCTAGCAGCAGTGGCCGTTGGATGTCCATCCAACGGATGCCGTGCTTCTTCTTTAATCTCGGATATTCTAGCTTCACCCGCCCAAAAAATGATTCCTCCCCCTGACATCTGGGGTGCACCGTTTCGGAAGCTGACCTGTGGGCCTACTAAGTTGACGTACCAAGGGCTTTGTCAACTTAGTCAATATAAACAATTCTAGATGCAGTGACCGTACGATGTCCATCCAACGGCCGTCGTGCTTCTTCAACATCTGGTCTTCTTGCTCTAGCTGCCCAAAGCAGCGCCGGTCGTCCCGCCTGCTCCTGCCTCCCGTGGCCGGCTGTGCTGCCGCGGAGGCCTCACCGCCCTCTACTACTCCCACCGCTGGCCAGGCCATCCCTCCACTCAACGACACCCCCTGTTATTCTGCGGCGACGGCAGCGCAGCCGAACCAGTGAACCCTCGCACTCCTCTCCGCGTGTGCATCCACTGCCACATCTTCCCCGGCTCCGCGTCGTCCCCTTCTAGGCCTCGCCGTCGTCCACCGCCCTGGTGCTCTCGGCGTGGCGTGGTCAACGTAGTCAAGGAACGACTTCCATTGGACGTGGACTGTACATGGACAGGCTGACAGCTGGGTCCACGGCAGCCGCAAGGAAGTGCCTCCTTATTACACGCAAAATAATTATTCCTCCACCAGACAGCGGGGACCCATCGGACAGGCCACCGTATTTCGTGAAAAAATGATTCGCCCCCTGACTGCTGGGACCCACCGGACGGGCCAGCATATTTCGCGAAAAAAACGTTCCCCCCACTGTCAGCTCGGACCCACCGGAAGTGCATCCTTATTACGCACAAAAAATGAATACTCCCCTTGCTAGCTGGGACCCACCATGGTGGGAGGCTGACTTGTGGGCCTACTAAGTTGACTGGGACGGGGGCCTTTATTAACTTTAGTCAATATGAACGATTCTAGCTCCAGTGACTGTACGATGTCCATTCAACGGCCGTAGTGCTTCTTCAACCTCTGGTCTTCTTGCTCCAGCCGCCCAAAGCAGCGCCGGTCATGCCGCATGCTCCTTCCTCCCGTGGCCGGCTGTGCTGCCGCGGAGGCCTCACCGCCCCCTACTATTCCCACCACTGGCCAGGCCCTGCGGCCACGGCAGCCTCACACCGCAGCCGAACCAGTGAACCCTCATACTCCTCTCTGCGCGGGCTTCCACTGCCGCGTCTTCCCCGGCTCTGCGTCGTCCCCTTCCTAGGCATCGCAGTCGTCCACCGCCGTGGTGCTCTCCGCGCGGCGTGGTCAACGTGGTCAAGGAACGACTTCCATCGGAAGAGTACTGTACGTGGAGAGGCTGACAGCTTGGTCCATGGCCACAGCCCAGTTTTTTTGTGATTTGCCAAGTAAGTCGCTTTGTCATGCCTGTTGAGCAGCAAATCTTTCAAGACGAGGAGAGCTTTCATTCGGCTCGCCGAGAAAATGGCCCATCAGTAATGAGAAATGGTTGTACATTTTTAAAACACATCAAACCGACAATTAGTTTCAAATATCTTTTTTTTCATTTCAAGATTTTAAATTACATTAATTTTTATGCGTGGAGAATTTGTTGTATTTTATATTGATATACATTTATTTTTAAAATCAGTTTGAATGTGAGTCGAAATTTCGGGATTAAAAACAGTTCGGACCGCACCGAAATATGCAAAATTTCGTATAATTTTTTAACCGTGGCCACAATATGGGTTGTAATGCTGACAAAAAGAATATGGGCTCCAAAAAATCCTTAAGAATTAGCAAATGGGCTGTAAATTATTAGAAACAATGGCAGATGGGTTGTATGCTGTTTTCCACAGATTTGAGGCTTTCCTAAAAAAAGGTTGACACACAAGCACTGACTGTTGGATGTCCATCCAACGGCCGTCGTGCTTCTTCAATCTCTGCTCTTCCTGCTCCAGCCACTCAAACAAGCGCCGGCGGGACTGCCTGCTCCCTCCTCCCCCCGGCCAGCTGTGCTGGTTGCCAAGACAGCCTCACCGCCCCACCGTACTCCCATCGCTGGCCTAGCCATCCCTCTACTCACCCACACCTGCTGTTATTCTCCGGCGACGACAGATGAACCAGTAAACCCTCGTAAAGTCGTACTCCCCTCCGCGTGGGAAACAACTGCGGAGTCTTCCCTGTCTCTGTGTCGTCCCCTTCCTAGGCCTCGCCGTCATCCACCGCCGTGGTGCTCTCGGCGCGGCGTGATCAATGTGGTCAACGACCGACTTCCATCGGAAGAGTACTGTGCGTGGAGACGCTGACAGCTGGGTCCGCGGTCGCAGCAAGGAAGTACCTCCTTATTACGCGCAAAATAATTATTCTTCCACCTGACAGCGGGGACCCACCGGACGGGCCTCCGTATTTCGCGAAAAAAACGTTTCCCCCTGACTTCTGGGACCCACTAGCTACACCTTCGCACGCAAGGAAGTGCGTCTCGGGCAAAAAACAAAACGATTCGCCTCGACTGCTGGGACACACCAGCTACATCTTCGCACGCAAGGAAGTGCGGCGATACGGGACCCACCGGTCGAAGCGCACGAGTGTTGTCATTCTGGTCGCGAACGCAGTGCGTATATACTGGTCGATGTAGAGGCGCGCACGACGTACCTAGTAGAGGCGCGACGTAGCATGTACACGCACGCATGCCGCCGTGGTGCAAGAAAGAAAATACGCCACGTATGTGTACATACAGGCGGGGTCTCGAACGCCTACTCGCGCATACGTACGGCGAGGGCTCGTGTACATGGCTGGGTCGGAACGGAGAAACGGCGGCGTCGTCGTGTTCATGGGGAGGCAACGGAATGCGTTGTGTTCATCGGGAGGCAACGGAACGCGTGGGAGCCAACCGGCTGGGTCGGAACGGAATGTGTGGTCATGTTCATCGGGAGGGCTTGGACGGAACAGGCGATGGAAACGAGGGCTGGCGTACCGCGCAACAGAGGAAACGGACCTCCTACGGTCGAAACGGGGGTCCTGTTGATCGAGAGGGGTGTGGCGTACCGCAAAACGGAGGAAACGGACCACCTATGGTCGAAACCGGGGTCTTGTTGATCGGGAGGGGTGTGGTGTACTGCAAAATGGACGAAACGGACCTCCTACGGTCGAAACAGGGTCCTGTTGATCGGAAGGGTGTGGCGCATCGCAAAACGGACTAAACAGACTTGAGTTGGAGCGCCACGGTCAAACGGGGTCCTGTTCATCGGGAGGTGTGGCATACCACAAAACCGACTCCACGGATACTCGTTCATCTCCACCGTCGACCTCCTCCAGCCTCCACGGGCTCCTGCTCATCCAGCCTCCACCGTGGCGCTTACTCCACTCGCTACTTGCTCAACCACCCTCCACCGCTCATCGCTCATCCAGCCCTCCACACCACGGGTCCTGTTCAACCACCCTCCACAGCACCCTCCATCATCTACTATTCATCCAGCCATCCACACCACGGGTCCTGTTCATCCGAGAGGCAACGCCACCGCCATCGCTCATCCAACCCCACCCCCGCAACGCCACTGTTCATCCAATCGATCGGCTTGATTAGCAGCAGTAGCAAAGGAATCGCCGATCGGGTTCGATTAACAGCCATCGATCGATCGCCGGGTTGAAGAACGCGTAGCTGCAAAGGCAATCGCCGGGTTCAGATTAGAGCTCAACGCCCGCCGGGTTAAGTTAGAGCCAACACCTCGCACACGCGCACGTGTCACGAGAGAAAGCAGCGCTGCCGCCGCCCCCGACCTCCCACCGTAATCGGGAACTCGCCGAAATTTTCCTCCCCCTCGCTTCTACCATGGTTTTTTTCGTCAAGGACGGCCCAAAGAATGTCATGCAGCTGCGTCTCCGGCCCGCCCAGGACGAAAAGCCCATTTTCTGTCATGATTTTTTGTCATAGATGTTGGGGAACGTAGCAGAAATTCAAAATTTTCTACGCATCACCAAGATCAATCTATGGAGATTCTAGCAACGAGGGAAGGAGAGTGCATCTACATACCCTTGTAGATCGCTAAGCGGAAGCGTTCAAGAGAACGAGGTTGAAGGAGTCGATTGTCGTGATCCAAATCACCGGAGATCCTAGTGCCGAACGGACGGCACCTCCGCGCTCAACACACGTACAGCCGGTGACGTCTCCCATGCCTTGATCCAGCAAGGAGAGAGGGAGAGGTTGAGGAAGACTCCATCCAGCAGCAGCACAACGGCGTGGTGGTGGTGGAGGGCGTGGCAATCCAGCAGGGCTTCGCCAAGCACCAAGGGAGAGGAGGAGGAGGAGGCGGGGCTGCACCAAGAGGAGAAGTTCTCATGTGTGTTGGGCAGCCCAAAACCTCAAGTATATATAGGGGAAAGGGGCTGCGCCCCTTTAGGGTTTCCCACCCCAAGGGGTGCGGCCAGCCCTAGATGGGACTTGGGGGCGGCCAAGAGGGGGAGGAGTGCCTCCCAAGTCAAGTGGAGTCCCTCCCCCTTAGGGTTTCCCCCCTCCCATGCGCATGGGCCTTGGGGGGGCTGGTGCCCTGGCCCATTAAGGCTAGGGCGCCCGCCTATAGCCCATGCTACTGTATTGGACGTGGTGGAACAATTTCCGGACCTCCGGACCCCTCCGAATCCTCCGAACCTTCCGAAGCTTCGGTACAATACCGAAAAACCCGAACTTTTTCCTAACCCGAACAACAACTTTCCATATATAAATCTTTACCTCCGGACCATTACGGAACTCCTCGTGACGTCCGGGATCTCATCCAGGACTCGAACAACATTCGTAACCACATACAAACTTCCTTTATAACCCTAGCGCCATCGAACCTTATGTGTAGACCCTACGGGTTCGGGAGACATGTAGACATGACCGAGACGTTCTCCGGTCAATAACCAATAGCGGATCTGGATACCCATATTGGCTCCTACATGTTCCACGATGATCTCATCGGATGAACCACGATGTCAAGGACTCAATCGATCCGTATACAATTCCCTTTGTCTAGCGGTATTGTACTTGCCCGAGATCCGATCGTCGGTATCCCGATACCTTGTTCAATCTCGTTACCGGCAAGTCTCTTTACTCGTTCCGTAACACATCATCCCGTGATCAACCCCTTGGTCACATTGTGCACATTATGATGATGTCCTACCGAGTGGGCCCAGAGATACCTCTCCGTTACACGGAGTGACAAATCCCAGTCTCGATTCGTGCCAACCCAATGCAGACACTTTCGGAGATACCTGTAATGCACCTTTATATTCACCCGATTCGCCAGACATTTGGTACACCCAAAGCATTCCTACGGTATCCGGAGTTGCACAATCTCATGGTCTAAGGAAATGATACTTGACATTTGAAAAGCTTTAGCATACGAACTACGATCTTTGTGCTAGGCTTAGGATTGTCTTGTCCATCACATCATTCTCCTAATGATGTGATCCCGTTATCAATGACATCCAATGTCCATGGTTAGGAAACCGTAACCATCTATTGATCAACGAGCTAGCCAATAGAGGCTTACTAGGGACATGGTGTTGTCTATGTATCCACACATGTATTTGAGTTTCCTATCAATACAATTATAGCATGGATAATAAACGATTATCATGAACAAGGAAATATAATAATAATAACTAATTTATTATTGCCTCTAGGGCATATTTCCAACAGTCTCCCACTTGCACTAGAGTCAATAATCTAGTTCACATCGTCATGTGATTAACACTGATAGGTCACATCGCCATGTGACCAACACCCAAAGAGTTTACTAGTGTCTGTAAACTAGTTCACATCATCATGTGATTTAGACTCAATGAGTTCTGAGGTTTGATCATGTTTTGCTTGTGAGAGAGGTTTTAGTCAACGGGTTTTAGTCAACGGGTTTTAGTCAACGGGTCTGAACCTTTCAGATCCGTGTGTGCTTTGCAATTCTCTATGTCATATTGTAAATGCTGCTTCCACGCTCCACTTGGATCTATTCCAAATGGTTGCTCCACTATACGTATCCGGTTTGCTACTCAGAGTCACTCGGATAGGTGTTAAAGCTTGCATCGACGTAACCCTTTACGCCGAACTCTTTATCACCTCCATAATCGAGAAACATGTCCTTATTTACTCCAAGGACAATTTTGACCGTTGTCCAATGATCCATTCCTGGATCATTCTTGTACCCCTTGTGACTCATGGCAAGGCACACTTCGGTGCGGTACACAAGATAGCATACTATAGAGCCTACGTCTGAAGCATAGGGACGACCTTCATCCCTTCTCTCTCTTCTGCCGTGGTCGAGCTTTAACTCTTAACTTCATACCTTACAACTCAGGCAGGAACTCCTTCTTTGAGTGATCCATCTTGAACACTTTCAAGATTATGTCAAGGTATGTGCTCATTTGAAAGTATTATTAAACATTTTGATCTATCTTATAGATCTTGATGCTTATTTTTCAAGTAGCCTAATCCAGGTTTTCCATTGAAAAACACTTTTCAAACAACCCTATATGCTTTCTAGAAAATTCTACATCATTTCTGATCAACAATATGTCAACAACATATACTCATCAGAAATTCTATAGTGCTCCCACTCACTTCTTTGGAAATACAAGTTTCTCATAAACTTTGTATAAACCCAAAATCTTTGATCATCTCATCAAAGCGCACATTCCAACTCCGAGATGCTTACTCCAGTCCTTAGAAAGGATCGCTGGAGCCAGCATACCTTTTTAGCATCCTTAGGATCGACAAAACTTTCTGAATGTATCACATACAACCTTTCCTTACGAAAACTGGTAAGGAAACTCATTTTGACATCCATCTACCAGATTTCATAAATGCAGCTTATGCTAACATGATTCCGACGGACTTAAGCATCGCTACGGATGAGAAAATCTCATCGTAGTCAACTCCTTGAACTTGTGAAAAACTCTTCGCCACAAGTCGAGCTTCATAGACGGTGATATTACCGTCCACGTCCGTCTTCTTCTTAAAGATCCATTTATCTCAATGGCTTGCCGATCATCGGGCAAGTCCACCAAAGTCTATGCTTTGTTCTGATACATGGATCCTATCTCGGATTTCATGGCTTCTAACCATTTGTCGGAATTTGGGCCCACCATCGCTTCTCCATAGCTCGTAGGTTCATTGTTGCCTAGCAACATGACCTTCAAGACAGGATTACTGTACCACTCAGAAGTAATACGCATCCTTGTCACCCTACGAGGTACATTAGTGACTTGATCCGAAACTTCATGATCACTATCATAAGCTTCTACTTCAATTGGTGTATGTGCCACGGGAACAACTTCCTGTGCCCTGCTACACACTAGTTGAAGTGACGGTCCAATAACCTCATCAAGTCTCCACCATCCTCCCACTCAACTTTCCGAGACGAACTTTTCCTCGAGAAAGGACCCGATTCAAGAAACAATCCCTATTGCTTTCGGATCTGAATTAGGAGGTATACCCAACTGTTTTGGGTGTCCTATGAAGATGCATTTTATCCGCTTTGGGTTCGAGCTTATCAACCTGAAACTTTTCCACATAAGCGCCGCAGCCCCAAACTTTTAAGAAACGACAACTTCGGTTTCTCCAAACGGTGTCGTCTCAACGGAATTACGTGGTGCCCCATTAAAGTGAGTGCGGTTGTCTCTAATGCCTAACCCATGAACGATAGTGGTAATTCGATAAGAGATATCATGGTACGCACCATATCCAATAGAGTGCAACTATGATGTTCGGACACACCATCACACTATGGTGTTCAAAGCGGTATTAATTGTGAAACAATTTGCACAATGTCTTAATTGTGTGCCAAAACTCAGAACTCAGATATTCATCTCTATGATCATATCATAGACATTCTATCCTCTTGTCACGAAGATCTTAAACTTCACTCTGAAATTACTTGAACCATTCAATATTTCAGACTTGTATTTCATCAAGTAAATACACTCAAGATCTACTTAAATCATTCGTGAAGTAAGAACATAACGATATTCATTGCATGCCTCAAAGACTCATTGGACTGCACACATCAAAATGTGTCACTTCAACAAGTTGCTATCTTGTTCCATCTTTATCAAACCGAGGCTTTTAGGTCATCTTGCCCATGTGGTATGATTTGCATATCTCAAGTGATTCAAAATCAAGTGAGTCCAAACGATCCATCTGCATGGAGTTTCTTCATGCGATACACCAATAGACATGGTTCACATGTCTCAAACCTTTCAAAATGAGTGAGTCCAAAGATCCATCAACATGGAGCTTCTTCATGCTTTTACACCAATATGACTTACATGGTAGTGCCACAAGTAAGTGGTACTATCATTACTATCTTATATCTTTTGGCATGAAAATGTGTATCACTACGATCGAGATTCAATAAACCATTCCTTTTAGGTGCAATACCATTGAAGGTATTATTCAAATAAACAGAGTAACCATTATTCTCCTTAAATGAATAATCAGACAGATAGACATAATCCAATCATGTCTATGCTCAACGCAAACACCAAATAACAATTATTTAGGTTTAACATCAATCTCGATGGTAGAGGGAGCGTGCGATGCTTGATCACATCAACCTTGGAAACACTTCCAACATATATCGTCAGCTCACCTTTAGCTAGTCTCCGTTTATTCCGTAGCTTTTATTTCGAGTTACTAACACTTAGCAACCGAACCGGTATCTAATACCCTGGTGCTACTAGGAGTGCTAGTAAAGTACACATTAACATAATGCATATCCAATATACTTCTATCGACCTTGCCAGCCTTCTCATCTACCAAGTATCTAGGGTAATTCTGCTCCAGTGGCTGTTCCCCTTATTACAGAAGCACTTAGTCTCGGGTTTGGGTTCAACCTTGGGTTTCTTCACTGGAGCAGCAGCTGATTTGCCGTTTCATGAAGTATCCCTTCTTGCCCTTGCCCTTATTGAAAACAGTGGTTTCACCAACCATCAACAATTGATGCTCCTTCTTGATTTCTACTTTCGCGGTGTCAAACATCACGAATACTTCAAGGATCAGCATATCTATCCCTGATATGTTATAGTTCATCACGAAGCTCTAGCAGCTTGGTGGCAATGACTTTGGAGAAACATCACTATCTCATCTGGAAGATCAACTCCCACTCGATTCAAGTGATTGTTGCACTTCAGACAATCTGAGCACAAGCTCAACGATTGAGCTTTTCTCCCTTAGTTTGCAGGCTAAGACAATCGTCGGAGGTCTTATACCTCTTGACATGGGCACGAGCCTGAAATCCCAATTTCAGCCCTCGAAACATCTCATATGTTTCGCGACGCTTCAAAACGTCTTTGGTGCCTCAACTCTAAACCGCTTAACCGAACTATCACGTAGTTATCAAAACGTGTATGTCCGATGTTCGCAACATCCACAAACGACGTTTGGGGTTCAGCACAATCGAGCGGTGCATTAAGGACATAAGCTATCTACTGTCCGCATAATCGCTACTGTCAACTTTCAACTATATTATCTCTAGGAACATATCTAAATAGTGGAACCAAAACGCGAGCTTACGACATAATTTGCAAAGATCTTTTGACTATGTTCAAGATAATTAAGTTCATCTTATGAACTCCCACTCAGATAGACATCCCTCTGGTCATCTAAGTGATTACATGATCTGAGTCAACTAGGCCGTGTCCGATCATCACATGAGACGGACTAGTCATCATCGGTGAACATCTTCATGTTGATCGTATCTACTATACGACTCATGCTCGACCTTTCGGTCTCCGTGTTCCGAGGCCATGTCTGCACATGCTAGGCTCGTCAAGTTAACCCCAAGTGTTTTGCTGTGTAAATCTGTCTTACACCGTTGTATGTGAACGTAAGAATCCATCACACCCGATCATCACGTGGTGCTTAGAAGCGACGAACTGTAGCAACGGTGCACAGTCAGGGGAGAACACTTCTTGAAATTTGTGTAAGGGATCATCTTATTTACTACCGTCGTTCTAAGTAAACAAGATGCATAAACATAATAAACATCACATGCAATTATATAGTGACATGATATGGCCAATATCATTTTGCTCCTTTTGATCTCCATCTTCGGGGCTCCATGATCATCATCGTCACCGGCATGACACCATGATCTCCATCATCATGATCTCCATCATCATGATCTCCATCATCGTGTCTTCATGAAGTAGTCTCGCCAACTATTACTTCTACTACTATGGCTACCGTTAGCAATAAAGTAAAGTAATTACATGGCGTTGTTCAATGACACGCAGGTCATACAATAAATAAAGACAACTCCTATGGCTCCTGCCGTTGTCATACTCATCGACATGCAAGTCGTGAATCCTATTACAAGAACATGATCAATCTCATACATCACATATCATTCATCACATTCTTCTTGGCCATATCACATCACATAGCATACCCTGCAAAAACAAGTTAGACGTCCTCTAATTGTTGTTGCATGTTTTACGTGGCTGCTATGGGTTTCTAGCAAGAACGTTTCTTACCTACGCAAAACCACAACGTGATATGCCAATTGCTATTTACCCTTCATGAGGACCCTTTTCATCGAATCCGTTCCGACTAAAGTGGAGAGGCGGCACCGCTAGCCACCTTATGCACCAAGTGCATGTCATCGGTGGAACTCTGTCTCACGAAGAGCGTGTAAGGTCGGTCCGGGCCGCTTCATCCCACAATACCGTCAAACAAGATTGGACTAGTAACGGTAAGCATATTGAACACCATCAATGCCCACAACTACTTTGTGTTCTACTCGTGCAAAGAATCTACGCAATAGACCTAGCTCATGATGCCACCTTTGTTGGGGAACGAGCAGAAATTCAAAATTTTCACGCATCACCAAGATCAATCTATGGAGATTCTAGCAACGAGGGAAGGAGAGTGCATCTACATACCCTTGTAGATCGCTAAGCGGAAGCGCTCAAGAGAACGAGGTTGAAGGAGTCGACTGTCGTGATCCAAATCACCGGAGATCCTAGTGCCGAACAGACGGCACCTCCGCGCTCAACACACGTACAGCCCGATGACGCCTCCCATGCCTTGATCCAGCAAGGAGAGAGGAGAGGTTGAGGAAGACTCCATCCAGCAGCAGCACAACGGCGTGGTGGTGGTGGAGGAGCGTGGCAATCCATCAGGGCTTCGCCAAGCACCAAGGGAGAGGAGGAGGAGGAGAGGCAGGGCTGCACCAAGAGGAGAAGTTCTCATGTGTGTTGGGCAGCCCAAAACCTCAAGTATATATAGGGGAAAGGGGCTGCGCCCCTTTAGGGTTTCCCACCCCAAGGGTGCGGCCAGCCCTAGATGGGACTTGGGGCGGCCAAGAGGGGAGGAGTGCCTCCCAAGTCAAGTGGAGTCCCTCCCCTTAGGGTTTCCCCCTCCCATGCGCATGGGCCTTGGGGGCTGGTGCCCCTGGCCCATTAAGGCTAGGGCGCCCCCCACAGCCCATGCTACTGTATTGGACGTGGTGGAACAATTTCCGGACCTCCGGACCCCTCCGAATCCTCCGAACCTTTTGGAAGCTTCCGGTACAATACCGAAAAACCCGAACTTTTCCGGAACCCAACAACAACTTTCCATATATAAATCTTTACCTCCGGACCATTCCGAACTCCTCGTGACGTCCGGGATCTCATCCGGACTCAACAACATTCGTAACCACATACAAACTTCCTTTATAACCCTAGCGCCATCGAACCTTAGTGTGTAGACCCTACGGGTTCGGAGACATGTAGACATGACCGAGACGTTCTCCCGTCAATAACCAATAGCGGATCTGGATACCCATATTGGCTCCTACATGTTCCACGATGATCTCATCGGATGAACCACGATGTCAAGGACTTAATCGATCCCGTATACAATTCCCTTTGTCTAGCGGTATTGTACTTGCCCGAGATCCGATCGTCGGTATCCCGATACCTTGTTCAATCTCGTTACCGGCAAGTCTCTTTACTCATTCCGTAACACATCATCCCGTGATCAACCCCTTGGTCACATTGTGCACATTATGATGATGTCCTACCGAGTGGGCCCAGAGATACCTCTCCGTTTACACGGAGTGACAAATCCCAGTCTCGATTCGTGCCAACCCAACAGACACTTTCGGAGATACCTATAATGCACCTTTATAGTCACCCAGTTACGTTGTGACGTTTGGTACACCCAAAGCATTCCTACGGTATCCGGGAGTTGCACAATCTCATGGTCTAAGGAAATGATACTTGACATTTGAAAAGCTTTAGCATACGAACTACGATCTTTGTGCTAGGCTTAGGATTGGGTCTTGTCCATCACATCATTCTCCTAATGATGTGATCCCGTTCTCAATGACATCCAATGTCCATGGTTAGGAAACCATAACCATCTATTGATCAACGAGCTAGCCAATAGAGGCTTGCTAGGGACATGGTGTTGTCTATGTATCCACACATGTATTTGAGTTTCCTATCAATACAATTATAGCATGGATAATAAACGATTATCATGAACAAGGAAATATAATAATAATAACTAATTTATTATTGCCTCTAGGGCATATTTCCAACAATAGAAGTAGGAGCCCACCACATCTATGATGATACCGGGTTTTGTCACAATTATCGTCCTAGAAGTGTCATATGTATGACAGAAAAAATTCGTTCGGCCCAAATGTCATGGATGTGTCTTTTTTTTGTAGTGTGTGCCTGGGTCGCTGGTGCTGCTTCGGGCTAACCAGCTGTCCTCGCCCGCGCAAAAGCGGGTCATGAGGCTTGTTAGGGCTGCCATTGTTCTTGGTTTTTCTTGGCCGAGGTGTCTGGCAAGCCATTCGTCTCGGACGCTGTGCTTGAAAGCTGCTAAGGCTTCGGTGTCCGGAAAGTCGACAATTTGGTTCTTCTTAGTGAGAAACATGTTCCAAAACTTTCGGGCTGACTCTTCGGGCTGTTGAATTATATGACTCAAATCGTCTGCGTCCGGAGGTCGGACATAAGTCCCTTGAAAATTAGCCCGAAAAGCATCCTCGAGCTCCTCCCAACTTCCAATGGAGTTTTCGGGGAGGCTTTTTAGCCAGTGCTGAGCTGGTCCTTTGAGCTTGAGGGGCAAGTATTTGATGGCATGGAAATCGTCTCCGCGAGCCATATGAATATGGAGGATAAAGTCCTCAATCTAGACCCCTGGTCCTTTGAGCTTGAGGGGCAAGTATGTTCACTGGTTTGAATCCTTCTGGAAATTCATGGTCCAGTACTTCGTCGGTGAAACATAGGGGATGTGCGGCACCCCTGTATTTAGTTGTACCATGGCGTTCAGGCGGTTGTAATACTTGGTTTTGGTTGGGTGCTGGAGCGCATTTCCTTGATCCGTAGATGGATCTGGTTGCGCCGGCCCTTTGATGCGAGTCCTCGCGTGGGTCATGTACTGACTTATGTGCGGCCTCGTTGGCCGCTCTATCACGGCAACGAGGTCGTCGATCTGACCGGTCGGCAGTTTTATTTTTTGGCTGTGGGAGCTCTAAGGCCTCATCGTCGAATTCAGGCAGCAGCTTTCGCTTTGGGTAGCTCTTCGTGTGGCGACTGCCACCATACTTTTCTGCCATATCGAGCACTTTGTTCCATCTACTGTTGAGTGTATTTTGTGCGGCCTTGAGCCTTTGCTTCTGCTTCTTCAGACTCCTCGCAGTGGCGATAAGCCTTTTATGGAGGTTCTCTTGCTCCAGCTGCCTTTCCGAGATGATGTGTTCATCGTCATCCGGACTGTTCTCTTCTCCGAAGATGGGTTGATTAGCTTGACGCTCGGTGTCGCCGTGTTCAGACAGCGGCTCCGTACTTTGTTCGTCGTCCGCTGGCTCACCCTGCTCCGTCGCTGGGTCTATTTGGTCGTCGTTTCCTCCGGAGTCGACCGGGGTATTGTTTTTTCTTGCGCTGTTATCGCTGTTTTTGCCGAGGCGGGATATGGAGCGGCGCCTACGGCACCGTTTTGATTGCTTCTCGAGGGAGCTATCTTTCGCTGCATCCTTCCGTTCCTTGTCATCATTTTCTTTGGGTGTATCCACCATGTATATGCCATGTGATGAAGTGGCGGTCCAGCGCCCTGTTGGCGGTGGTTCCTGTTCGTCCCCTGCATCGTTGTCCATACCATCGATGTCTTCGGAGTCGAAATATAGCATGTCGGTTAAATCATCGACTTTGGCTACTAAGTGGGTGGTGGGTGGGAAGTGAATTTCTTCGTCATCTGCATCCCATTCTAGCCGAACATAGTTCAGCCAAGGTTCTCTTGACAGGGAGAGAGACCTTAACGAGTTTAGTGCATCGCTGAAGGGCGGGTGCTGAAAGATATCCGCGGAGGTGAACTCCATGATCGGTGCCCAATCGGATTCGATAGGCATGGGCACAGGCGGTTCAGAGTCCGTGGCCGGAGACGAGTCCATTGGTTCGGCATCACGACTCTCGTGAGGGGTAAGGTCAGTATTCGGCTCTATCGCCATTGAGGGTGCGGCCTCCAAGGCGAGGTCTATCCGCCCGTCCTCGGATGGCGCAATCTGTTCCGGATTGAAGGCCAGAGTAGTTGCTGGCGTGATTTCCCGAACACTGTCTGACGGCAGAGCTATATCATGCCCGTCGTGATCGTGCGGTACACCTGGCATGGGCCCGAGTCCGTTGAAGATCAAGTCTCCGTGGATATCGGCAGTGTAATTCAAGTTTCCAAACCTGACCTGGTGGCCAGGGGCGTAGCTCTCGATCTGCTCCATATGGCCAAACGAGTTGGCCTGCAGTGCGAAGCCACCGAATACAAAAATCTGTTCGGGGATGAAGACCTCACGCTAGACCGCATCGTTATCGATGATCGGGGGAGCCATCCAGCTTTGCGGCGACGTCACAGTGGAACTCTCAATGAAAGCCCAATGTCGGTGTCAAAACCGGCGGATCTCGGGTAGGGGGTCCCGAACTGTGCGTCTAAGGCGGATGGTAACAGGAGGCAGGGGACACGATGTTTACCCAGGTTCGGGCCCTCTCGATGGAGGTAATACCCTACTTCTTGCTTGATTGATCTTGATGATATGAGTAGTACAAGAGTTGATCTACCACGAGATCGTAGAGGCTAAACCCTAGAATCTAGCATATGGTGTGATTGTTGTTGTCCTACGGACTAAACCCTCCGGTTTATATAGACACCGGAGGGGGCTAGGGTTACACAGAGTCGGTTATAAGGGAGGAGATCTTCATATCCGTATCGCCAAGCTTTCCTTCCACGCCAAGGAGAGTCCCATCCGGACACGAGACAAAGTCTTCAATCTTGTATCTTCATAGTCCAACAGTCCGGCCAAAGGATATAGTACGGCCGTCCGGATACCCCCTAATCCAGGAATCCCTCAATGAGCACCGACAACTAGCAATGAGTGTGTGAACATGAATGTAATGTTGGTGGGAACGTACTCCCCCAAGCTTAGGCTTTTGGCCTATGTTGGTCTATGGCCATGGCTGGCCTGGCGGATATCCGAAGTTGTAACTGGGGTCGTACTGAGATGCAGCGGCTATTGCATCGTGGGTTGCAGCTTGGAGGCGAGCTGCCCTCATCCTCCTCTCGTACTCATTTGCCTCCTCCCTGGTTATGACATATCTCCCCTTTGCCCGAAAGTTAAAGTGAGTAGGAGCAGGGAGAACAATATTGACAGTGTGACGCCTGTCAAAGATTAGTCGGTACTGGAGAGGCGGTTCATTCCTCTCAACAAACTGATGGCAAACCATGGCATTAAAATCTAGATAAGTAGGAGGCAATTCCATATCATAATCACGAATAGGTATCTCAAGATAATTAGCTGAACGGGTTGCATAAATTCCACCAAACAAATATCCATTTATAGAGTTATTATGCAACCTACGCGCCACAATAGCTCCCAAATTATAATGTTTATCTCCTAATACAACACTCCTGAGAACATTGAGATCAGGAACACACATGTGGCATGCCTCATCCTTACCGTTTATGCATCGGCCTATAAAGAGAGCAAAATAATGTATAGCGGGAAAATGAATGCTCCCTATGGTAGCTTGTGTTATTTATCTAGATTCCCCCACTGTGATACTAGCAAGAAAATCTCTAAACTCATATTTGCGAGGTTCACTAGGACTACCCCATTGCAGGAGTTCACAAGCAGTACTAAAATCCTCTAGGTCCATGGTATAGGATTTATCATAAAGATCAAACAGGACTATGTCAGAGTTGCGTGAAGATGAAAATCTAAATCTTCTCACAAAGGAATCAGTAAGGTAATAGTGTTGAAGGCACTTATCTGACACGAAGCCCTACAAATCAGCGTTACGCACATATGCCTCAGATTCCTCCTTAATTCCTGCTCGGACCATGAAGTTTTCTGACGGCCATTCACAAGGCCGCACTTGAGCTTCTCTTTGTGGTTCATGGTCCGGCTCACATATTGCAGGTCTGGGTCCTTGCTTCCTTAAAGAACCACCTTGGTACATCTTCCTAAACATATTTCTTCCTCTGAAAAATTTCTGAAATTTTTAGTAACTTCAAATAAAAGTGATCCAAACTCAATAAAATTAATAGTAACTACTCCCACAAGTGCCTATTGACTATATCATGCATTAGAACTACTTGGGACCATATAAACTTGACATGCAAGCTCAAGAACAGGGTCACCTAGGCAGCAAAAATTTACAATGAATAAAGCACTAGAACAAAAACTAATTGGACCATTGGAGGAGTCACATACCGAAGAACAATCCCCCAAAGCAGTTTTGTGAATGGAGCTTTGAGCAAGGAGATCGAAAATGGCAGCAAGATGAGCTAGAACTCGTGCTTGAACTGGTTGGTGATTTTTTTGGGAGGAAGAAGGAGTGTGCGGTGGCTAGAATAAGTGGAGGGGAGCCACCATGGGCCCACGAGGTAGGGGGCGCGCCCTGGACCCTCGTGGCCAGGTGCTTGCTCCCCCTGTTGTGTTCTCAGTTCCAGATATTCTCAAATATTCCAGAAAAAATCATATTTCAATTTCGGGGCATTTGGAGAACTTTTATTTTCGGAATATTTTTTTATTGCACGGATAATTCAGAAAACAGACAGAAAATACTATTTTTTCTTTATTTCAACTAAATAACAAAAAGTAAAAGGAGGGTACAGAGAGTTGTGCTTTCTAACTTCATCCATCTCATGCTCATCAAAAGGAATCCACTAACAAGGTTGATCAAGTCTTGTTAACAAACTCATTCCGAATCGCACGAAACTGGAGAATTGTCGAATAGCACTAGGTTACCTCAACGGGGATATGCACGTCCCCAATAATAAGAATATCATATTTCTTCTTGACAGTAGGAAGAGGAAATTCAAAACCTCCAAAAATAATCGATGGAATTTTTCCAATAGAGTTTATACTATGAACTTGAGGTTGTTTCCTCGGAAAGTGTACCGTATGCTCATTACCATTAACATGAAAAGTGACATTGCCTTTTTTGTAATCAATAACAGCCCCTGCAGTATTCCAAAAGGGTCTTCCAAGAATAATAGACATACTATCGTCCTCGGGAATATCAAGAATAACAAAGTTCGTTAAAATAGTAACGTTTGCAACCACAACAGGCACATCCTCACAAATACCGACAGGTATAGCAGTTGATTTATCAGCCATTTGCAAAGATATTTCAGTAGGTGTCATCTTATTCAATTCAAGTCTACGATATAAAGAGAGAGGCATAACACTAACACCGGCTCCAAGATCACATAAAGCAGTTCTAACATAGTTTCTTTTAATGGAGCATGGTATAGTTGGTACCCCTGGATCTCCAAGTTTCTTTGGTATTCCACCTTTAAAAGTATAATTAGCGAGCATGGTGGAAATTTCAGCTTCCGGTATCTTTCTTTTATTTGTAACAATTTCTTTCATATAATTAGCATAAGGATTCATTTTGAGCATATCAATCAAACACATACACAAAAATATAGGTCTAATCATTTCAGCAAAGCGCTCAAAATCCTCATCATCCTTTTTCTTGGATGGTTTCGGAGGAAAAGGCATGGGTTTCTGAACCCAAGGTTCTCTTTCCTTACCGTGCTTCCTAGCAAAAAAGTCTCTCTTATCATAATGTTGTTTCTTTGATTGTGGGTTATCAAAATCAACAGCAGGTTCAATTTCTACATCATTGTCATTGCTAGGTTGAGCATCAACATGAACATCATCATTAACATTATCACTAGGTTCATGTTCATTATCAGATTGTGTTTCACCATCAGAAATAGAAATATCATTGGGATTCTCAGGTGTGTCAACAACAGGTTCACTAGGAGCGTGCGAAGTCCTATCATTTTTTTTCTTCCTCTTAGAAGGACTAGGTGTATCAACATTATTTCTCTGAGAATCCTGCTCAATTCTCTTAGGGTGGCCATCAGGATACAAAGGTTCCTGAGTCACTTTACCCCCTCTAGTTGCAACTCTAACAGCAAAGTCATTATTCTTACTATTTAATTCATTGAGCAAATCATTCTGAGCTTTAAGTACTTGTTCAACTTCAGTGGTAACCATAGAAGCATGTTTACTAATGAGTTTAAGTTCACCTTTAACTCTAGACATATAATCACCCAAGTGTTCAATCATATAAGCATTGTGTTTCAGTTGTCTACCAAAATAAGCATTAAAATCTTCTTGCTTAACCATAAAATTATCAAACTCATTCAGGCATTGGCTAGCAAACTTAGTAGGTGGGATTTCAGCTTTATCATATCTATAGAGAGAATTTACCTTTACTACCTGTGTCGGGTTATCAAGACCATGTGTTTCTTTGATAGGTGGTAAATTAAGGCCATGTATTTCTTCAACAAAAGGTAAATTCTTAACATCTTCAGCTTTTATACCTTTTTCTTTCATAGATTTCTTTGCCTCTTGCATATCTTCAGGACTGAGAAATAGAATACCCCTTTTCTTCGGAGTTGGCTTAGGAGTTGGTTCAGGAAGTTTCCAATTATTTTCATTGGTCAACATATTATTCAATAGAATTTCAGCTTGATCAACAGTTCTTTCCCTGAAAACACAACCAGCACAACTATCCAGGTGGTCTCTGGAAGCACCAGTTAGTCCATTATAAAAGATATCAAGTATTTCATTTTTCTTGAGAGGATGATCAGGCAAAGCATTAAGTAATTGGAGAAGCCTCCCCCAAGCTTGTGGGAGACTCTCTTCTTCAATTTGCACAAAATTATATATTTCCTTTAAAGCAACTTGTTTCTTATGAGCTGGGAAATATTTAGCAGAGAAGTAATAAATCATATCCTGGGGATTACGCACACAACCAGGATCAAGAGAATTAAACCATGTCTTAGCATCACCCTTTAATGAGAATGGAAATAACTTAAGGATATAATAGTAGCGAGTTTTCTCATCATTAGTGAATGGGGTGGTTACATAATTTAATTTAGTAAGATGTGCCACAACAGTTTCAGATTCATAGCCATAGAAAGGATCAGATTCAACCAGAGTAATTATCTCAGGATCGACAGAGAAATAATAATCCTTATCAGTAACAAAGATAGGTGAAGTAGCAAAAGTAGGGTCATATTTCATTCTAGCATTCAGATTTTTTTCTTTAAGCTTAGCTAATATTTTCCTAAGATCACTTCTATCATTGCAAGCAAGAAAGTCTCTAGCAGTTTCTTCATCCATAACATAACCCTCAGGCACAACAGGCAATTCATATCTAGGGGGAGAATCTTCATCATCACTTTCATCAATATTATCAGTTTCAATAATTTCATTCTCTCTATCCCTAGCAAGTTGTTCATCAAGAAATTCACCTAGTGGCACAGTAGTATCAAGCATAGAAGTAGTTTCATCATAAGTATCATGCATTGCAGAAGTGGCATCATCAATAACATGCGACATATCAGAATTAATAGCAGAAGCAGGTTTAGGTGTCGCGAGCTTACTCAAAACAGAAGGTGAATCAAGTGCAGAGCTAGATGGCAGTTCCTTACCTCCCCTCGTAGTTGAGGGATAAATTTTGGTTTTCTCATCTTTCAAGTTCCTCATAGTGACCAGCAGATATAAATCCCAAGTGACTCAAACAATAGAGCTATGCTCCCTGACAACGGTGCCAGAAAATAGTCTTGATAACCCACAAGTATAGGGGATCGCAACAGTTTTCGAGGGTAGAGTATTCAACCCAAATTTATTGATTCGACACAAGGTGAGCCAAAGAATATTCTCAAGTATTAGCAGCTGAGTTGTCAATTCAACCACACCTGGATAACTTAATATCTGCAGCAAAGTGTTTAGTAGCAACGTAGTATGGAAGTAACGGTAACAGTGACAAAAGTAACGATAGTAGTTTTGTAGTAATTGTAACAGTGGCAACGGTAAAGTAACTAAGCGAAGAGAAATATGTGAAAAGCTCGTAGGCATTGGATCGGTGATGGATAATTATGCCGGATGCGATTATTCATGGAACAGTTATAACATAGGGTGACACAGAACTAGCTCCAGTTCATCTGTGTAATGTAGGCATGTATTCTGAATATAGTCATACATGCTTATGAAAAAGAACTTGCATGACATCTTTTGTCCTACCCTCCCGTGGCAGCGGGGTCCTATTAGAATTTAAGGGATATTAAGGCCTCATTTTAATAGAGTACCGGACCAAAGCATTAACACATAGTGAATACATGAACTCCTCAAACTACGATCATCACCGGGAGTGGTCCCGATTATTGTCATTTCGGGGTTGCCGGATCATAACACATAGTAGGTGACTATAGACTTGAAAGATAGGATCAAGAACTCACATATATTCATGAAAACATAATAGGTTCAGATCTGAAATCATGGCACTCAGGCCCTAGTGACAAGCATTAAGCATAGCAAAGTCATAGCAACATCAATCTCAGAACATAGTGGATACTAGGGATCAAACCCTAACAAAACTAACTCGATTACATGATAAATCTCATCCAGCCCATCACCGTCCAGCAAGCTATGATGGAACTACTCACGCACGACGGTGAGCATCATGAAATTGGTGATGGAGGATGGTTGATGATGACGACGGCGATGGATTCCCCTCTCCGGAGCCCCGAACAGACTCCAGATCAGCCCTCTCGAGAGAGATTAGGGCTTGGCGGCGACTCCGTATCGTGAAACGCGATGAATCCTTCTCTCTGATTTTTTTCTCCCCGAACGGAATATATAGAGTTGGAGTTGAGGTCGGTGGAGCACTAGGGGGCCCACGAGGCAGGGGGCGCGCCCCCACCCTCGTGGACAGGGTGTGGGCCCCGTAGCCTTGATTCTTTCGCCAGTATTCACTACAAGGATCCGGGTCTATTGCAACAAACCCGTTTGTTGTAATACATGTTGTTTCGTGGCGATAAGTACCTATTGCCACGAAACGACATTCGTTGGCAGCCGTTGCGACTGGACACATGGTAATAGCTTATTACCACGAAAAAGCAATTGTGGAAATAAAGCGTGCTATCACAACATCTAGGCGGGAAGTTGCCACATGTTTTCCCATGGCAACACTCACCTGATGCCACAATTTGATTTGTGGAGATAGCTTTAATGCAACATATAACGAATCGTGGCGACTGATATCTCGTAGCGATAGACATTTGTGGTAACAACCTATGCCAACGACGGTCGTTTCGTGGCGCAATACTCTTCCGTGGAAATAGTCAATTGTGGCAATAAACTATGGCCACAATCCTTGTTTTCATGGCATTAGGCATGTTGCCACGACCCACACACTTGTGGCAATAAACTATGGCAACAATCATTTTTTCCTGGCATTAGACATGTTGCCACGACCCACTACACTTGTGGCATTAACTTATGGCAACAAATATTCCAGTCGTTGTAACAGTAAATTGCAACATACCTGTTTTGGTGGTGATAAATAGGTATCACAACAAGTAAAATATTTGTAGCAAGAAATTATTGCGACAATTTAAACTTTTCGTGGTGATACTCTATTTCAACAAAACTTGCTTTCGTGGCGAAACAGTTATCGCATTGTGAAAAAAATTGTGGTGACAAGCTATTGCGACAATATAAAGTGCTCCGTTGCAACATCCTAGTGCAACAAAGCAGGTAGGCGTAGCAACAGAGATATGACGCAACAATATCAAAGGTGCTAGCATGTGGCAACCGAAAGTGGGTTGTGGTAATAGCCTATTGCAACTGTAAAAAAAATACAGGCTTTCAATTACAATATTCAAAACCATACGTATAATATGTAAATTCATAAAATTCATAATTCTCATAGCAAATATCCATCAAATGAAACTCAAATGTAATTTTGCCATCCTAATTAACTGCAAAGACTAGAATGTCTGTGATCTAGAGTCCAGGCCAGCTAGTTCTTTTGATCCTGCAATCAAGAAATAAAAAAAGTTCCAGTTAATGAGTCGAACTTAACATATGCCATACAATTATTCCAACCCCATTGTTAAAAAGAACTATCGCCAAACTAACTGGACTAATACTATGTCAGCAAGCATGTAATTGAGGGATCAGAACAATTATACAAGTGTAAATGTGTAAAGCATAAGCATAAGTACATCTACTAAAAGCTTCTATTTTGAGAAAAAAACATTAGTTTATAACTTAACGATGCTGGGTTGAATCACCCAAAGCACATGCAGCCATAAGGGCTGGTACATCGCCTCCCATTCCACATAGTGGTTAGGTTAAATACATCCTACCAAGGCTAGCAAGCTCGTGACCAACAGAGTTTCTTAGCGATTTACATACATTTATTTCATAATAAGAGAACCATAATTTGAGCTAGTACTTGGTATCCTCAATAACAGCAGCATAGGCCGACGAGTCCACCTTATTGATATTTAGTGCTTCTATCCAGAGTTGCGAGTCCGTTTCAAAAATGACCCTCACGACCCACATATCAGCGACAAGAGATATTGCATGGGACATTGCAATGGAGTCAGCAGCGAAGGCATCACGCCCATGCTCATGACATCCTGCTCGTGCATACAGAATGGTGTCATTGTTCGATCATACATCTAATAAAAGCTTCTGCTATTGATTTAAGTTGTGACTCGATGTATAGTTTCAGTAAAGTTCATGTCCCTAGCTAGCACATATTCGTTTTTTGTTTAAGTTGTGACTCCATGAAGCAACAACACATGGTAAAAGAGAACAAGCAGCTAGCTAATTATGAGGGCCAATGACGTATAAGCAGGTGAACATGAAGAGAAAGCAAGGTTGTGACTTACCATTGCTTTAAACATTCGGGAATTCCTTGCTGCAGCTTGTATAAGCGCATTTGAAGAAAGAGCAGTAGGCCTTGAACCTGAAGTCTTATTAGGACTAGATCTCTGTAACAGAATATTTTGCAAGTTTGGATTACTATTTTCTTTGTTGTCAACCCTCTTCGTAGGCACCTATAAATAGAAGTGCACTTTTAGCAATGCAAGTAAGCAACATAAATCTTACAAGGTCGCAAGAATATGACTGTAATCACCTGTTGGGTTCCCATCTGTTGGCTCCATTCTGCAAACTTTGCCATCATGTTCTTTTCAAATTCCAGTCTTGATGTTCGCTCCTCTTTCAATATTTAGTTGGACTCATACCTTCTCAAAACTTACTTGCGAGTAAGATTTTGATCCAATTCTGTGTTTTGTCTTCTGTTTCTTACGGTTATCGATGTTCTTTTGGCTACGTTCCTATCAATTCATTGAAACCAAATATAACCAGTCAGACAAGCCATTTCATCTTTATCAAATAGTAGACAAACAGTGATCTTAGAGATAACCTGAAATTTTGAATCCGTGCCAAAGTACTCAATCATCCATTCCCACTCTTCTGGTTGTAAATCTTCCGGCAGATTAGTCAATCTAGTTGCATTTGTTTTGTATGCCTTGTAAGAGGAGCTTAGAGTTGATCACCAGCCTCTATATCGCTCTTTCGCAATTTTGAGAACATTTTCTTCTGTTTCTAGTGTATCTTCCAAGTCCCATCTGCCCTGTATAGCATACAACAAATGAATATACATAAGCAGTGCATCATCGATGGTGCCGAGGACAACCTTGCTACCGGAGTAGGTCAGTAGGGTGAGTGGAGGAGACCTTGGCGGTGCAAGAAACACTAAAGTGAAGGGCGTTCGCGAGTGTGCAACGCTTCGCACGCGCGTAAGCGAGCGTTCCTCCAAGTTGTGGTACCACCGATGTCCACTTTGCAACATATGTGACTAAAATGCAACTTAGGTGCAAGTTGTTGGACCTAATGTGTTAATGCTTCTGTAAACTAGTACGCGACTTTAATCAGATCCTGTGAAATAGTATAATAAATAAAAGAAAAATCAGGAGCACTATAGAGAATATCGTTGCAATATCCTGCTCTTTTTTGGCAACACTAGAGGATTGTTGCATTATGTTGTACGTATTACCATGCTCAATTTGTCGCAATATGTAATAGTTATTGCAACACAAGGAAGGTGTGAAATAGTATCTATGACTAGTGCCACATGTCAGAGTTGTTGCTGAAGGAAATATGCCCTAGAGGCAATAATAAAGTTATTATTTATTTCCTTATATCATGATAAATGTTTATTATTCATGCTAGAATTGTATTAACAGGAAACATAATACATGTGTGAATATATAGACAAACAGAGTGTCACTAGTATGCCTCTACTTGACTAGCTTGTTAATCAAAGATGGTTATGTTTCCTAACCATAGACAAAAGAGTTGTTATTTGATTAACGGGATCACATCATTAGTTGAATGATCTGATTGACATGACCCATTCCGTTAGCTTAGCACTTGATCGTTTAGTATGTTGCTATTGCTTTCTTCATGACTTATACAAAGTTCCTGCAACTATGAGATTATGCAGCTCCCGTTTACCGGAGGAACACTTTGTGTGCTACCAAACGTCACAACGTAACTGGGTGATTATAAAGGTACTCTACAGGTGTCTCCAAAAGTATATGTTGAGTTGGCATAATTCGAGATTAGGTTTTGTCACTCCGATTGTCGGAGAGGTATCTCTAGGCCTTCTCGGTAATACTCATCACCTAAGCCTTGCAAGCATTGTAACTAATGAGTTAGTTATGAAATGATGTATTACGGAACGAGTAAAGAGACTTTCCGGTAACGAGATTGAACTAGGTATTGGATACCCACGATCGAATCTCAGACAAGTAACATACCGATGACAAAGGGAACAACGTATGTTGTTATGCGGTTTGATCGATAAAGATCTTCGTAGAATATGTAGGAGCCAATATGAACATCCAGGTTCCACTATTGGTTATTGACCGAAAACAGTTCTAGGTCATGTCTACATAGTTCTCGAACCCGTAGGGTCCGCACGCTTAACGTTACGATGATGCTTATATTATGAGTTTATGAGTTTTGATGTACCGAAGGAGTTCGGAGTCCCGGATGAGATCGGGACATGACGAGGAGTCTCGAAATGGTTGAGACGTAAAGATCGATATATTGGACGACTATATTCGAGTTCGGAAAGGTTCCGAGTGATTCGGTATTTTCGAGTACCGAGAGTTACGGAATTCGCCAGGAGTATATGGGCCTTATTGGGCCATACGGGAATAGAGGAGAGAGGCCAAAGGAAGGAGGCCTCGCGCCCCCTCTGGTCCGAATTGGCCAAGGGGCGCAGCTCCCTTTCCTTCTTCCTCTCCCCTTTCCCTTCTCCTATTCCAACAAGGGAGGTGGAATCCTACTAGGACTAGGGAGTCCTAGTAGGACTCCACACTTGCGCGCGCCTCCTAGGGCCGGCCTCCTCCCCTTGCTCCTTTATATCTCGGGGGGCAGGGGGCACCCCATGACACACAAGTTGATCTACGGATCGTTCCTTAGCCGTGTGCGGTGCCCCCCTCCACCATATTCCACCTCGGTCATATCGTCGCAGAATTTAGGCGAAGCCCTGCGCTGGTAGAGCATCATCATCGTCACCACGCCGTCGGTCGACGGAACTCATCCCGACACCCTGCTGGATCGAGTCCGGGATCGCCATCAAGCTGAACGTGTGCAGAACACGGAGGTGCCGTACGTTCGGTACTTGGATCGGTCGGATCGTGAAGACGTACGACTACATCAACCGCATTGTCATAACGCTTCCGGTTTCGGTCTACGAGGGTACGTGGACACACTCTCCCCTCTCATTGCTATGCCATCACCATGATCTTGCGTGTGCGGAAGAAATTTTTTGAAATTACTACGTTCCCCAACAGTTGCAATATATGTCTAAATATTACCACAAAGATGTACTTTGTTGCAATACCTAGCCATTATTGCAACAAGATGACCAATTCATGCAACGGGATGGAATTGTTGCAATATCACTACCATATTACAACGCCAATGCAGCTTGTGGCAATACATGGCTTCTATTGCAACAAAACAAGTACTTAGCGCGATGAAACAAAATTGTGGCAATATGTAGATCCTATTACCACAAGCTGGAATTTTGTGGTAATATAGCATTTTATTGCAACAAAAGATGGTTGTAGCAATATTTTTTGTTACAATAGACCGGAATCCTTGTAGTGATTTTTTATTATTTCCAAAAATAATCTCCGTGAAGTTTCAGGTCATTCCGAGAACTTTTATTTTTGCACAAAATTAACACCATGGCGATTCTGCTGAAAACAGCGTCAGTCCGGGTTAGTTCCATTCAAATCATGCAAGTTAGTGTCCAAAAAAAGGGCAAAATTGTTTGGAAAAGTAGATACGACGGAGACGTATCAAACTCCAGCACCTCGGCCGGCCGGCACCGCCCCGACGATCACCGGATACTTCGGATCGGTCGCGGACAAACCACCCCGTCCCGCCATCGTCACCAGAGGAGGGATGCGGGTAGCACGACCCGGTCCACACTTAGCAAACCCCAAAGCTACCCCGCGGCGACGAACCCTAGGGCGCAGCGACGGCGGTAGTGCGGGGCAAATCGAGCTATGATCCCTCGAACGCATGCATGGGCCTATGGTGTCGGGCGAAGTGGAGTCCGGGTTAGCCTTGGCCTCATACCCAGCTAACCCCAGCCCACTCTGACTCGCCAGGCGTTGGGCCTCATACCCTTCTGCAATCTAGCCCATAGCCACACCACTCGGCTCGAGCCCAGACGAGCCCACGATGAAATTCAAATGTCGGATCCTAGCCGCTCGGATCTCAGCAGATCCTCCGGCCGCTAGCGCCGGCACCGCCGCCGCCACCGTCGTCTTTGTTTTCTTCTTTCTCTGGACTAATTTCCACGCCCAGGCCTTGAAGTAATCAGACAAAGTAGGTGTGGGGAGACATACCTTGGGTAGAGACCACGCCATGGACGGATCGCCGACGCGACGTGCGACGATGAACAACCCGCCGGACTATCTTGACGGCGTCATCCTCAAGTCCCTGTCGGGCAGATCCTCATGGGGGATCGCCAAGTCGACGTGCCTCGCCACATCCTCCTCAGAATAGCCAACACGGAAAGCCTCGCAGATCGCATCGGACGGCGTCGGCGAAGCCGTCGGCGACGCCTCGCCGTCGGACTCCCCGTCTTCGTCTTCCACATCGCCGGCGTCGTCACGTAACGCCCAAAAACAGCCTCCTACCCTCCGATCACCGGTGGGAGAAGTCGCCCGTGGCGTCGCCCGCGTCGCCCCGTCCCTCATCATCTTTGCGGCGCCATGATGGGAAGAGAAGTTGCTATGACCCATCCACATATCGACATAAGAGCAACTCTAGCAGACCCCACATCCGCCCCCGATCCGCAAAATAACCGTCAAAATGCGGGTGCGGGCCGAAAAGCCTGCCGGACCAGACCCCGCATCCCGCCCCGGCCCGCAAAAAACTTTAGGGGGCGCGGCAAATTTCCAGCCCCAACCCGGGAAAGTGCGGGTTTCCCCCTCGCGGCTGCGGTGCCCTGCATCACAGAGAAGCAGTTGGCGGGAGGGACATTTCAGCCCGCGCTCTTTTCCCCCTTCCTTCCGCCGCCGCCCGCCCGCCGCCAGCGATTCCAGCCATATCTGCGGGCGGAATCGCTCCGCGAGGCCGCCCCACACCCTCCCGCGCCGTACCGCTACACCGCCCCTCCGGATCCGGCGATAAGAGCCGCCCCCCTAGTCGCTGCCGCCGCTGGGATCGACCACCGCCGAGCGCACCACCGGTTAGTCCCCTTTTTATGATTTTTGCGAGTTGTGCAGTAGACTGACGCGCCGGCGTGCGTGTAGATGGAGTTGACCCCGTGCGAGAAGTTCTTGCTATCTGATTCGTCTGATTCGGACGACTCGGATGTGCAGACCATGCTTGTGAACTTTCGGCAGCAAACATTGGTCATGGCGCTTGCCGTGGAGGAGCATGGAGACGAGTACCGAAAGAGGAGGCGAGGATCTACTGTCGGGCGTCTGTGCATTCCGCGGAATCACCATCTTGGAAACGAGATGTTGATGCAAGATTATTTTTCGGAGAATCCTACATATCCTGCACACCTCTTCCGCAGAAGGTACCGAATGCGCCGATCCCTTTTTGTGAAAATTGTTGAAGCTTGCGATGCAAATTGCCGGTATTTCACTCAGAGAAGGAATGTCGCGGGCTTAAAGGGATTTAGTGCATATCAAAAAATCTCCGCAGCTATGCGGGTGATTGCATATGGCGTTCTGGCTGATTATGCCGATGAGTATCTTCGCATTGGTGAAGATAGCACAATTGATTTTGTGCGTAGATTTGCGAAAGTGATCGTCCATGTCTTTGGTCCCGAGTATCTTCGGGCACCAAATGAAGATGACACAAAGAAATTGATGGCAGCTAATGAGAGGAGAGGTTGGCCTGGGATGCTAGGTAGCATTGATTGTATGCATTGAAATTAGAAAAATTGCCCCAAGGCTTGGCAAGGAATGTATTGTGGCAAGTCTCGTGATGCAACAATTGTGCTAGAGGCCGTAGCATTCGAGGATTTAAGGATTTGGCATTGCTTTTTTGGTATGCCCGGCACACTCAATGATATCAATGTGTTACAACGCTCTCATTTGTTTGCTAGGCTTGCTAGTGGTGATGCTCCTGCTTGCAGCTACACTATCAATGGGCATGAATACACAAAGGGGTACTATCTAGCAGATGGTATATATCCTCCTTGGTGCACATTTGTCAAGAGCATCAAAGAACCCAAAACAAAAAAATAATGTGAATTTCCAAGGGTGCAAGAGGCATCCCGAAAAGACATTGAAAAAGCATTCGGTGTTTTGCAATCTAGGTTTGCCATTGTCCGAGGTCCTGCTTATTTTTGGGATAAGAAAACCTTGAAGAACATCATGACTTGCTGTGTTATCCTGCACAATATGATTCTTGAAGATGAGAGAGGAATGGACTTAGAATTCTTTTACGATAATGTGGGTAGCCGTGTCAAACCAGCTAGAGACCGAAACCGCATTAGAGCTTTTCTTCAAACATACAAGGAGATTGAAAATGCAGACACACACTTTCAACTTCAGGAAGATCTCATTGAGCACCATTGGCAAAGGGCTGGACAGTGACTAATTTTTATACTCATTTGTATTTGTATTCATGACAAGTTTTGTATTGCATTATTTTTAGTTTGCTACTGTGATATGAATAATTATTTGTAATGCGGATGATTATTATTTTATGTTTGATTTGAATAATTCAGTTTGTTTTTTATTGTTGAATTATGTTGGATTTGAGATTTGCGGGCTGATGATTTACGGGGATGCAGCGGCGCAAAGAGCAGAACCTGCATAGCCGACCCGTAAAAAAGCATATTTCGCGAATATGCTTTTTTAGGATCTGTTTGGGCGTCTGCATCTGTGACAGCCCGCGCAGGCCCGCAAAAGCTAAGATCCGTTTGGGCGTCTGCATCTGTGACAGCCCGTGCCGACCCGCAAAAGCTGTTTTGCGCGAACTGCATACGCGTATAGCGGGCCAGCGTTTTGCGGGATCTGTTAGAGTTGCTCAAACAAACGCAGAGCATCAGCCCGCCACTGGTCGTCCTACCATTCAACGACAATACCCAAACACACTGTCATGCGACGTTCCGACCAACAACAAGCAACACACCACGTCCAAACTCCCGTGACCATCTCAACACCTACCTTGACAGCAGAACTCATCGTCTCAACACGAGGCCGTCCGACTAAAATCAGGTCGTCTGCCAGCAAACAACCTACCCTACTCAGCTATACTCGGCAAGACAACAACGTCTTCACCAGCCTCGAACGCGAGCTCGGCCTACCCGTCGCATGAACAAAACTGGCAAAGTCGTTCTATGACCACACCAGTAATAACAGGTACCGCAAAAGAAACCGGAATAAAACAAAAGAGCAAACCTGGACGCAACGAACGGCAGTGAGCAAGACGTATGGCTCACCCAATCAAATACCGTCAACAGCGAGCGCCCTGAAAAGCACAAAGCAATCAGACCTGCCAAAAAGGAAAATTGGTGATCAACCCACCGCAAATTCATCATACATCCCACACGGAACAAACCAAAGTAAGAACTTACCTTGTCGAGCAAGAACCCAAGAACGTTTGGCACTGAACGACTAGAACAAACCCGCAGTGGTTGCAGGCGACAAGAGAAAAACAACGCTCGATGAGTGAGCATACGAGAGCGACAGGAAAAAAAAACGAAACGAGTGTGGCTTTTTGTGCACCCACGGACATTGCACCCACGATAAAAAACTTAGCAAAACATTTCGAAAAATTCTGAATTTATGCTGATGTGATTATGACCAAATATTTTAGGCGCTTCCAAAATTTGATGACAAAATGACATCCAAGGAGCTCTGTACAAAAAAACAAAGTTTGTGCTGAAAACATGTGAACAATAACATGGGTGCGGAGCATCATTTGTATTCCGTTTTGTATGGAGGTCATAGATATTTTTTTGTGACCAAACTTTGCATGCACCTAAAACATTTGTTCATAATCACATCCACGAAATTTCAGAATTTCTTCATTTTATTTATTTATTTATTGAATTTACGGTTTACTCCGTGGGTGCACCGAAGGTGGGTGCAGCCACTTACTCTCCCAAAAGAAACAAAACACGAAAAGTGAGGTTCCTCGCAGGACGGTCAACCAAAGAGCTCACGGAACACCTTCCATCACATGAGAACAACAAGAGAGAAGAGCGGAATGGTTTGCTACATGAGAGATGGCAGTGATGATAGAAAGAGAAGCCATAGATAAATACCCCCGCGGGCTGCACAGACATCATACAAACCATAAAAAACACCCATACGGACCGACACGCGGGACCAAGAGCATATAACACCGAAAATGCGTGAAGCAAGCCAGCGATGACACAATGTTAGCCGGTCTATCAAACACAAGCACGCCTAGCCAATGGGCGCACCCAGCTGGGTTAAGGATAGCAATGGGTAGGGTATGCAGTAGGTTTAATATCATATCCATACCCGTGTAGTCAATGGATATAAAATTCTACTCATAATTGTACCCACGGGTATGAAAGTTTACTTGTATCTATACCCGACAGGTAACCATACCCATTGGGTACCCAACGGTTAGATAAAAAAATACATAAGTTATTCATAATTTTATTCATCTATAACACATTTGACAAAGAAAACATTGATCTCAACTCAATGATAGGTAGATGAGCATGAAAATTATCTCAATTTAAATTGGCAATTGGTGACATCTTCAACATAGGTTCACAAGCTCACGGCACAACTTTAACATAGATACACTTGTGAATCATGGATCAAGTTCACATGTCGATATAAACGGGTAGGGTATTGTTATATTTCATGGGTAAAAGGACATAGCCATGTCCTACCCAGGACATAAGGGTAGGGTATGGATCTACAAGTGGGTATGAAATTGGGCACATACCCTGTCCAGACAGGTATTGTATCCGCGGATACTCATATCATGGATAAAATTGTCATCCTTAACTAGGATGCCAACAGAAAACGCTAACCAACGGACACAACAGATATACCAGCGACAAAATGAACAGGCTAAAACAAAAGAAAGAAAAGGACACAATATAACGGACAACCGGGATGGAGGTTGCACGTCCCATCCTTGAAACCCACCGCGTAGGGATAAGATAACCTATTCCTTCCGCCAAGTAGAAAGCGCCCAATCTTTACCTAATAATAAAGCAAGATGGTTTCGGTCGTTCGTCATGGCATTTTTCAGAAAAGTCCCTGTGTTTTGATGAAATCAACCCGCGGTCCGGATTTAAGTCACACCCGAACCGTTATTTTATATTTTTCGAAAACCCGCCTGATGTTTTAGGTAATTCATCCGCAGATCATATCTAAGTCAAACAAATGCTTCTTTAAATCATCCATATCTTTTAAACTGTAACTCTGATTTAAACATGTTATATATGAAATTTGATTAGAAAAATATGTAGAATATGAATATGAGATTATTTTTACCTGTTAAGTATTTTAAATACTATTTTGGAATATATTTAGTCAAACAAATGATTTTCTAAATTATCTGTATCTTTTAAACCGTAACTTCGATTTTAACATATTATATATGAAATTTTATTAGAAAAATGTGTGGAATCTAAATATGTTGTTAATTTTACCTTTAAATATTTTTAAAATATTGTTTTGGAAGCAAACTTATAATTTATAGCGCAATTCATTTTTTTTTCATACCGGCGGCGATCCTTGATTGCAAATAAACACCCCACTATAACCATATAGGGAAAACAAAACATCGCTAACTACACATACATACCTCTGAAAAATGTCACAGGGGAAAACAATAGATTTCTCATCGCGGGAGTGAGAGATAGCGAGAGAGAGAGGGAGAGAGAGACGCCTTAGGATTAACCATATTCAAACACGTTTTTGTTTTGTTTTGTGTGAACACCGAGACCATCGCCGGCGAGGGTGAAAAGGAGGATAAGCGGCAACACAAATATGATGCCTCGCAAAAACAAAGAAGATGGACCTATTGTGGTCTTGAATGATGGTTGTTGGGTTAAGAGCGTGTGTTATGTTTTCTCTCCCGTTGCAACGCAAAAAAAATAGCCAACCGGATAGGCCAGCAACACCCAATACACGAGCGCACCGGCCACATCGGCGACGGATAAAAACAGCAATAAGAGCATCTCCAACAGCGGCGCTAAACCAGCACCGCGCCGTAAATTTGGCCAATTTAGCGCGCGCAACCCGCCGGGTGTCTCCAGCAGGCGCGCAATAACCGCGCGCGTGGTATAAGGAGTTGGGCGCACTGTCCGATTCGCTATCTCGCGCGGTGTATTTGGTGCGCCCGCTTCCGCACGCGGCACACTCGAGCGCTCGCGGCGCACTCTCTCCTCTCCGCCTCCTACTCAAGGCGGCGCCGGCGCGAATCGCACTGCACCACGGGCGCAGACGCGCCAAAGACTCGCCACCCCATCCTATAGCCGTGACCGGCCCACCGCCGCCGCCGCCGCAAACCCTAGCGCGAGGGGCATTGGCCTCGCCCGCCGGAGCTCCTCCGACCATCGGCTCGTAACCTCTTCATGCCGCCATGGTGGCGGCGCCAGGCGCCGCCCCGAGCCCCCTCCCAAGCTCCCCAATGAGGCGCGCCAAAGAAGGGCAAGGCATCGCGAAGAAGAACAAGGCAGCGGATTTGCCGGCACCTCAAGGCGAGGAGGAAGAAGCTTGTAGGGCGTGTGGACGGGCGTGGCGGCATCAAGCGCCAAGCGAGCTCACTCTTTGAGCCGGCGGCCGACGCGCACAACGTGTTCGACGAAATGCCCCCAAGGTAGAAATTTTTTCCAACGTTTATTTTCTTGTTATTTTAAGAATGCATTCATATAGATAGCTTATTCGCATTGTTCAAAAGACTTTGTAGTCTCAACGATGATGCATACATGTCAACTATGGGTGTTGGCTCCAACAATTCGCATTGGTCTCAAACCAATGACATGCATTTCGAAGACCATGAGTTCGAGGTGGACGAGGAGGGTGAGGGCATTGTCGACGCGCCGAAAGGAAGAGCGAGCAATTACACCAACGCCGATTGAGGGAGTTCCGGACTAGGGGGTGTTCGGATAGCCGAACTATCATCATCGGTCGGACTCCAAGACTATGAAGATACAAGATTGAAGACTTCGTCCCGTGTCCGGATGGGACTTTCCTTGGCGTGGAAGGCATTCTTGGTGATACGGATATGTAGATCTCCTACCATTGTAACCGACTTTGTGTAACCCTAGCCCTCTCCGGTGTCTATATAAACCGGATGGATGTAGTCCATGGGACGAACAACAATCATACCATAGGCTAGCTTCTAGGGTTTAGCCTCTTTGATATCGTGGTAGATCCACTCTTGTAACACACATCATCAATATTAATCAAGCAGGACGTAGGGTTTTACCTCCATCAAGAGGGCCCGAACCTGGGTAAAACATCGTGTCCCTTGTCTTCTGTTACCATCCGCCTAGACGCACAGTTCGGGACCCCCTACCCGAGATCCGCCGGTTTTGACACCGACATTGGTGCTTTCATTGAGATTTCCTTTGTGTCGTCACCCATAGGCTCGATGGCTTCTTCGACCATCATCAACGACGCAGTCCGGGGTGAGACTTTTCTCCCCGGACAGATCTTCAGATTCGGCGGCCGCGCATCGCGGGCGATTCGCTGGCCATCCTGGAGCAGATCGAAGCTACGCCCGCCGTCAGTCAGATTTGAAGTTTGAACTTCACGGCCGACGTCCGCGGGACTTGATCCTCGATGGAGTCGAGCCACAGCCGAAGCGTGCCGCGACCGTCACGGCGAGCATGATTTAGCTCGCAGCGAACAAGACTGGAGGTCGTGATCAACCCGCCCGATCTTCAATTCGGAGCCGGCTGCGCAGATCGGGACGGATGGCTAGACACCGCCGAGGGCTGCAACCTCTACGGCGATAGAGCCGAACACCGATCTTGTCCTCATAAAGCTCGCGACCGAGGTGCCGGACTCCTTGCCGGACTTGAACCTCCTGCGCGCCTCCGATCGAATCCGATTGGGCGCGGTCATGGAGTTCACCGCAGCGGACATCTTTCAACTCTCACCTTTTGGCGACATCTTGAGTTCGCTAAAGTACCTCTCGTTATTAGGAGAGCCCTGGCCGGACTACGGTCAGGACGGTTGGGATGCGGACGATGAAGAAATTCAAAGCCCACCCACCACCCACTTGGTAGCCGCCGTCGACGATCTAACCGACATGTTAGACTACGACTCCAAGACATCGACGGTATGGACGACGATGCCGGAGATTTAATAAGAACCAGCGCCACGAGACCGGAAAGCCACCTCATCATATGACATATACATGGTGGATATCCCAAAGGACGAGAATGGCGAGGAACAGAGGAGGATGACCCTCCAAGAAACAGCCCAAGCACCGGCGTCGCGGCGCCGCTCTAAATCCCGCCACAGCAAGAATGAAGATTCCGCACCGAGATAACAATACACCGGACAAGTGCGAAGACAATCCACTCCAAAGAAGATCCAGCGCGGGGAGGATGGAGACGCCAGCCCTCACGAGAGAGCGGCGAAGAAGAGGTAGAGGATTATATGCCTCCCTCCGGAGACGAAGCAAGCCTCGACGACGATGAATTCGTCGTGCACGAGGATCCCGTCGAACAAGAGCGTTTTAGACGAGGCTTATGGCCACGGCGAACAGCCTCAAGAAAAGCAGCAACAGCTTAGAGCTGATCAGGATCTGCTAGCCGACGGATGGATCAAGTCCTCGCGGCCGAAGAGCATGAGCTCGAGCGCCCCTCCAAAAGCTACCCTAAACGCAAGCTGCTCCCCCGATTAGAGGAGGAGGCTTACGATGTTGGAAATATGCCCTAGAGGCAATAATAAAAGCATTATTATTATATTTCCTTGTTCATGATAATTGTCTTTTATTCATGCTATAACTGTATTATCCGGAAATCGTAATACACGTGTGAATACATAGACCACAATACGCCCCTAGTGAGCCTCTAGTAGACTAGCTCGTTGGTCGACGGATAGTCATGGTTTCGACTATGGACATCGATGTCATTGATAACGGGATCACGCCATTAGGAGAATGACGTGATGGACAAGACCCAATCATAAGCATAGCACAAAGATCGTAGTTCGTTTTGCTAGAGCTTTTCCAATGTCAAGTATCTCTTCCTTAGACCGTGAGATCGTAACTCCGGATACCGTAGGAGTGCTTTGGGTGTATCAAACGTCACAACGAATCGGGTGACTATAAAGGTGCACTACGGTATCTCCGAAAGTGTCATTGGGTTGACACGGATCGAGACAGGATTTGTCACTCCGTATGACGGAGAGGTATCTTGGGCCCACTCGGTAGTGCATCATCATAATGAGCTCAAAGTGATCAAGTGTCTGGTCACGGGATCATGCATTACGATACGAGTAAAGTGACTTGCCGGTAACGAGACTAAACGAGGTATTGGGATACCGACGATCGAGTCTCGGGCAAGTAACATACCGTCTGACAAAGGGAATAGAATACGGGGTTGCTTGAACCCTTGACATCGTGGTTCATCCGATGACAACATCGAGGAACATGTAGGAGCCAACATGGGTATCCAGATCCCGCTGTTGGTTATTGACCGAGGTCGCCTCGGTCATGTCGCAGATGTCTCCGAACCCGTAGGGTCTACACATAAGGTTCGGTGGACGCTAGGGTTATTAGGAAGACAAGTATGTGATTACGAATATTGTTGAGTCCGGATGAGATCCCGGACGTCATGAGGAGTTCGGAATGGTCCGGAGGTAAAGATTTATATATGGAAAGTGGTTAAACGGACTCTGGAAAGTTTGGGGTATACCGGTAATGTACAGGGGCCACGGGAGGTTCCGGAGGTCCACCGGAGGGGCCACCCCTCCGGGGGCCACATGGGCTATGTGGGAGAGAGCCAGCCCCTGGTGGGCTGGCGCGCCCCCACCTAGGCCCATGCGGCTAGGGCATGGGGAGGGAAACCTAAAGGGGCCCCCCAGCTTGGGGGCAAGCCACCTCTCCTCCTCCTTTGGTCCGCCCCATCTAGGGTTTCCCTAGATGGCCGGCCCCCCCTTGCCCTCTCCTCCTATAAATAGAGGGGTGAGGGGAGGGCTGCAACACACCATTGAAGGCGCAGCCCCTCCCCTCCCCAACACCTCTCTTTCTCCGTGCGAGCTTGGCGAAGCCCTGTCGGAGAACTGCCGTACCAACTGCACCATGCCGTCGTGCTGCCATTGGAGTTGTCTTCCTCAACCTCTCCTTCATACTTGCTGGATCAAGACGGAGGAGACGCCATCGTCCCGTACGTGTGTTGAACACGGAGGTGCTGTCCTTTCAGCGCTTGGTCATCGGTGATCGGAATCACGTTGGGAACGACTCCATCATCACCACTCCCTCGAACGCTTCCGTGCTCGATCTACAAGTGGTATGTAGATGCAAACTCTCTCTTGACTCGTTGTTTAGATGAACTCATAGATAGATCTTGGTGAAACCGTAGGAAAATTTTAATTTTCTGCAACGTTCCCCAACAGTGGCATCATGAGCTAGGTCTATCGTAGTTCTCTTTGCACGAGTAGAACACAATTTAGTTGTGGGCGTGGATCTTGTCAACTTACTTGCCGCTACTAATCTTATCTTGCTTCCGCGGTATTGTGGGATGAAGCGGCCGGACCAACCTTACACGTGCGCTTCGTGAGACCGGTTCCACCGACTAACATGCACTAGTTGCATAAGGTGGCTGGCGGGTGTCTGTCTCTCCTACTTTAGTTGGAGCGGATTCAATGAAAAGGGTCCTTATGAAGGGTAAATAGAAGTTGACAAGATCACGTTGTGGTTATTCGTAGGTAAGAAAACGTTCTTGCTAGAACCCAATTGCAGCCACGTAAAAGATGCAAACAACAATTAGAGGACGTCTAACTTGTTTTTGCAGCAATTGACATGTGATGTGATATGGCCAAGTTGTGATGAATGATGAATGACATATTGTGATGTATGAGATCATGTTCTTGTAATAGGAATCACGACTTGCATGTCGATGAGTATGACAACCGGCAGGAGCCATAGGAGTTGTCTTTATTTTGTATGACCTGCGTGTCATTGAAGAAAGCCATGTAACTTACTTTACTTTATTGCTAAAACACGTTTAGCCATAGTAGTAGAAGTAGTCGTTGGCGTGACAACTTCATGCAGGCACGATGATGGAGATCATGGTGCCATGCCGGTGACAAGATGATCATGGAGCCCCGAAGATGCAGATCAATGGAGTTTTATGATATTGGCCATATCATGTCACTACTATATAATTGCATGTGATGTTTATTATGTTTATACATCTTGTTTACTTAGAACGACGGTAGTAAATAAGATGATCCTTACAACAATTTCAAGAAGTGTTCTCCCTAACGTGAACCGTTGCTAAAGTTCGTCGCTTCTAAGCACCACGTGATGATCGGTGTGATGGATTCTTACGTTCACATACAACGGTGTAAGACAGATTTACACACGCAAAACACTTAGGGTTAACTTGACGAGCCTAGCATGTACAGACATGGCCTCGGAACACGGAGACCGAAAGGTCGAACACGAGTCGTATGGAAGATACGATCAACATGAGAATGTTCACCGACGATGACTAGTCCGTCTCACGTGATGATCGGACACGGCCTAGTCGACTCGGATCGTGTATCACTTAGATGACTAGAGGGATGTCTAGTCTAAGTGGGAGTTCATTTAAATAATTTGATTATATGAACTTAATTATCATGAACTTAGTCTAAAACTTTTGCATAATATGTCTTGTAGATCAAATGGCCAACGCTCATGTCAACTTGAACTTCAACGCGTTCCTAGAAAACCAAGCTGAAAGATGACGGCAGCAACTATCTGATCGGGTCCGGAACTTGAGGATCATCCTCATAGCTGCCAGAAACAATATGTCCTAGAAGGACCGCTAGGTGACGCTCCGTCGCAGAACCAAGACATTATGAATGCTTGGCAGTCTCGTCTTGATGATTACTCCCTCGTTCAGTGCGGCATGCTTTACAGCTTAGAACCGGGCTCCAAAAGCGTTTTGAGCATCACGGAGCATATGAGATGTTCGAAGAGCTGAAACTGGTTTTCAAGCTCACGCCGGTCGAGAGATATGACATCTCCGACAAGTTCTATAGTTGTAAGATGGAGGAAAATAGTTACGTCGGTGAGCACATTCTCAAGATGTGCAGGTTGCACAACCGTATGACCCAGCTGAATATTAACCTCCCCGATGAGGCGGTCATTGACAGAATCCTCGATCGCTCCCACCAAGCTACAAGAGCTTTGTGATGAACTACAATATGCACGGGGATGGTAAAGACCATTCCTGAAATATTCTCTATTTGAAGTCAGCCGAGGTTGAAATCAAGAAAGAACATCAAGTGTTGATGGTCAATAAGACCACTAAGTTCAAGAAGGGCAAGGGTAAGAAGAACTTCAAGAAGGACGGCAAGGAGGTTGCCGCGCCTGTAAGCAAGTTGCCGGGAAGAAGTCAAAGAATGGACCCAAGCACGAGACTGAGTGCTTTTATTGCAAGGGAAGGGTCCTCGAAGCGGAACTGCCCCAAATACTTAGCGGACAAGAAGGCGGCAACACCAAAGGTATATTTGATATACATGTAATTGATGTGTACCTTACCAATACTCGTAGTAACTCCTGGGTATTTGATACGGTGCCGTTGCTCATATTTGTAACTCACAGCAGGGAGCTGCGGAATAAGCGGAGGCTGGCGAAGGGCGAGGTGACGCGCTTGGCGTCGGGAATGGTTCAGTCGATGTGATCTCCGTCGACACGCTACCTCTTCATTTACCTACGGGATTAGTTATAAACCTTAATAATTGTTATTTGGTGCCAAGTTTGAGCATGAATATTGTATCTGGATCTCGTTTAATACGGGATGGCTACTCATTTAAATCCGAGAATAATGGTTGTTCTATTTATATGAGAGATATGTTTTATGGTCATGCTCCGATGGTCAATGGTTTATTCTTAATGAATCTCGAGCGTAGTATTACACATGTTCATAGCATGAATACCAAAAGATGTAAAGTTGATAACGATAGTCCCACATACTTGTGGCACTGCCGCCTTGGTCACATTGGTGTCAAGCGCATGAAGAAGCTCCATGCTGATGGACTTTTGGAGTCTTTAGATTATGAATCATTTGACACATGCGAATCATGCCTCATGGGCAAGATGACCAAGACTCCGTTCTCGGAACAATGGGCGAGCAACCAACTTGTTGGAAATCATACATACCGATGTATGCGGTCCAATGGCGTTGAGGCTCATGGAGGATATCGTTATGTTCTCACTCTCACAGATGACTTGAGTAGATATGGGTATGTCTACTTGATGAAACACAAGTCTGAGACCTTTGAAAGGTTCAAGGAATTTCAGAATGAAGTACAGAATCAACGTGACCGAAAGATAAAATTCTTACGATCGGATCGCGGAGGAGAATATTTAAGTCACTAATTTGGTACACACTTAAGAAAATGTGGAATCGTTTCACAACTAACGCTGGAACACCTCAACAGAACGGTGTGTCGAACATCGTAATCGCACTCTATTGGATATGGTGCGGTCTATGATGTCTCTTACTGATTTACCACTATCATTTTGGGGATACGCTCTAGAGACAGCTACATTCACTTTAAATAGGGCACCGTCTAAGTCCGTTGAGGCGACACCGTATGAATTATGGTTTGGGAAGAAACCTAAGTATCGTTTCTAAAAGTTTGGGGATGCGATGCTTATGTCAAGAAACTTCAACCTGAAAAGCTCGAACCCAAGTCGGAAAAATGCGTCTTCATAGGATACCCTAAGGAAACCGTAGGGTATACCTTCTACTTAAGATCCGAGGGCAAGATCTTTGTTGCCAAGAACGGATCCTTTCGGAAAAGAGTTTCTCTCGAAAGAAGTAAGTGGGAGGAAAGTAGAACTCGATGAAGTACTACCTCTTGAACAGGATAGTAGTGCAGCTCGGAAAATGTTCTGTGATGCCTACACCAACCGAAGAGGAAATTCATGATGATGATCAAGGTACTTGGATCAAGTTGCTACTGAACCCGTGAGGTCCACTAGGACACGTTCCGCACTGCAGTGGTACGGCAACCTGTCACGGAAATCATGTTGTTAGACAACGGTGAACCTTGAACTATGAAGAAGCGATGGCGGGCCCAGATTCCAACAAATGGCTAGAAGCCATGAAGTCGAGATAGAATCCATGTATGAAAACAAAGTGTGGACTTTGGTGACTTGCCCGATGATCGGCGAGCGATAGAAAACAAATGGATCTTTAAGAAGAAGGCGGACGCGGATGGTAATGTCACCATCTATAAAGCTCGACTTGTCGCTAAGGGTTATCGGCAAGTTCAAGGGATTGACTACGATGAGACTTTTCTCCGTGGCGAAGCTTAAGTCCGTCTGAATCATGTTAGCAATTGCCGCATACTATGATTATGAGATATGGCAGATGGACATCAAAACAGCGTTCCTTAACGGTTATCTTAAGGAAGAGCTGTATATGATGCAGCCGGAAGGTTTTGTCGATCCTAAGAATGCTAACAAAGTATGCAAGCTCCAGCGATCCATTTATGGGCTGGTGCAAGCATCTCGGAGTTGGAACATTCGCTTTGATGAGATGATCAAAGCGTTTGGGTTTATCTGAGACTTATGGAGAAGCCTTTGTTTACAAGAAAGTGAGTGGGAGCTCTGTAGCATTTCTCATATTATATGTAGATGACATACTTTTGATGGGAAATGATATAGAATTCTTGGACAGCATTAAGGCCTACTTGAATAAGTGTTTTTCAATGAAGGACCTTGGAGAAGCTGCTTATATATTAGGCATCAAGATCTATAGAGATAGATCGAGGCGCCTCATAGGTCTTTCACAAAGCACATACCTTGATAAGATTTTGAAGAAGTTCAAAATGGATCAGTCAAGAAGGGGTTCTTGCCTGTATTGCAAGGTGTGAGATTGAGCTCAGCTCAATGCCCGACCACGACAAAAGATAAAGAAGAGATGAGTGTCATCCCTATGCTTCAGCCATAGGATCTATTATGTATGCCATCTGTGTACTGGACCTGATGTAAACCTTGCCGTAAGTTTGGTAGGAAGGTACCAAAGTAATCCGGCAAGGAACACTGGACAGCGGTCAAGAATATCTTGAAGTACTGAAAGGACAAAGGACATGTTTCTCATTTATGGAGGTGACGAAGAGCTCAAATCGTAAAGGGTTACGTCGGCGCTAGCTTCGACACAGATCTGATGACTCAAAGTCACAAACCGGATCGTGTATATGTTGAATGGTGGAGCGATGGCTGGTGCAGCTGCAAGCAGAGTGTCGTGGCGGGATCTACATGTGAAGCGGAGTACATGGCAGCCTCGGAGGCAGCGCATGAAGCAATTTGGGTGAAGGAGTTCATCACCGACCTAGGAGTCATACCCAATGCGTCGGGGCCGATCAAACTCTTCTGTGACAACTTTGGAGCTATTGCCCTTGCCAAGGAGCCCAGGTTTCACAAGAAGACCAGAGCACATCAGCGTCGCTTCAACTCCATCCGTGAAAATGTTAGGGATGGAGACATAGAAATTTGTAAAGTGCATACGGATCTGAATGTCGCAGATCCGTTGACTAAACCTCTTCATGGGCAAAACATGATCAACACCAGAACTCTATGGGTGTTCGATTCATCACAATGTAACTAGATTATTGACTCTAGTGCAAGTGGGAGACTGTTGGAAATATGCCCTAGAGGCAATAATAAAAGCATTATTATTATATTTCCTTGTTCATGATAATTGTCTTTTATTCATGCTATAACTGTATTATCAGGAAATCGTAATACACGTGTGAATACATAGACACAATCGTCCCTAGTGAGCCTCTAGTAGACTAGCTCGTTGGTCGACAGATAGTCATGGTTTCGACTATGGACATCGGATGTCATTGACAGCGGGATCACGTCATTAGGAGAATGGCGTGATGGACAAGACAATCCTAAGCATAGCACAAAGATCGTGTAGTTCGTTTTGCTAGAGCTTTTCCAATGTCAAGTATCTCTTCCTTAGACCGTGAGATCGTGTAACTCCGGATACCGTAGGAGTGCTTTGGGTGTATCAAGCGTCCTGGCGTAGCGGGTGACTATAAAGGTGCACTACAGGTATCTCCGAAAGTGTCATTGGGTTGACACGGATCGAGACAGGATTTGTCACTCCGTATGACGGAGAGGTATCCTGGGCCCACTTTCGGTAGTGCATCATCATAATGAGCTCAAAGTGATCAAGTGTGCGGTCACGGGATCATGCATTATGGTGCGAGTAAAGTGACTTGCGTGCTTGAGACTAAGCGAGGTATTGGGATCTTGACGATCGAGTCTCGGGCAAGTAACATACCGTCGACAAAGGGAATAGAATACGGGGTTGCTTGAACCCTTGACATCGTGGTTCATCCGATGACAACATCGAGGAACATGTAGGAGCCAACATGGGTATCCAGATCCGCTGTTGGTTATTGACTGAGGTCGTCTCGGTCATGTCGCATGTCTCCGAACCCGTAGGGTCTACACTTAAGGTTCGGTGGCGCTAGGGTTATTAGGAAGACAAGTATGTGATTACCGAATGTTGTTGAGTCCCGGATGAGATCCCGGATGTCATGAGGAGTTCGGAATGGTCGGAGGTAAATATTTATATATGGAAAGTGGTTAAGCGGACTCAGGAAAGTTTGGGGTATCTGGTAATGTACGGGGCCACGAGGAGGGTTCGGAGGTCCACGGGAGGGGCCACCCCTCCCGGGGGGGCCACATGGGCTGTGTGGGAGAGGGAGCCAGCCCCTGGTGGGCTTGGCACGCCTCCCCACCTAGGCCCATGCGGCTAGGGCATGGGGAGGGGAAACCCTAAAGGGGGCGCCCCCCTAGCTTGGGGGCAAGCCACCTCTCCTCCTCCCCTTTGGCCGCCCCCATCTAGGGTTTCCCTAGATGGCGGCCCCCTGCCCTCTCCTCCTATAAATAGAGGGGTGAGGGAGGCTGCAACACACCATTGAAGGCGCAGCCCCTTCCCTCCCCAACACCTCTCTTTCTCCGTGCGAGCTTGGCGAAGCCCTGTCGGAGAACTGCCGTACCAACTGCACCACGCCGTTGTGCTGCCATTGAGTTGTCTTCCTCAACCTCTCCTTCATCCTTGCTGGATCAAGGCGGAGGAGGCGCCATCGTCCCGTCACGTGTGTTGAACACGGAGATGCTGTCCTTTCAGCGCTTGGTCATCGGTGATCGGAATCACGTTGGGAGCGACTCCATCATCACCCTCCCTCGAGCGCTTCGTGCTCAATCTACAAGTGGTATGTAGATGCAAACTCTCTCTCTTGAATCGTTGCTTAGATGAACTCATAGATAGATCTTGGTGAAACCGTAGGAAAATTTTAATTTTCTGCAGCGTTCCCCAACATCTGAACCCGCATCGCCGGAGAGACAATCTGGCTGACCGACCACCCCGTGGTCGCGACAGAGGCCTCTAGGCCCTTCACTAGAACCGCACTCGGCATCGCTCAAAAGCACACGCGGCCACGGGGAACGCTCCGGACTCTGCGAGATATATTGGAGGACAAGGCAAGACAATCAAGATCGATCTATGGATCGCGTGGGTGTTGGGGAACGTTGCAGAAAATTAAAATTTTTTCACGGTTTCACCAAGATCTATCTATGAGTTCATCTAAGCAACGAAGTTACTTAGAGAGAGTTTGTATCTACATACCACTTGTAGATCGAGTACCGGAAGCGCTCGAGGGAGTGGTGATGATGAAGACGTTCCAACGTGATTCCGATCACCGATGACCAAGTGCTGAACGGACAGCACCTCCGCTGCTCAACACACGACGGGATTTATGGCGCCTCCTTCGCCTTGATCCAGCAAGGAGGAAGGAGAGGTTGAGGAAGACCACCCAATGGCAGCACGACGGCGTGATGCAGATGGAGTGACTGATCTCCAGCAGCTTCTTCGCCAAGCTCACGCGGAGGAGGAGAGGTGTTGGGAGGAGGGCTGCGCCTTCAATGGTGTGTGCAGCCCTCCTCCACCCTCTATTTATAGGGAAGGAGGAGGGGGGCTGCCCCTCTAGATGCATCTAGAGGGGGGCGGCGGACAAGAGGAGGGGGCTTGCCCCTCAAGCAAGGGGTGCCCCTTTAGGGTTCCCCCTCAACCCTAGGCGCATGGGCCAAGGGAGGGGTGCGCCCAGCCCACCAGGGGCTGGCTGCCTCCCACGCAGCCCAAGTGGCCCCCAAAAGGTGGCTCTCTGGTGGTCCTCCGAACCTTCTCGTGGACCTCCATAAACCGATATGACCCAAACTTTTCCGGTGTCCGCTTGACGACTTCCCATATATAAATCTTTACCTCCGGACCATTCCGAACTCCTCGTGACGTCCGGGATCTCATCCGGACTCCAACAACATTCAGTAATCACATACAAGTCTTCCTATTAACCCTAGCGCCATCGAACCTTATGTGTAGACCCTCACGGTTCGGAGACATGTAGACATGACCGAGACGCCTCTCCGTCAATAACCAACAGCGGATCTGGATACCCATGTTGGTTCCTACACGTTCATCCTCCTCGATGTTGTCATCGGATGAACCACGATGTCGAGGGTTCAAGCAACCCCGTATGCTATTCCCTTTGTCGACGGTATGTTACTTGCCCGAGACTCGATCGCCGGTATCCCAATACCTCGCTTAGTCTCAAGTTGCACATGACATGGCCAATATCATAAAGCTCCATTGATCTCCATCTTCGAGGCTCCATGATCATCTTGTCACCGCATGACACCATGATCTCCATCATCATGATCTCCATCATTGTGCCTCCATGAAGTTGTCACGCCAACGACTACTTCTACTTCTATGGCTAACGCGCTTAGCAATAAAGTAAAGTAAGTTACATGGATGCTCTTCAATGACACGCAGGTCATACAAAATAAAGACAACTCCTATGGCTCCTGCCGTTGTCATACTCATCGACATGCAAGTCGTGATTCCTATTACAAGAACATGATCTCATACATCACAATATGTCATTCATCATTCATCACAACTTGGCCATATCACATCACATGACAATTGCTGCAAAAACAAGTTAGACGCCCTCTAATTGTTGTTGCATCTTTACGTGGCTGCAATTGGGTTCTAGCAAGAACGCTTTCTTACCTCGAATAACCACAACGTGATCTTGTCAACTTCTATTTACCCTTCATAAGGACCCTTTTCATCGAATCCGCTCCAACTAAAGTAGGAGAGACAGACACCCGCCAGCCACCTTATGCAACTAGTGCATGTTAGTGGGTGGAACCGGTCTCACGAAGTGTACGTGTAAGGTTGGTCCGGCCGCTTCATCCCACAATACCGCTGGAAGCAAGATAAGACTAGTAGCGGCAAGTAAATTGACAAGATCCACGCCCACAACTAAATTGTGTTCTAGTCGTGCAAAGAGAACTACGATAGACCTATCTCATGATGCCACTGTTGGGGAACGCTGCAGAAAATTAAAATTTTCTCACGGTTTCACCAAGATCTATCTATGAGTTCATCTAAGCAACGAAGTTACGAGAGAGTTTGCATCTACATACCACTTGTAGATCGAGTACGGAAGCTGCTCGAGGGAGTGGTGATGATGAAGACGCTCCCAACGTGATTCCGATCACCGGCGACCAAGTGCTGAACGGACAGCACCTTCGCGCTCAACACACGACGGGATTTACGGCGCCTCCTTCGCCTTGATCCAGCAAGGAGGAAGGAGAGGTTGAGGAAGACCACTCCAATGGCAGCACGACGACGTGATGCAGATGGAGGACTGATCTCGGCAGGCTTCGCCAAGCTCACGCGGAGGAGGAGAGGTGTTGGGAGGGAGGGCTGCGCCTCAATGGTGTGTGCAGCCTCCTTCCACCCCTCTATTTATAGGGAAGGGAGGAGGGGTCTGCCCCTCTAGATGCATCTAGAGGGGGGCGGCGGCCAAGAGGAGGGGGCTTGCCCCAAGCAAGGGGGGCGCCTTTAGGGTTCCCTCAACCCTAGGCGATGGGCCAAGGGAGGTGCGCCCAGCCCACCAGGGCTGGCTGCCTCCCACGAGCCCAAGTGCCCCCCAAAAGGGTGGCCCTCCGGTAGTCCTCCGAACCTTTCCGTGGACCCTCCATAAACCGATATGACCCAAACTTTTCCGTGTCCGCTTGACGACTTCCCATATATAAATCTTTACCTCCGACCATTCCGAACTCCTCGTGACGTCCGGGATCTCATCCGGACTCAACAACATTCGTAATCACATACAAGTCTTCCTATTAACCCTAGCGCCATCGAACCTTATGTGTAGACCCTACGGTTCGGGAGACATGTAGACATACCGAGACGCTCTCCGTCAATAACCAACAGCGGATCTGGATACCCATGTTGGTTCCTACACTCCTCGATGTTGTCATCGGATGAACCACAATGTCGAGGGTTCAAGCAACCCAGATGCTATTCCCTTTGTCGACGGTATGTTACTTGCCCGAGACTCGATCGTCGGTATCCCAATACCTCGCTTAGTCTCGTTATCGCAAGTCACTTTACTCGCATCAGAATGCATGATCCCGTGACAGACACTTGATCACTTTGAGCTCATTAAGATGATGCATTACCGAAAGGGCCCAAGTGATACCTCTCCGTCATAACGGAGTGACAAATCCTCGTCTCGATCCGTGTCAACCCAATGACACTTTCGGAGATACCGTAATGCACCTTTATAGTCACCCGATTACGTTGGACGCTTGGTACACCCAAAGCATTCCTACGATATCCGGGAGTTACACGATCTCACGGTCTAAGGAAGAGATACTTGACATTGGAAAAGCTCTAGCAAAACGAACTACACGATCTTTGTGTTATGCTTAGGTTTGTCTTGTCCATCACGCCATTCTCCTAATGACGTGATCCCGCTGTCAATGACATCTGATGTCCATAGTCGAAACCATGACTATCTGCTGACCAACGAGCTAGTCAACTAGAGGCTTACTAGGACGACAGTCTATGTATTCACACGTGTATTACGATTTCCGGATAATAGAGTTATAGCATGAATAAAAGACAATTATCATGAACAAGGAAATATAATAATAATGCTTTTATTATTGCCTCTAGGGCATATTTCCAACATGGGCGCCCACGGTACATGACGACAACCGTCGCGCCTGTATTACGTAAGTCCGCCGGCCGAACAAAACAGATAAAGCTCTTTTGAGCTCCGCCGTGATATCGCCCAAGACAGAGGCGCCAAGACACCCACTATGCTTCACAGACGAAGTAATGGATCATCAAATCTCAAGGGTTTAAACCCGTCAATATTGAATCCTATGATGGCACAACAGACCCCGCGGTTTGGATCAAGACTATCTCCTTCACATCCACATGGCCCGCGTGACGATCTTCACGCCATCAAATACCTCCCCTCAAGCTTAAAGGACCAGCCCGGCATTGGCTCAACAGCTTGCCGCCAGAGTCAATTGGGAGCTGGGAGGACCACGAAGCCGCATTCCTTGATAACTTCTGGGGCACTTATGTGCGACCACCAGACGCTGATGACCTAAGCCACATAATTCAGCAGCAGACGAATCGGCCGACAATTCTCGACACGGTTCTTAACCAAGAAAAACCAAATCGCCGATCGTCCGGATGCGGAGGCCCTCGCGGCCTTCAAGCATAACATCCGCGACGAGTGGCTTGCCCGCACCTAGGACAGGAAAAGCCGAAATCCATGGCAGCCCTCACATCACTCATGACCCACTTCTGCGCGGGTGAGGACAGCTGGCTAGCACGCAGCAACAACCTCAGCAAAAATTCTGGCAGTCTGGACTTCAAGGACCGAAATGGCAGGCCGTATCGTAACAAAAACAAACGCCGCATTGACGGCCACAATATTGGGGATACGGCAATCAATGCTGGATTCAGAGGCTCTAAACCCGGTCAGCGGAAAAAGCCATTCAAAAGAACTACTCCGGGTCCGTCCAATTTGGACCGAATACTCGACCGCCAGCGGATACACGGCACTTCGAAAAGCCAGCTAACCACACCAACAGGGACTGTTGGGTATTCAAGCAGGCAGGCAAGTTAATTATTGAAAACAACGACAAGGGGTTGCATAGTAATGACGAGGACGAGACCCAACCGCCGAACAATAGAGGACAGAAGGGTTCCCCCCCACAGGTGCGGATGGTGAACATGATATACGCAATGCACATACCCAAAAGGGAGCGGAAGCGTGCACTCAGGGATGTCTACGCGATGGAGCCAGTTGCCCCGAAGTTCAATCCATGGTCCTCCTGCCCGATCACTTTTGACCGAAGAGACCACCCCACAAGCATCTGCCACGGCGGATTCGCCGCACTGGTCTTAGACCCAATCATCGATGGATTTCACCTAACAAGAGTCCCGATGGACGGCGGCAAGAGCCTGAACCTGCTTTACTGTGATACAAGGCGCAAAATGGGCATAGACCCTCAAGGATTAAACCTACCAAAACGACCTTTAAAGGCGTCATACCAGGTGTAGAAGCCAATTGTACAGGCTCAATTACACCGAAGTGGTCTTCGATCCCGGATAACTTCCGAAGCGAGGAGTTAATCTTCGACATAGTCCTGTTCCGCAGCGGCTATCATGCCTTGCTTCGGATGTACCGCGCTTGCAAAGTTCAACGCGTGCCGCACCACGCATACCTCAAGCTCAAGATGCCAGCCCTCGAGGAGTCATCACGGTCAACGGAACACCGAACGCTCTCTCCGCACGGAGGAACATACAGCGCTCTCGCGAAGTGCAATGCAGCCTCTTAAGGCAATTCTCGAGTCCGCCGTTAAGCGCCGGACACAGCTAAGCGCGCCGGAGTAACTTACAACAAGACCACCGGCACGCTCCGAGCACGCAGAGAAGCGATGCCCCAACCCCAGCCCCGCGAAACGTCAAAGCAGGTCCTTCGCGTACACCATTACGCTCAAGATACCATGGGCATGGGGAGAGGGGCACGACCACGATAAACCCGGTGTGGATCAACCATACCGGGGCTCTCAAGTGTGTCGTTCCTTTTCTTTTCTTTTTACCTTTACTTTTTATCCACAGGACTCCATTTGTCGAGGCCCTATCCGCAGCAGACCTGCCAACTCACGATGCAACAGCCAGGAAGGATAAAGGCTACAACGAATATACAGGTGGTCTCCATTACGAGCATTTTTATACACCAATCTGCAGCCTACCCCTGGAGGGGGACATGTTTAAACAGTCCCTTACCTTGCTTATCGCACTATTTGTATCGTTCTGCATTCGTAGCAGCACCTATTGAATAAAACAATGCAGCACCTTTTTGCTTATAATTGCATTTCTTTTTCATACATATGTTCATTCACGGCATGTTGCATCCGTACACTTTGGTATGGCTAATATACACCAGGGCTTATGTTTCCGTGATTATGGTATGATGAGTCCGAACACTTTCACAAGTGCGGCACCCCTAACATATAGCACTATATGCATCGGTTCAATCATGTCTTGGGTCAATAGTTGGGTTTGCCCGGCCCCATGTTTTGGTACCTTACGTTCCGTTATATCGCTAAGGTAGCACCGGGAGAACCATCGCGATTCCGCCCAGCTTGAGCTGGGTTAACGCCTCGATGGAGAAAGCTAAAACTGACCGTCATGATGAGGCGAGAGTCGGTCGTTGTTCGAGAGGTTTTTAAGTAGTCCTTAAAGACTTATGCCGCTTAGAGCGAGGAGCCGGATACTGTCCGACCAAGGCGTGATAGCGCCCCAAATTCGCCTTCCAAGACTAGGGCTTCACCAAATTTAAAATTATAGAATTCTATGGCTAAGTGAGAGTGTTCAAGCATTATAAGTCCGGTTGCCTTGTTCGCTGTGTTGAGCGCCCCTAGATGGACCCAAAATGGGAACAAGAGCGCCAAGTTTATCCCAACACCCCAAAGACTCGTGGCATGGGAGCTGAAGCCGACGACTTGCCATCTCTCGATTTGATAAATAGCCGATAGAAGGTAATATTTTAAATTAACAAGCGTTGCTTAGCGATATGAGCTAAGTTTTCAGCAAGACAGATAACAAAATGCGAGTCTACTCAAATATTACATCTTTGGAGCACTCACCCGCAATAGTGTGGGTGCCCTTCAAAGACACTCTTATAATACATCTCGGCGCATGCGATGCTCCTTGCCCTCTGGTGGCGGGTCCGCCACGAGCTTCTGGGCATCCATCTTGCCCCAAAGGCACCTTGGCATGGGCAAGGGCCCGACGGCACCCTCAATACAAGCGTAAATGCTTGATGACTTCTACCCACGGGCACGCATCCATCAGCCGCCGCACCAGGCCGAAGTAGCTCCCAAGCATGGCCTCCTTCGGCCACAGCCGAACTATGAGGCCCTTCATGGCCTGTTGGACCGCCTTGTGGAGCTCGACCAGCTGCTTCAGTTGGTCGCTAAGGGGCACCGAATGTCCGGCCTCAGCATACTGAGACCAGAAGACCTTCTCCGTCGAGCTCCCCTCCTCGGCCCGGTAGAATGCGGCAGCATCGGACACGCTGCAAGGAAGATCTACGAACGCTCCTGGAGAGCTCCGAATTCGGGTAAGCAACAGGTAATTAACACTCACATGCTTACTTTGCATGAAAAATGCCTTACCCGCTGCTATTTTCTTCACCGCCTCAACCTCCTGGAGGGCCTTGTAGGCTTCGACCTTGGCTTTGGCACTCTCAAGAGCCGTTGCAAGCTCAGACTCGAGTCTTCGAGTCACGCCCAAGCACTCATGTTTTTTCACGAGATCCTGGAGCTCTTGCTGTACCTCCGCCACCCGCCTCCTGCTTCTCTCGCTCAGTGCGCTCCGCGTCCGCAGACACGCTCGCCGCTGCCACCGCCTCCTTCGTGGTCGCCACCTCGTTAGTGGCCCCTACAATACCCACGTTATCCTTGTCATTTTTCTTGCAACCAAATCCTTTTCAGAAGGTACAATTTTCATAAGGTATTACTCACCTTCTTTTCCTCGAGCTGCTTCTTGGCATGGCCGAGCTCGTTCTCGGACCGCCGAGGTTTTCCTTCAAAGTATCGACCTCCGCAACATCGGGCGGGAGGAGGTCAGCAGACACCTGCAATCCCATATTGACATATTTTTATGACTCCTCGCTTATATTTCTAAAGATCCTTAGTCCGGCTTTTCTTTCCAACACCGAACCGAGCATCGAGGGCTACCGTCTATGCGGTACCATTTTACATATATTGAAATACTTACCTCAAAGCCTGTTAGAAGGCTGCTGCAGCTTCAGTCAGCCCGCCTTGGCGAGCTGAACCTTTCAATCACCGCACTCATAACAGTGCGGTGTTCTTCTTCGATGGAGGCGCCGTTGAGCGCCCCAGCAATTATCCGCACCTCCGTTGGGACGGAGGCAGCCGGCGTCATGTCTTGCCCTTCTTACGAAGGGTCGCCTACCGACTCGAGCCACCGTGGCCTCCGGGCTGAGTCCGTGCACAGTCCGGGAGGGTGTCATGTGACACCTCCGAGGCCTCCTCCTCCTGGTGGGTCCCTTTATGGGATCCCACCTCGGCGTCGTCTGCGGCACGGGGCTGGAGGCAGTCGGAAGGAATCCATATCCGACGACCCAAGGACCCGCCGATTTAAGCGGGAAGATCATCCTTGGGCGGACTGCAGGGTTGTATGCGGCATTAGAAAGACATTATGTGGCGAAAAGAAAAAACCTTGAAGTTATTCGGGAGTCCGGATACTTACGATCTCGCCAGGGGCTTGGCCCTTGGAGGCCGATCATCGCCGCTCGTCCATTGGCGTTGGCGGAGCAGTCCGGGGAAGAGTTTTTCCTTCTGATTCTTCGCCTCCCTTGTTGGGGAGGCCTTCCTTTTCTTCCCTCCCCCCGCTGGGGGAGAGGCTTTCTTCTTCTCCTCCTCGCCTTGGTGGGAGGAGTCGGCCTCGGATTCATCATCCGATAGCACCTGAAAACGGGAACTCTTCCGAGTCCCCGTGGCCGTCTTCTTGGCCTTCTTCTCTGGCACCACGTGGGGTGCCGGAGCCAGCAGCCCCGTTAGGCGGGCGTCCGCTGGGTCCTCTGGCAATGGGGCAGCACAGATAGTCCGTTCGGCCTTCGCCAGCCATTCCTGTCAAAGGTAAAGGGAGTTTAGATCCCGCATAGAGCCAAACTATGGAAAACAAGTGGTGAAATCACCTACCTCGTCAGCTGGACGCTGCGAGCGGAATCCGTGATCTTCGGTAGCGGATGCGGGGCTTCGCGCCAACAGCACCTTCCGAGACATCTTCGTGACGTAGTGTCAAGAGCCCGCCAGGTCCGGTGCTGCGCGGATCAAACTCCCACATGTTGAAGCCCGTCGCTGGCATCGGAGAATCCGCGGATGAGCATGACTCGACTACGCTGACAAGCTTGAGCTTCTTGTCCACCAGCTTCGGATACAAAGCTTGAGTCCGTCAGCTCCTCCGAATCCCCCAACCGCCACTCTCTTTCCGGAGGTGAGCCGTGTAGGGATGCCAGATCTGAATTGGGGCGCTGCCCAATCAGGTCACGCGGCTCGATGATGTAGAACCACCCCGATTGCCACCCCTTGATGGTTTCCACGAAAGTGCCCTCCAGCCACGTGGGACATCCTGCCCACCATGGCGCCCACTCCTCATGGCTGCCCTTCACAACCTTCGCTTGACATTGAAGGTCTTGAGCCCAAGTCAAGTGGGGCTGATGCAGAGGAAGGCCTCGCGACACGACGATAAACACCGAGATGTTGAGAATGAAATTCGGGGCCAGATCATGGAAATCTTGGCCGTAGTAGAACATGAGCCCCCGGACAAAGGGATGAAGCGGGAAGCCCAGTCCGCAGAGGAAATGGGGAAGAAATACTATCCTCTCATGGGGCCTGGGGTTGGGGACGAGCTCTCCCTCGTCGGGGAGCCGGCGCGCGATGTTGCTGGACAAATATCCGCGTCACAGCAGCTTCTGGATCTGCCCTCCGTGACGGAGGAGGCCATCCACTTGCCTCCTGCTCCAGACATAGTTGGAGAAGGTTGAGGTGAGAAGTGCGGACTTGGGCGCTGGAGCTCGAGATCGTGGAGATGGATAAGCCAAGGAGGAAGAAGGCGCAGGTAAAAGGATTGGATCTTTATCCCCTTATATGGGTGGACAAAAACATATGTCCCCACCGGCCTGGTAAAACTCGCTTATCTCCCAAGCGCCACAATCAATGGCGCGGTTGGGTTACCCACGTCCGTATTGATGGGAATCCTGGAATAAGGGGAACACGATCTCTGCTTCGACAAGACGTGCCAAGGAAACCGCCTCGCTAAACGCACGGAGGTGGAACAATAAAAACGAGTAAAGGCTTGGTAATGGCATGACGCCACGCCACTAAATACGCCGCAGATTGAACTTGTGTAATATTATTCTCTACGGTGGTACGTGGAATTTATCTTTGCAGAGCGGACACTATCCTGGTGTTCACAATCTTCTATAAATTATTCGAGGAAGAACCCGCCTTTGCAATGCCGAAGACAACATGCGCGCCGAACTCGCGTCGTCATTGAAGCCTGGTTCAGGGGCTACCGAGGAGTTCGGACTAGGGGTGTCCGGATAGCGAACTATCATCATCGGCCGGACTCCAAGACTATGAAGATACAAGATTGAAGACTTCGTCCCGTGTCCGGATGGGACTTTCCTTGGCGTGGAAGGCAAGCTTGGCGATACGGATATGTAGATCTCCTACCATTGTAACCGTCTTTGTGTAACCCTAGCCCTCTCCGGTGTCTATATAAACCGGACGGCTGTAGTCCATGGGACGAACAACAATCATACCATAGGCTAGCTTCTAGGGTTTAGCCTCTTTGATCTCGTGGTAGATCCACTCTTGTAACACACATCATCAATATTAATCAAGCAGGACGTAGGGTTTTACCTCCATCAAGAGGGCCCGAACCTGGGTAAAACATCGTGTCCCTTGTCTCCTGTTACCATCCGCCTAGACGCACAGTTCGGGACCCCCTACCCGAGATCCGCCGGTTTTGACACCGACACCGATGACATCTTACTATGCAATACTTGGTTGCAAGTGTCGAGGGATCCATCTGTTGGAGGTGATCAAAGTAGAGATGCTTATTGGGGGCGGATGAAAGAACACTATGATGTTCACAACGTGAGTGGAATTGACCGCTCCGAGAGATCACTTCGGTCCCGGTGGTCGACAATCAACTCGGATTGTCAAAGGCGGGCGACCTGTCAAAAGGCGGTTGACAAGTTGAACCCAAGTGGCACAAACGAGGACGATAGAGTAAGTGGCATTTTCATACATGTTCATCATACTTGTTGTTGGTGTTCGAAGTGCTAAATCGCTTTGTTTTCATGTAGTACCACATTGCACAAAACTTGTTCAAAGAAGAGAGGAGGAAAACCAAGAAGGGGAAGATCAAGAAAGGAAGGGTCTTTACCTGTCACGCCCAATATGCGACCCTATCCAAAAGGAACTCGACGGTCCCACCAAGGATAGACCCGCATATTGAAACGCTTTTGCAAGGTGGATATCATTACATCAACATTACATAATAGATGGGGATACATACATAAGGCACAAATGCCACAAGAATACATCAACATCATATACAAGAACAACATCCGACTACGGATGAAACATAAACAGAAGCTCAAACGACAACCACCCTGCTAGCCCAGGCTGCCGACCTGGAACCTATCCCCTGATCGAAGAAGAAGCAGAAGAAGAACTCCAAACAAGCAAACATCGCTCTCACGTCATGATCATCGCAAACCTGCACCTGCAACTGGTGGTGTAGTAATCTGTGAGCCACGAGGACTCAGCAATCCCATTACCATGGGTATCAAGACAAGCAAAGCTTAATGGGAAAGGAAGGGGTAAAGTGGTGAGGTTGCAGCAGCGACTAAGCATATATGGTGGCTAACATACGCAAATGAGAGCGAGAAGAGAAACAAAGGAACGGTCGCCAACTAGCAATGATCAAGAAGTGATCCTGAACTCCTACTTACGTCAGACATAACCCAGAAACCGTGTTCTCCTCTCGATCAACCCCGAAAAGAGACACTCACGATTACGCACACGGTTGGTGTATTTTAGAAGAGTTTGCTTCAAGTTTACTACAACCGGATATTAACAAATTCCCATCTGCCACATAACCGCTGCACGGCTCTTGAAAGTTTATACCCTGCAGGGTGTCCCAACTTAGCCCATGATAAGCTCGCGATCAACGAAGGATATTCCTTCTCCCGGAAGACCCGATCAGTCTCGGAATCCGGCTACAAGACATTTCGACAGCAATAAAACAAGACCAGCAAAGCCGCCCGGATGTGCCGACAAATCCTGATAGGAGTCGCACGTATCTCGGTCTCGAGGCACACCGGATAAGTCAGCCACGAGTAAAACCAAGCCTCGAGTTGCCCGTGGTGGCCCTTGCAGCTGCTCGGTTCGGACCAACACTCGAAGGAGCACCGCCGGGGGGCTAAAATAAAGATGACCCTCGGGCTCCGGAAACCCAAGGGAAAAAAAGGGTATAGGTGAGGCAAATGGTAAAACTAATGTTGGGCCTTGCTGGAGGAGTCTTATTCAAAGCGAACTGTCAAGGGGTCCCATAAATCACCCGACCGCGTTAGGGACGCAAAATCCGGGAACATAATACCGATATGACGGAAACTAGGGCGGCAAGAGTGGAACAAAACACCAGGCATAAGGCCGAGCCTTCCACCCTTTACCAAGTATATAGATGCATTAATGATATAAGATATATTGTGATATCCCAACAAGTAAACATGTTCCAACAAGGAACAACATCTCCATGTTCCAACAAGGAACAAACTTCATCTTCACCTGCAACTAACAACGCTATAAGAGGGGCTGAGCAAAGCGGTAACATAGCCAAACAACGGTTTGCATAGGAAGGGTGCAAAAGGTTAGAGGCTGACATGGCAATTAGGTAGGCTTGAGCAGCAAGTGATAGGTAGCGCAACATAGCGATAGAACGAAGCAACTAGCATAGCAATGATAGTAGTGAGATCCAGGGTAGCGGTCATCTTGCCTGAAATCCCGCTAGGAAGAAGAACGAGTCCATGAAGAAGACGAACGGATGAAGCCGAACCAAGCGTAGACGAACGAATCCTCACGATCGCAACGAAACGGGAACTAACAAGAAGAAGCACACAACATAGGTAAACACGCCACACATATACAAGACATGATGCACAACAAACATGATGCATGAAAAATCTAGATGCAGCTACTCATGGCAAGAGATGATGCAAACAATACCAACACATCAAAGCAAGTTTAAATGAGGCCGGAAACAACATATAACAATTCCGGTAAGCCCTCATATGCAAATTTCGAAATTGGTCCATATCTGAATAACTTTATGTTCAAGTTGTTAAACAGCAATTTAAAATGCACCACGATGATCTACACGAAATTCTAGTCAAGTTACATATAAAGTTCATTAGATTCGGAGCTACGGGCTAGAAGATATGAGCAAAACAAGCTAAACATGGCATTGGTGCAAAATGCATACAAACATCAAGCAAACACTTCAAAACAAGGATGCAACATGATATTATGAAACTACATGCAAAATCAAGCAAGTGTCATATAGAGCACACTCAAAACGGAGCAACGGTTCAACACATACACCCTATACAAGTTATAAGGACAAGCTGTCCAAAACAGCAACTAGGCATATTGCAAGCATCAAAACAACATGCTACAGGACCTCAATATAATAATAAAAGGCATGGGCATGATGTATAGGTAAAGAATTACAAAACATGAACACTGAGCTATCTCCAGAAACAACTAGAACATGCTCAAAATGACATGGCAAGATTGCAACTATTAACAGTTTCAGACTTTAGCAGAAATAACATCAGGTTGCAATGTTTAGAGCTATCAAACAACATGTTACAGGAACTTATCATGGCAAACAAAGGCATGGCATGAATCTACTCAAAGCATAGAACAAAAGTCCCTTACTAACCATAAGCCAAAAAGGATCAGAAAATATGATGGCACCCATGTAAACATGGCAAGTTATATTACAGATTCATACATGGCAGAAACAACAAGTAGGCATGTTGGTGAGCTTGAACCACTCACCACAGAGCAATACATGGCATGGCAAGGCAACCAACAGTAAGAAGACATGGCATAGAAGCTATACATGGAAAGAACAACATCATAGCATGCAAGGATCAACTACAACAACCTTGGCAAAGTTGAATAACATGTAAACAATCTGCCAGGAAACATTTCATAGCAAAAGTAGAGCTCGATTGACTCAAGCTATGGCACTCCATAATTGCAAACAAGGGCATGGATGGATAGAGCAAGACATGTAGAAAAAAATATCCTTACTGAAGTATCTCAAAATATGCATGGATCTCTCGGTAGCATCAAGTTAACATGGCATTAAAATATCAGCAAAACAGGGCTGAAATCAGCAACATCAAGACACCTAGTTTGCATGCTTGTGCTAGTCACCACATTGATCACAAAAATACATGGCATACACCCCTGGAAAGATGGCATGGCATATTACAAAACACATGTAGGACTCAAGTTCATAGGATGGACACATCAATCATGGCAAAAATGACAAAAGTGCATGTTCTGATAAGAATCTGAAACTAACATCACATAGCACTCTTCCAACAGCATTTCGGGCATCAAGATGAGCTCAAATGAAAATGATGCAATGAGATGAAATGATCTACTCTTCGAGACGAACAATTTGACATATTACACGCGCAAAACGGAGCAACGATGACAGAGTTATGGCATGATGTAAATGCAACAAAATATGCAACAATTTCGGGGACTTGGTGAATTTTACCCTCTCGAAAAGTCAACGGGACGGAGTGGTGCGGGATGAGGGGATCCGGATCGGGACGAGGGCGTTTGGTTGGAGGGAGTGGTGGATCTGATCCACTCCCTCGGATCCGGCCGGAGCTCCGCCGGAGACGACAGGGACGGCGGCCGGAGTGGGCGGGAGGCACCGGAGGAGGCCGGCGCGGGGGTGCGGCGAGAGCTCCGTCCTCGGGTCGGCGGGAGGGGCGGCGCGGGCGGAGGCCGTGGGAAGGCCGAGGCGGCGTGCCATGGGCGCGCCAGGGAGCTTCGGCGGGCGGCGCGACGGGGCGGGCCGGGAGGAGCGGGCGGCGGCGCGTGGCGCGCCCGGCGGGCGCAGGGGCGAGCTGAGCGGCGGGCGGCGGCGGTCGTCGGCAGGCGGGCGCGAGGCGCCGGAGAGACGGGCTTGGGCACGGGGGGGGCTTGGCGGAGGCGGAACCGCGGACGGGCGGCGCTCGGGCGCTGGTTCGCGCCGGCTGGCGCGGCGGCGGGCGTGGTCGGGCTCGCGAGGCCCGCGATGGGCTCGGCGGGCCTCGGCCGCTGGGACGGCGGGCGGACAGGTGGCGGGCGCGGGTTGGTCGAGGGGCGGCGGCGGACATGTCCGTGGGCGGATGGACGGTCCGGCCATGAGGAGGAGGTTAGCTAGGGTTAGCGGCGAATTCATCCGCGAATTTGGAGGGGAGATGTATTTATAGGTAGAGGGAGCTAGGAGAGTCCAAATGAGGTGTGGTTTTCGGCCACGCGATCGTGATCGAACGACCGAGAGCATGGAGGGGAGTTTGCTGGGTTTTGGGCCACTTTGAAAGGGGTGTTGGGCTGCAACTTAAAGAGGCCTTTGCGGTTACCCGGTTAACCGTTGGAGCACCAAACGACCTCCAAATGATCCGAAACTTGACAGGCGGTGTACCGGTGGTATACCAAGGCCGTCTGACAAACCTCGGGCCATTCCGAGACCATTTAACACCCACACATGAAAAGAGGTAAAAGGGGGCGCCGGGAGACATAGGAGTGCCGGATTGCAAAACGGACAACGGGAAAAATGCTCGGATGCATGAGACGAACACGTATGCAAAATGAAATGCACATGATGATATGATATGAAATGCAGATGATGACATGGCAAATTGCAACACGCAAGCAAATGACATGGCAACGACGACAAATAACTGGCGGACACCTGGCGCATCGAATCCGGGGCGTTACATTACCTTGCCTCATTGCTATAACGTGTTGAAGGATGATGAGAAATGGGAGAAGCGTGAAGATTTGGATGATTTGCATTTGAGCAACAAACGCAAGCAAACAATTGAGTTGAATGATGATGAGGAGGAGGAGGATGATGCATCAAGTGATGAGGGCAAGAGAAGCCCCACACCCAACTCGGTTTCATACTCGAAGCCAAAACGACCGGATGGGTGCAAGAAAGACGCAAAAGAAAAGAAGAAGAGGAAAGGAGATGATGAGCTCAAAAATGCTATGGAAGCTATTGTGAAGGCAATAAAAGAAGCCAACGAGGTGAGGAAAATGGCAAGGAACCAAGATGCCGCGGCCGAGGAGAGGAGGGTGGCGGCCGAGGAGAGGAAGGTGGCTTTGGAGGAGAGAAAGGTGAGAAATGAGGAGCGAACAAGATTGTTGGAATGGGAGAAGCACTTGTTCTTCTTGGACACATCTAACCTCAATGAGGCGCAAAAGGAGTTTGTCAATCTTTCACGTGAAGATGTCTTGATCCAAAAAAGAGCCATGATTCGTGCAATGGGTGGCGGTGGCCTTGGCGCAATGGGTGGCGGTGGCCTTGGCGCAATGGGTGGCGGTGGCCTTGGCGCCATGGGTGGCATGGGTGGCTTCAGAGGTTTCGTGGGCGGTTTAGGTGCCATGGGAGGCATGGGTGGCTTTGGAGCACCCCTCGACGCTATGGCCGCTATGGGAGGCATGAGTTTTGCTTCTCTCATGGGAGGCATGGGTGCACCTCCGGCCGCCATGGGCGGAATGTCTTTCGATGTGCCTCCTCACACACATTCCCATGAAGATGCCGTTGAAGATCTTGCCAACTCCGTCGGAGCTTCACGTGATGCGGTGCGCGATGAGGAGAGGAAGGAACAATCATCTTCGGAGGAGGTAGAATCTGAAGAAAATATGCCCTAGAGGCAATAATAAAGTTATTGTTTATTTACTTATTTCATGATAAATGTTTATTATTCATGCTAGAATTGTATTAACCGGAAACATGATACATGTGTGAATACATAGACAAACAGAGTGTCACTAGTATGCCTCTACTTGACTAGCTCGTTAATCAAAGATGGTTATGTTTCCTAACCATAGACATGGGTTGTCATTTGATTAACGGGATCACATCATTAGGAGAATCATGTGATTGACATGACCCATTCCGTTAGCTTAGCACCCGATCGCTTAGTATGTTGCTATTGCTTTCTTCATGACTTATACATGTTCCTATGACTATGAGATTATGCAACTCCGTTTACGGAGGAACACTTTGTGTGCTACCAAACGTCACAACGAATCGGGTGATTATAAAGGTGCTCTCAGGTGTCTCCGAAGGTACAAGTTGGGTTGGCGTATTTCGAGATTAGGATTTGTCACTCCGATTGTCGGAGAGGCATCTCTGGGCCCTCTCGGTAATGCACATCACTTAAGCCTTGCAAGCATTGCAACTAATGAGTTAGTTGCGGGATGATGTATATATTACGGAACGAGTAAAGAGACTTGCCGGTAACGAGATTGAACTAGGTATTGAGATACCGACGATCTAATCTCGGGCAAGTAACATACCGATGACAAAGGGAACAACATATGTTGTTATGCGGCCTGACCGATAAAGACCTTCGTAGAATATGTGGGAGCCAATATGAGCATCCAGGTTCCGCTATTGGTTATTGACCGGAGACGTGTCTCGGTCATGTCTACATAGTTCTCGAACCCGTAGGGTCCGCACGCTTAACGTTACGATGACAGTTTTATTATGAGTTTATGTGTTTTGATGTACCGAATGTTGTTCGGAGTCCCGGATGTGATCACGGACATGACGAGGAGTCTCGAAATGGTCGAGACATGAAGAATGATATATTGGAAGCCTATATTTGGACATCGGAAGTGTTCCGGGTGAAACGGGATTTTTCCGGAGTACCGGGAGGTTACCGGAACCCCCCGACAACTTCATGGGCCTTAGTGGGCCTTGGTGGAAGAGAGGAGGGGAGGCCAGGGCAGGGCCGCGCGCCCCTCCCCCTAGTCCGAATAGGACAAGGAGAGGGGGCGGTGCCCCCCCCCCTTTCCTTTCTCCCCTCCACCTCTTCCCCCTCTCTCTCCTAGTCCAACATGGAAAAGGGGGGGAGTCCGACTCCCGGTAGGAGTAGGACTCCTCCGGCGCACCTCTCCCCTTGGCCGGCCGCACCCCCCTTGCTCCTTTATATACGGGGGCAGGGGGCACCCCAAAGATACAACAATTGATCTGTTTGATCTTTTAGCCATGTGCGGTGCCCCCTCCACCATAGCCCACCTCGATAATATCAGAAGCGGTGCTTAGGCGAAGCCCTGCGTCGATAGAACATCAACATCGCCACCACACCGTCGGTTGACTAAACTCTCCCTCAACACTCGGCTGGATCGGAGTTCGAGGGACGTCATCGGGCTGAACGTGTGCTGAACTCGGAGGTGTCGTGCGTTCGGTACTTGATCGGTCGGATCATGAAGACGTCGACTACATCAACGCGTTGTGTTAACGCTTCGCTTTCGGTCTCACGAGTGCACGTGGACAACACTCTCCCCTCTCGTTGCTATGCATCACCATGATCTTGCGTGTGCGTAGGAAATTTTTTGAAATTACTATGTTCCCAAACAGAATCGTCTTCCGAAGATGAGGACGAAGACGAGGACGAGGATTGATGTGTCTTTCGTTTGTGTCTTGAATTGCATTTTGAACTTGGTTAGATGAACTTGTGGGCATGATTTTAAACTTGTGGGCATGAACTTTTATTCATCAACTTGTTGTGTGAAATTTTATATGTCATGTTCAGTGCATTTTGAATGTTTTCAAATCCATTTTGTGTCCAAAATGCCATATATGCAATGCAACGGCGAGTCGCGCATGCTGCATTTTTTGCGCGCTGCTGGAGCGGCGCGCGAGCTGCATTTTAGTGCGGCTGTTGGAGCCAGCGCTGGTGGCCATGCAAAACCAGGCGAACGGCGCGCGGCAAACTAGTTTTTAGCGGGCGGCGCGTAGCACGGCTATTGGAGATGCTCTAACATCCGAATAATAAGAGCCTCAAATGACTGCATCGTGACGTACCCAACAACGTTGAGTTGTAATCTACACAGCGGAAGGCAACGTCCAAGTCAACCAAAGACCGAGGGCGGCATTCGGTGACGATTGATGGTGGACACAAATTCGGGAGAAATCCATGTTTCTATCTTCATCGAAGCCGGTGACGGCAACACCCGCGGGTGCCATGACCTTTCTTAGAAGCGTCGTCTTGGAGGTGTGCTCCTCCTCTCCACGGCATTGGCTTCGGAGGGAAAACTCAGATCAGCTGGATCGGGCGATGGAGGCATCTTCGCGTCTTTCTCCTACTTAGGGGAATCGTCACGGAGCCGGCTATGACTGGGAGACCGGTGGATGGCGGCAACTTCGCCGCGTGGTTTGCTGAGGCGGGGCGCTGGTTTTTGTTTTGCTAACGATGATGGTGTTGAGACAAGTTCGGTTCGCAACATGGACTTTGGTACTCGGTACTTCCCGGCATGTCTGGGGTGCCCTTTCGTTGTTTGCTTGGTTGCATTGATGTCGGAGCTGCAGTGGAATGAGTCCAGGTGGTGATGATGACAGGCACTAGGTGGTCGTTTATGGAGGGCACGTTCGGCGCAAGTCCTGCATATTTTTTCGATGCTTGTCGTCAAAGTTGGAGCTGTCGGTTGCTTGTGCATGTGATCACGGACATGACGAGGAGTCTCGAAATGGCCGAGACATGAAGAATGATATATTGGAAGCCTATGTTTGGACATCGGAAGTGTTCCGGGTGAAACGGGATTTTTCCGGAGTACCGGGAGGTTACCGGAACCCCCCGGCAACTTCATGGGACTTAGTGGGCCTTGGTGGAAGAGAGGAGAGGAGGCCAGGGCAGGGCCGCGCGCCCCTCCCCCCTAGTGCGAATAGGACAAGGAGAGGGGGCGGCGCCCCCCCCCCCCCTTCCTTTCTCCCCTCCACCTCTTTCCCCTATCTCTCCTAGTCCAACATGGAAAAGGGGCGGAGTCCTACTCCCGGTAGGAGTAGGACTCCTCCGGCGCGCCTCTCCCCTTGGCCGGCTGCACCCCCCCTTGCTCCTTTATATACGGGGGCAGGGGGCACCCCAAAGATACAACAATTGATCTGTTTGATCTTTTAGCCGTGTGCGGTGCCCCGCTCCACCATAGTCCACCTCGATAATACCGTAGCGGTGCTTAGGTGAAGCCCTGCGTCGATAGAACATCAACATTGTCACCACACCGTCGTGCTGACGAAACTCTCCCTCAACACTCGGCTGGATCGGAGTTCGAGGGACGTCATCGGGCTGAACGTGTGCTGAACTCGGAGGTGTCGTGCGCTCGTACTTGATCGGTCGGATCGTGAAGACGACGACTACATCAACAGCGTTGTGCTAACGCTTCGCTTTCGGTCTCACGAGGGTACGTGGACAACACTCTCCCCTCTCGTTGATATGCATCACCATGATCTTGCGTGTGCGTAGGAAATTTTTTGAAATTACTACGTTTCCCAACAGAATCGTCTTCCGAAGATGAGGACGAGCATTGATGTGTCTTTCGTTTGTGTCTTGAATTGCATTTTGAACTTGGTTAGATGAACTTGTGGGCATGATTTTAAACTTGTGGGCATGAACTTTTATTGATCAACTTGTTTGTGTGAAATTTTATATGTCATGTTCAGTGCATTTTGAATGTTTTCAAATCCATTTTGTGTCCAAAATGCCATATATGCAATGCAACGGCGAGTCGTGCGCGCTGCATTTTTTGCGCACTGCTGGAGCGGCGCGCGAGCTGCATTTTAGCGCGGCTGTTGGAGCCAGCGTTGGCGGCCACGCAAAACCAGGCGAACGGCGCGCGGCGCATAGCGCGGCTGTTGGAGATGCTCTAACATCCGAATAATAAGAGCCTCAAATGACTGCATCGTGACGTACCCAACAGCGTTGAGTAGCAATCTACACAGCGGAAGGCAACGTCCAAGTCAACCAAAGACCGAGGGCGGCAGTCGGTGACGATTGATGGTGGACACAAATTCGGGAGAAATCCTTGTTTCTATCTTCATCGAAGCCGGTGACGGCAACACCCGCGGGTGCCATGACCTTTCTTAGAAGCGTCGTCTTGGAGGTGTGCTCCTCCTCTCCACGGCATTAGCTTCGGAGGGAAAACTCAGATCAGCTGGATCGGGCGATGGAGGCATCTTCGCTTCTTTCTCCTCCTTAGGGGAATCGTCACGGAGCCGGCTATGACTGGGAGACCAGTGGATGGCGGCAACTTCGCCGCGTGGTTTGCTGAGGCGGGGCGCTGGTTTTTGTTTTGGTAACGATGATGGTGTTGAGAGAAGTTCGGTTCGCAACATGGACTTTAATAGTCGGTACTTCCCAGCGTGTCCGAGGTGCCCTTCCGTTGTTTGCTTGGTTGCATCGAAGTCGGAGCTGCGGTGGAATGAGTCGAGGTGGTGATGATGACAGGCACTAGGTGGTCGTTTATGGAGGGCACGTTCGGCGCAAGTCCTGCATATTTTTTCAATGCTTGTCGTCAAAGTTGGAGCTGTCGGTTGCTTGCGCATGTGATCACGGACATGACGAGGAGTATCGAAATGGCCGAGACATGAAGAATGATATATTGGAAGCCTATGTTTGGACATCGGAAGTGTTCCGGGTGAAACGGGATTTTTCCGGAGTACCGGGAGGTTACTGGAACCCCCCGGCAACTTCATGGGCCTTAGTGGGCCTTGGTGGAAGAGAGGAGAGGAGGCCAGGGGCAGGGCGCGCGCCTCCCCTAGTCCGAATAGGACAGGAGAGGGGCGCCCCCCCCTTTCCTTTCTCCCCTCCACCTCTTCCCCCTCTCTCTCCTAGTCCAACATGGAAAAGGGGGGGAGTCCTACTCCCGGTAGGAGTTGGACTCCTCGTAGCGCCCTCTCCCTTGGCCGGCCGCACCCCTTGCTCCTTTATATACGGGGGCAGGGGGCACCCCAAAGATACAACAATTGATCTGTTTGATCTTTTAGCCGTGTGCGGTGCCCCCCTCCACCATAGTCCACCTCGATAATACTGTAGTGGTGCTTAGGCGAAGCCCTGCGTCGGTAGAACATCAACATCGTCAACACACCGTCGTGCTGACGAAACTCTCCCTCTACACTCGGCTGGATCGGAGTTCGAGGGACGTCATCGGGCTGAACGTGTGCTGAACTCGGAAGTGTCGTGCGTTCGGTACTTGATCGGTCGGATCGTGAAGACGTATGACTACATCAACCGCGTTGCCCTAACGCTTCCGCTTTCGGTCTACGAGGGTACGTGGACAACACTCTCCCCTCTCGTTGCTATGCATCACCATGATCTTGCGTGTGCGTAGGAAATTTTTTCAAATTACTACGTTTCCCAACAGTGGCATCCGAGCCAGGTTTGATGCGTAGATGTCATATGCACGAGTAGAACACAAGTGAGTTGTGGGCGATATAAGTCATACTGCTTACCAGCATGTCATACTTTGGTTCGGCGGTATTGTGTGACGAAGCGGCCCGGACCGACATTACGCGTACGCTTACGCGAGACTGGTTTCACTATTGCGAGCACTCGTTGCTTAAAGGTGACCGGCGGGTGTCTTGTCTCTCTCACTTTAGTTGAACCGAGTGTGGCTACGCCCGGTCCTTGTGAAGGTTAAAACAGCACCAACTTGACAAACTATCGTTGTGGTTTTGATGCGTAGGTAAGAACGGTTCTTGCTAAGCCCATAGCAACCACGTAAAACTTGCAACAACAAAGTAGGGGACTGTAACTTGTTTTTGCAGGGCATGTTGTGATGTGATATGGTCAAGACATGATGAGATATAATTTTTTGTATGAGATGATCATGTTTTGTTGAAGTTATCAGCAACTGGCAGAAGCCTTATGGTTGTCTCTTTATTGCATAAGATGCAAGCGCCAAATAATTGCTTTACTTTATTGCTATGCGATAGCAATAGTTGCAAGAGCAATAATTGGCGAGACGACCATGTGATGACACATTGATATAGATCAAGATGATGGAGATCATGGTGTCGTGCCGGTGACGATAGAGATCATGACAGTACTTTGGAGATGGAGATCAAAGGCGCAAGATGATCATGGCCATATCATGTCACATATTTTGATTGCATGTGATGTTTATCTTGTATACATCTTATTTTGCTTAGTTCGGTGGTAGCTTTATAAGATGATCTCTCACTATCAAGGTATAAGTGTTCTCCCTGAGTATGCACCGTTGCGAAAGTTCTTCGTGCTGAGACGCCACACGATGATCGGGTGTGATAGGCTCTACGTTCAAATACAACAGGTGCAAAACAGTTGCACACACGGAATACTCAGGTTAAACTTGATGAGCCTAGCATATAACAGATATGGCCTCGGAACAAGGAGACCGAAAGGTCGAGCGTGAATCATATAGTAGATATGATAAACATAGTGATGTTCACCATTGAAACTACTCCATCTCACGTGATGATCGGACATGGTTTAGTTGATATGGATCACGTGATCACTTAGAGGATTAGAGGGATGTCTATCTAAGTGGGAGTTCTTAAGTAATATGATTAATTGAACTTTAACTTATCATGAACTTAGTCCTGGTAGTATTAGCATATCTATGTTGTAGATCAATAGCTTGCGTTTAGCTCCCCTGTTTTATTTTTGATATGTTCCTAGAGAAAACTATGTTGAAAGATGTTAGTAGCAATGATGCGGATTGGATCCGTGATCTGAGGATTATCCTCATTGCTGCACAGAAGAATTATGTCCTTAATGCACCGCTAGGTGACGGACCTATTGCAGGAGCATATGCAGACGTTATGAACGTTTGACAAAGCTCGTTATGATAACTACTTGATACTTTAGTGCACCATGCTTTACAGCTTAGAACCGGGACTTCAAAAATGTTTTGAATTCCACGGAGCATATAAGATGTTCCAAGAGTTGAAATTGGTATTTCATACTCATGCCCGTGTCGAGAGGTATCAGACCTCTGACAGTACTTTGCCTACAAGATGGAGGAGAATTGCTCAGCTACTGACCATGTGCTCAGTTTGTCTGGGTACTACAATTGCTTGAATCAAGTGGGAGTTAATCTTCCAGATAAGATAGTAATTGACAAAATTCTCTAGTCACTATCACCAAGTTACTAGAACTTCGTGATGAACTATAATATGCAAGGGATGACGAAAGTAATTCCCGAGATCTTCGCGATGCTGAAATCGACGAAGGTAGAAATCAAGAAAGAGCGTCAAAGTGTTGATGGTTAACAAGACCACTAGTTTCAAGTAAAGGGGCAAAGGGAAGAAAGGGGAACTTCAAAAAGAACGGCAAGCAAGTCGCTGCTCAAGTGAAGAAGCCCAAGTCTGGACCTAAGCCTGAGACTTAGTGCTTCTACTGCAAAGGGACTTGTCACTGGAAGCGGAACTGCCCCAAGTATTTGGCGGATAAGAAGGATGGCAAAGTGAACAAAGGTATATTTGATATACAGATTATTGATGTGTATTTTACTAGTGTTCGTAGCAAACCCTCGGTATTTGATACTGGTTCGGTTGCTAAGAGTAGTAACTCGAAACGGGAGTTGCAGAATGAAAAAAAACTAGTTCAGGGTGAAGTGACGATGTGTGTTGGAAGTAGTTCCAAGATTGATATGATCATCATCGCACACTCCCTATACTTCGGGATTAGTGTTGAACCTAAATAAGTGTTATTTGGTGTTTGTGTTGAGCATGAATATGATTTGATCAAGTTTATTGCAATACGGTTATTCATTTAAGTTAGACAATAATTGTTGTTCTGTTTACATGAATAAAACCTTATATGGTTACACACCCAATGAAAATGGTTCGTTGGATCTCGATCGTAGTGATACACATATTCATAATATTGAGGCCAAAAGATGCAAAGTTAATAATGATAGTGCAACTTATTTGTGGCACTGTCGTTTAAGTCATATTGGAGTAAAGAGCATGAAGAAACTCCATGCTGATGGGATTTTGGAATCACTTGATTATGAATCACTTGATGCTTGCGAACCATGCCTTATGGGCAAGATGACTAAGAATCCGTTCTCCGAAACAATGGAGCGAGCAACTGACTTATTGGAAATAATACATACTGATGTATGCGATCCGATGAGCGTTGGGCTCGCGGCGGGTATCATTATTTTCTGACCTTCACAGATGATTTGAGCAGATATGGATATATCTACTTGATGAAACATAAGTCTGAAACATTTGAAAAGTTAATATAATTTTAGAGTGAAGTAGAAAATCATCGTAACAAGAAAATAAAGTTTCTACGATCTGATCATGGAGGAAAATATTTGAGTAACAAGTTTGGCCTTCAATTAAAACAATGCGGAATAGTTTTGCAACTCACGCCACCCGGAACACCACAGCGTAATGGTGTGTCCGAACGTCATAACCGTACTTTATTGAATATAGTACAATCTATGATGTCTCTTACCGATTTACCACTATCATTTTGGGGTTATGCTTTAGAGACGACTGCATTCATGTTAAATAGGACACCATCAAAATCCGTTGAGACGACGCCTTATGAACTATGGTTTGGCAAGAAACCAAAGTTGACGTTTCTTAAAGTTTGGGGCTGCGATGCTTATGTGAAAAAACTTCAACCTGATAAGCTCGAACCCAAATCGGAGAAATGTGTCTTCATAGGATACCCAAAGGAGACTGTTGGGTACACCTTCTATCACAAATCCGAAGGCAAGACTTTTGTTGCTAAATTTGGAGTTTTTCTAGAGAAGGAGTTTCTCTCGAAAGAAGTGAGTGGGAGGAAAGTAGAACTTGATGAGGTAACTGTTCCTACTCCCTTATTGGAAAAAAGTTCATCGCAGAAACCGTTTTCTGCGACACCTACACCAATTAGTTAGGAAGTTAATGATGATGATCATGAAATTCAGATCAAGTTGTTACTGAACCTCGTAGGTCAACCAGAGTAAGATCCGTACCAGAGTGGTACAGTAATCCTGTTCTGGAGGTTATGTTACTAGACCATGACGAACCTACGAACTATGAAGAAGCGATGGTGAGCCCAGATTCCGCAAAATGGTTTGAGGCCATGAAATCTGAGATGGGATCCATGTATGAGAACAAAGTATGGACTTTGATTGACTTGCCCAAATGATCGGCGAGCCATTGAGATTAAATGGATCTTCAAGAGGAAGACGGACGCTGATAGTAGTTTTACTATCTACAAATCTAGAATTATCGCAAAAGGTTTTCGACAAATTCAAGGTGTTGACTGCGATGAGAGTTTCTCACTCGTATCTATGCTTAAGTCTATCCGAATCATGTTAGCAATTGCCGCATTTTATGAAATCTGGCAAATGGATAAACAAAACTGCATCCCTTAATGGATTTATTAAAGAAGAGTTGTATATGATGCAACCAGAAGGTTTTGTCGATCCTAAAGGTGTTAACAAAATGTGCAAGCTCCAGCGACCCATCTATGGACTGGTGCAAGCATCTCAGAGTTGGAATATACGCTTTGATGAGTTGATCAAAGCATATAGTTTTATACAGACTTGCGGTGAAGCCTGTATTTACAAGAAAGTGAGTGGGGGCACTACAACATTTCTGATAAGTATATGTGAATGACATATTGTTGATCGGAAATAATGTAGAATTATTCTGCAAAGCATAAAGGAGTGTTTGAAAGGAGTTTTTCAAAGAAAGACCTCGGTGAAGCTGCTTACATATTGAGCATCAAGGTCTATAGAGATAGATCAAAACGCTTGATAAGTTTTTTCAATGAGTACATACCTTGACAAGATTTTGAAGTAGTTCAAAATGGAATAGTCAAAGAAAGAGTTCTTGCCTATGTTACAAGGTGTGAAATTGAGTAAGACTCAAAACCCGACCATGGCAGAAGATAGAAAGAGAATGAAAGGCATTCCCTATGCCTCAGCCATAGGTTCTATAAAGTATGCCATGCTGTGTACCAGATCTATTGCATACCCTACCACCAAGTTTGGCAAGGGAGTGCAATAGTGATCTAGGAGTAGATCAATGGACAGCGGTCAAAATTATCCTTAGTGGAATAAGGATATGTTTCTCGATTATGGAAGTGACAAAAAGGTTCGTCGTAAAGGGTTACGTCAATACAAGTTTTGACACTAATCCAGATGACTCTAAGTCTCAATCTGGATACATATTGAAAGTGGGAGCAATTAGCTAGAGTAGCTCTGTGCAGAGCATTGTAGACATAGAATTTTGCAAAATACATACAGATCTGAATTTGGCAGACCCGTTGACTAAATTTCTCTCACAAGCAAAACATGATCACTCTTTGGGTGTTAGTCACATAGCGATGTGAACTAGATTATTGACTATAGTAAGCCCTTTGGGTGTTAGTCACATGGAGATGTGAACTAATCACATAAAGATGTGAACTATTGGTGTTAAATCACATGGTGATGTGAACTAGATTATTGACTCTAGTGAAAGTGGGAGACTGAAGGAAGTATGCCCTAGAAGCAATAATAAAGTTATTATTTATTTCCTTATTTCATGATAAATGTTTATTATTCATGCTAGAATTGTATTAACCGGAAACATGATACATGTGTGAATACATAGACAAACAGAGTGTCACTAGTATGCCTCTACTTGACTAGCTCGTTAACCAAAGATGGTTATGTTTTCTAACCATAGACATGGGTTGTCATTTGATTAACGGGATCACATCATTAGGAGAATGATGTGATTGACATGACCAATTCCGTTAGCTTAGCACCCGATCATTTAGTATGTTGCTATTGCTTTCTTCATGACTTATACATGTCCCTATGACTATGAGATTATGCAACTCCGTTTACGGAGGAACACTTTGTGTGCTAACAAACGCCACAACGTAATCGGGTGATTATAAAGGTGCTCTCAGGTGTCTCCGAAGGTACATGTTGGGTTGGCGTATTTCGAGATTAGGATTTGTCACTCCTATTGTCGGAGAGGTATCTCTGGGCCCTCTCCGTAATGCACATCACTTAAGCCTTGCATGCATTGCAACTAATGAGTTAGTTGCGGGATGATGTATTACGGAACGAGTAAAGAGACTTGCGGTAACGATATTGAACTAGGTATTGAGATACCGACGATCTAATCTCGGGCAAGTAACATACCACTGACAAAGGGAACAACGTATGTTGTCGCGGTCTGACCGATAAAGATGTTCGTAGAATATGTGGGAGCCAATATGAGCATCCAGGTTCCGCTATTGGTTATTGACCGGAGACGTGTCTCGGTCATGTCTACATAGTTCTTGAACCCGTAGGGACCACACGCTTAACGTTACGATGACAGTTTTATTATGAGATTATTTGTTTTGATGTACCGAAGGTTGTTCTGAGTCCTGGAAGTAATCACGGACATGACGAGGAGTCTCGAAATGGCCGAGACATGAAGAATGATATATTGGAAGCCTATGTTTGGACATCGGAAGTGTTCCGGGTGAAACGGGATTTTTCCGGAGTACCGGTAGGTTACCGGAACCCCCCGGCAACTTCATGGGCCTTAGTGGGCCTTGGTGGAAGAGAGGAGAGGAGGCCAGGGCAGGGCCGCGCGCCCCTCCCCCCTAGTCCGAATAGGAGAAGGAGAGGGGGACGGCGCCCCCCCCCCCTTTCCTTTCTCCCCTCCACCTCTTCCCCCTCTCTCTCCTAGTCCAACATGGAAAAGGGGGGAGTCCTACTCCCGGTAGGAGTAGGACTCTTCCGGCGCGCCTCTCCCCTTGGCCGGCCGCACCCCCCCTTGCTCCTTTATATACGGGGGCAGGGGGGCACCCCAAAGATACAACAATTGATCTGTTTGATCTTTTAGCCGTGTGCGGTGCCCCCCTCCACCATAGTCCACCTTGATAATACTGTAGCGGTACTTAGGCGAAGCCCTGCGTTGGTAGAACGTCAACATCATCACCATGCTGTCGTGCTGATGAAACTCTCCCTCGACACTCGGCTGGATCGGAGTTCGAGGGACGTCATCGGCCTGAACTGTTGGAAATATGCACTAGAGGCAATAATAAAAGGATTATTATTATATTTCCTTGTTCGTGATAATTGTCTTTTATTCATGCTATAATTGTATTATCCGGAAATCATAATACACGTGTGAATACATAGACCACAATATGTCCCTAGTGAGCCTCTAGTTGACTAGCTCGTTGATCAATAGATAGTCATGGTTTCCTGACTATGGACATTGGATGTCATTGATAACGGGATCACATCATTAGGAGAATGATGTGATGGACAAGACCCAATCCTAAGCATAGCACAAGATCGTAGTTCGTTTTGCTAGAGCTTTTCCAATGTCAAGTATCTTTTCCTTAGACCATGAGATCATGTAACTCCCGGATACCGTAGGAGTGCTTTGGGTGTACCAAACGTCACAACGAATCGGGTGACCATAAAGGTACACTACAGGTATCTCCGAAAGTGTCTGTTGGGTTGACACGGATCGAGACTAGGATTTGTCACTCCGTATCACGGAGAGGTATCACTGGGCCCACTCGGTAGTGCATCATCATAATGAGCTCAAAGTGACCAAGTGTCCGGTCACGGATCGTGCATTACGGTGCGAGTAAAGTGACTTGCGGTAACGAGATTGAACGAGGTATTGGGATACCGACGATCGAATCTCGGGCAAGTAACATACCGATTGACAAAGGGAATTGTATACGGGTTGTTTGAATCCTCGACATCGTGGTTCATCCGATGAGATCATCGAGGAGCATGTAGGAGCCAACATGGGTATCCAGTTCCGCTGTTGGTTATTGCCCGAGAGTTGTCTCGGTCATGTCACGTGTCTCCGAACCCGTAGGGTCTACACACTTAAGGTTTGGTGACGCTAGGGTTGTATGAATATGAGTATGCAGTAAACCGAATGTTGTTCGGAGTCCCGGATGAGATCCCGGACGTCACGAGGAGTTCCGGAATGGTCCGGAAGTAAAGAATTATATATAGGAAGTGTTGTTTCGGCCATCGGGAAAGTTTCGGGGTCACCCGGTATTGTACCGGGACCACCGGAAGGGTCCCGGGGGTCCACCAGGTGGGGCCACCCATCCCGGAGAGCCCCATGGGCTGAAGTGGGGAGGGGAACCAGCCCATAGTGAGCTGGTGCGACCCCTTGGCCCACCCCCTGCGCCTAGGGTTGAAACCCTAGGGTGTGGGGGCCCCACTTGCCCTGGGGGGCACTCCACCCTCCTGGCCGCCGCCCCCCTGGGAGATCAGATCTCAGGGGCGGCGCCCCCCCAGGGCCTATATAAAGGGAGGGGAGGGGCAGCCGCACCACTGAAGTTCCGCGCCTCCCTCCCCTGCTACACCTCTTCCTCCTCCGTCACGAGCTTGGCGAAGCCTGCCGAGTATCTGCTCTCCACCACCACCACGCCGTCATGCTGCTGCTGGAGCCATCTTCTTCAACCTCTCCTTCCCCCTTGCTGGATCAAGAAGGAGGAGACGTCATCCGCTCCGTACGTGTGTTGAACGCGGAGGTGCCGTCCGTTCGGCACTCGGTCATCGGTGATTTGGATCACAGCGAGTACGACTCCATCATCCACGTTCTAGTGAACTCTTCCGCACGCAATCTACAAGTGGTATGTAGATGCAATCTCTCTCCCATGACTCGTTGCTTAGATGAACTCATAGATGGATCTTGGTGAAACCGTAGGAAAAATTTTAATTTTCTGCAACGTTCTCCAACAGTGGCATCATGAGCTAGGTCTATGCGTAGTTCTCTATTGCACGAGTAGAACACAATTTTGTTGTGGGCGTAGATCTTGTCAACTTGCTTGCCGCTACTAGTCTTTTCTTGCTTCAGCGGTATTGTGGGATGAAGCGGCCGGACCGACCTTACGTGCACGCTTACGTGAGACAGGTTCCACCGGTCGACATGCACTAGTTGCATAAGGTGGCTAGCGGGTGTCTATCTCTCCTACTTTAGTTGGAGCGGATTAGATGAAAAGGGTCCTTATGAAGGGTAAATAGAAGTTGACAAAATCACGTTGTGGTTATTCGTAGGTAAGAAAACGTTCTTGCTAGAACCCAATTGCAGCCACGTAAAAGATGCAACAACAATTAGAGGACGTCTAACTTGTTTTTGCAGCAACTGTCATGTGATGTGATATGGCCAGAAGTTGTGATGAATGATGAATGATATATTGTGATGTATGAGATCATGTTCTTGTAATAGGAATCACGACTTGCATGTCGATGAGTATGACAACCGGCAGGAGCCGTAGGAGTTGTCTTAATTATTGTATGACATGCGCGTCATTGATTCAACGCCATGTAAATTACTTTACTTTATTGCTAAACATGTTAGCCACAGTAGTAGAAGTAATAGTTGGCGAGCAACTTCATGGAGACACGATGATGGAGATCATGGTGTCATGCCGGTGACAAGATGATCATGGAGCCCCGAAGATGAAGATCAAAGGAGCTATATGATATTGGCCATATCATGTCACTACTTTATATAATTGCATGTGATGTTTATTATGTTTTATGCATCTTGTTTACTTAGAACGACGGTAGTAAATAAGATGATCCCTTAGAATAATTTCAAGAAAGTGTTCCCCTAACTATGCATCGTTGCTAAAGTTAAATCGCTTCAAGCACCACGTGATGATCGGTGTGATAGATCCTTACGCTCACATACAACGGGTGTAAGACAGTTTTACACATGCATAAACACTTAGGGTTAAATTGACGAGCCTAGCATGTACAGACATGGCCTCGAACACAAGAGACCGAAAGGTCGAACATGAGTCGATGGAAGATACGATTAACATGGAGATGTTCACCGACGATGACTAGTCCGTCTCACGTGATGATCGGACACGGCCTAGTCGACTCGGATCATGTAACACTTAGATGACTAGAGGGATGTCAAATCTGAGTGGGAGTTCATTAAATAATTTGATTAGATGAACTTGATTATCATGAACATTAGTCTAAAATCTTTGCAAAATGTATTGTAGATCAAATGGCCAACGCTCATGTCACCATGAACTTCAACGCGTTCCTAGAGAAAACCAAGCTGAAAGATGATGGCAGCAACTATTCGGACTGGGTCCGGAACCTGAGGATCATCCTCATAGCAGCCAAGAAACAATATGTCCTAGAAGCACCGCTAGGTGATGCACCCATCCCAGAGAACCAAGACATTATGAATGCTTGGCAGTCTCGTGCTGATGATTACTCCCTCGTTCAGTGCGGCATGCTTTACAGCTGAGAACCGGGGCTCCAAAAGCGTTTTGAGCAACACGGAGCATATGAGATGTTCGAGGAGCTGAAAATGGTTTTCCAAGCTCATGCCCGGGTCGAGAGATATGAAGTCTCCGACAAGTTCTATAGTTGTAAGATGGAGGAAAACAGTTACATCGGTGAGCACATACTCAAAATGTCTGGGTTGCACAACCGCTTTGTCCCAGCTGGACATTAACCTCCGGACGAGGCGGTCATTGACAGAATCCTTGATCGCTCCCACCAAGCTACAAGAGCTTAACTACAATATGCAGGGGATGGTGAAGACCATTCCCGAAGTATTCTCAATGCTGAAGTCAGCAGAGGTTGAAATTAAGAAAGAACATCAAGTGTTGATGGTCAATAAAATCACTAAGTTCAAAAAGGGCAAGGGTAAGAAGAACTTCAAGAAGGACGGCAAGGATGTTGCCGCGCCCGGTAAGCAAGTTGCCGGGAAGAAGTCAAAGAATGGACCCAAACCTGAGACAGAGTGCTTTTATTGCAAAGGGAAGGGCCACTGGAAGCGGAACTGCCCCAAATACTTAGCGGACAAGAAGGCCGGCAACACTAAAGGTATATTTGATATACATTTAATTGATGTGTACCTTACCAGTACTCGTAGTAACTCCTGGGTATTTGATACCGGTGCCGTTGCTCATATTTGTAACTCACAGCAGGAGCTATGGAATAAACGGAGACTGGCGAAGGACGAGGTGATGATCTTGGCGTCGGGAATGGTTCCAAGGTCGATGTGATCGCCGTCGCACGCTACCTCTACATTTACCTACGGGATTAGTTTTGAACCTCAATAATTGTTATTTAGTGCCAAGTTTGAGCATGAACATTGTATCAGGATCTCGTTTAATGCGAGATGGCTACTCATTTAAACCGAGAATAATGGTTGTTCTATTTATATGAGAGATATGTTTTATGGTCATGCTCCGATGGTCAATGGTTTATTCTTAATGAATCTCGGCGTAATATTACACATATTCATAGTGTGAATACCAAAAGATGTAAAGTTGATAATGATAGTCCCACATACTTGTGGCAATCGCCGCCTTGGTCACATTGGTGTCAAGCGCATGAAGAAGCTCCATTCGATGGACTTTTAGAGTCTCTCGATTATGAATCATTTGACACATGCGAACCATGCCTCATGGGCAAAATGACCAAGACTCCGTTCTCCGGAACAATGGAGCGAGCAACCAACTTATTGGAAATCATACATACCGATGTGTGCGGTCCAATGAGCGTCGAGGCTCGCGGAGGATATCGTTATGTTCTCACCCTCACTGATGCTTGAGTAGATATGGGTATGTCTACTTGATGAAACACAAGTCTGAGACCTTTGAAAAGTTCAAGGAATTTCAGAATGAGGTACAGAATCAACGTGACCGAAAAATAAAGTTCTTACGATCAGATCGTGGAGGAGAATATTTAAGTCATGAATTTGGTACACACTTAAGGAAATGTGGAATCGTTTCACAACTCACGCCGCCTGGAACACCTCAGCGTAACGGTGTGTCCGAACATCGTAATCGCACTCTATTGGATATGGTGCGATCTATGATGTCTCTTACCGATTTACCGCTATCATTTTGGGGATACGCACTAGAGACAGCTACATTCACTTTAAATAGGGCACCGTCTAAATCCGTTGAGACGACACCGTATGAATTATGGTTTGGGAAGAAACCTAAGCTGTCGTTTCTAAAAGTTTGGGGATGCGATGCTTATGTCAAGAAACTTCAACCTGAAAAGCTCGAACCCAAGTCGGAAAAATGCGTCTTCATAGGATACCCTAAAGAAACCATTGGGTATACCTTCTACCTTAGATCCGAAGGCAAGATCTTTGTTGCCAAGAACGGATCCTTTCTGGAAAAAGAGTTTCTCTCGAAAGGAGTAAGTGGGAGGAAAGTAGAACTCGATGAAGTACTACCTCTTGAACCGGAAGGTAATGCAGCTCAGGAAAATGTTCCTGTGGTGCCTACACCTACTAGAGAGGAAACTAATGATGATGATCAAGGTACTTCGGATCAAGTTGCTACTGAACTTCGTAGGTCCACAAGGACACGTTCCACACTAGAACGGTATGGCAACCCTGTCCTGGAAATCATGTTGTTAGACAACGGTGAACCTTCGAACTATGAAGAAGCGATGGCGGGCCCAGATTCCAACAAATGGCTTGAAGCCATGCAATCCGAGATAGGATCCATGTATGAAAACAAAGTATGGACTTTGACAGACTTGCCCGATGATCGGCGAGCGATAGAAAACAAATGGATCTTTAAGAAGAAGACGGACGCGGATGGTAATGTCACCATCTATAAAGCTCGACTTGTCGCTAAGGGTTATCGGCAAGTTCAAGGGATTGACTACGATGAGACTTTCTCTCCCGTAGCGAAGCTTAAGTCCGTCCGAATCATGTTAGCAATTGCCGCATACTATGATTATGAGATATGGCAGATGGACGTCAAAACAGCGTTCCTTAACGGTTATCTTAAGGAAGAGCTGTATATGATGCAGCCGGAAGGTTTTGTCGATCCTAAGAATGCTAACAAAGTATGCAAGCTCCAGCGATCCATTTATGGGCTGGTGCAAGCATCTCGGAGTTGGAACATTCGCTTTGATGAGATGATCAAAGTGTTTGGGTTTATGCAGACTTATGGAGAAGCCTGCGTTTACAAGAAAGTGAGTGGGAGCTTTGTAGCATTTCTCATATTATATGTAGATGACATACTTTTGATGGGAAATGATATAGAACTCTTGGACAGCATTAAGGCCTACTTGAATAAAAGTTTTTCAATGAAGGACCTTGGTGTAACGCCCCCGATGCGGCTATATCTCCCACGTGTCGAGGCACGACTTAGAGGCATAACCGCATTGAAAGCAATGTCGCAAGTGAGGTAATCTTCACACAACCCATGTAATAAATAAGGAAAGAGATACATAGTTGGCTTACGATGCCACTTCACACAAAGGCATAAATAAACATCCATCATTCAAAGTACACTCAAGGTCCGACTACGGAACCAAAATAAAAGAAGATACCCCAAATGCTACACAGATCCCCGAATCGTCCCAACTGGGCACCACTACTGATCATCAGGAAAAGACACATAGTAACGACCATGTTCCTCGTCGAACTCCCACGTGAGCTCGGTTGAGTCACCTGCACTGGCCTCATCGGAACCTGCAACTGTTTTTGGAAGTATCTGTGAGTCACGGGGACTCAACAATCTCACACCCGCGAGATCAAGACTATTTAAGCTTATAGGAAGGACAAGGTAGTAAAGTGGAGCTGCAGCAAGCGACTAGCATTTATGGTGGCTACATCGCAAAAGAGAGCGAGGAGAGAAGCAAAGCACGGTCGTGAAGGTAGTAACGATCAAGAAGTGATCCTGAACTACTTACGTCAGACATAACTCCAACACCGTGTTCACTTCCCGGACTCCGCCGAGAAGAGACCATCACGGTTACACACGCGGTTGATGTGTATTTTATTTGAGGTCAACTTCGGGTTTTCTACAACCGGACATTAACAAATTCCCATCTGCCTCATAACCGCGGGCACGGCTTTCGAAAGATATTACCCTGCAGGGGTGTCCCAACTTAGCCCATTATAAGCTCTCACGGTCAACGAAGGATATTCCTTCTACCGGGAAGACCCGATCAATCTCGGAATCCCGGACTACAAGACATTTCGACAGCAATAAAACAAGACCAGCAAGACCACCCGACTGTGCCGACAAATCCCGATAGGAGCTGCACATATCTCGTTCTCAGGGCACACCGGATAAGCTAAGCGTACAGGAACCGACGTAATCCAAGTTGCCAAGGAATGGTCCCGCACGGTGCTCTAGTTTGGACCAACGCTCGAAGGAGCACTGGCCCGGGGGTTTAAAATAAGATGACCCTCGGGCTCGCGAAAACCCGGGGAAAAGGCTTAGGTGGCAAATGGTAAAACCAATGTTGGGCCTTGCCGGACGAGTCTTATTCAAAGCGAACTGTCAAGGGGGTCCCATAAATCACCCAACCGTGTAAGGAACGCGAAATCAAGGAACATAACACCGGTATGACGGAAACTAGGGTGGCAAGAGTGGAACAAAACACCAGGCATAAGGCCGAGCCTTCCACCCTTTACCAAATATATAGATGTATTAATTATAGCAGATATATATATATTGTGATATCCCCAACAAGTAAACATGTTCCAACAAGGAACAACATCTCCATGTTCCAACAAGGAACAAACTTCAGCTTCACCTGCAACTAGCAACGCTATAAGAGGGCTGAGCAAAGCGGTAACATAGCCAAACAACGGTTTGCTAGGAAAGGATGGTTAGGGGCTGACATGGCAATATGGGTGGCATGATATAGCAAGTGGTAGGCATCGCAGCATAGGCATAGCAAAAGAGCGAGCAACTAGCATAGCAAAAATAGAAGTGATTTCGAGGGTATGGTCATCTTGCGCAATGTTCTCGAGTTGTCGAAAGCTTGATCCTCGTAAGCGTTCTCAACAGGTTCCTCGTTCACGCACTCGTCTCCGACTCTACCCAAAGCAACAACACAAACAAAGGAACCACAATAAATCACGGTGCAATGCACAATCAACATGATGCAAAACATGACATGATATGCGGGATGCGATATGCAATGCGTATATGCGCCCGAAGGTAAATGATGAACCAGGCATCAACTTGGCAAACCAAGTATGCCACTGAAAGATGAGATGATTTCGGTTGAAATCGATATAAAGATCACCGAATCGGATGCACGGTTTGGAAAAGACAAGCAAACCAAGAATGGCACAAATCTGCCATTAACAGCATGATGCCACTTAGCAAGCAACAAATAATTAAGCTACTGCACCCAAACGTATCAACAAAGCACATGGCAGTGATCTACACAAGATGCTCGACAAAAGATGAGCACTGAGCTACGGCTAGTTCACATAATAACAGGTTCAAACAAGCATGGCAAAAGTGCACAAAATATCAGGCTGGGCATGGCAAAAACAGCATCAGGTTGCAATGTTCAGAGCAACAAAACTACATGCTACAGGACCTTAAAATAGCAAAACATGGCATGGAATGAATCTACTCAAAGCCTAGAACAAAAGTCCCTTACTGACCATAAGCCAAAAAGGATTAGAAAATATAGTAACACCCATGTCAATATTGAAAGTTTCGTTAACAGATTCAGCAACATGGCATGTCAAAAACTGATAACAAGAGGGCATGTTTACAAGCTCAATGCACTCACTACAGAGCCTTATATGAAAACCTAAGCATACATACATCAAGAAGACATGACATAGAAGACATACATGGCAAGAACAATAACATAGCATAAATGGATCAACCACAACAAGCTGGCAAAATTGAATTAACATGTATACAATCTGCCAGGAATCATTTGTTAGCAAAAGTAGAGCTCGATTGACTCAAGCTATGGCACTCCATAATTGCAAACAAAGGCATGGATGGATGGAGCAAGACATGTTTTACAAAACACCCTTACTGAAGTACCTGAAAAGGACACTGTGTACTTTGAATGATGGATGTTTATTTATGCACTGTGTGAAGTGGCGACTGTAAGCCAACTATGTATCTCTTTCCCTTATTTATTACATGGGTTGTGTGAAGATTACCTCACTTGCGACATTGCTTTCAATGCGGTTATGCCTCTAAGTCGTGCCTCGACACGTGGGAGATATAGCCGCATCGGGGGCGTTACACTTGGAGAAGCTGCTTATATATTAGGCATCAAGATCTATAGAGATAGATCGAGACGCCTCATAGGTCTTTCACAAAGCACATACCTTGATAAGATTTTGAAGAAAGTTCAAAATGGATCAGTCCAAGAAAGGGTTCTTGCCTGTACTGCAAGGTGTGAGATTGAGCTCGGCTCAATGCCCGACCACGGCAAAAGATAAAGAAGAGATGAGCGTCATCCCCTATGCCTCAGCCATAGGATCTATTATGTATGCCATGCTGTGTACCAGACCTGATGTAAACCTTGCCGTAAGTTTGGTAGGAAGGTACCAAAGTAATCCTGGCAAGGAACACTGGACAGCGGTCAAGAATATCCTGAAGTACCTGAAAAGGACAAAGGACATGTTTCTCGTTTATGGAGGTGACGAAGAGCTCGTCAGAAGGGTTACGCCGACGCTTAGCTTCGACACAGATCTGGATGACTCTAAGTCACAAACCGGATACGTCTATATGTTGAATGATGGAGCAGTAAGCTGGTGCAGCTGCAAGCAGAGCGTCGTGGCGGGATCTACGTGTGAAGCGGAGTACATGGCAGCCTCGGAGGCAGCGCATGAAGCAATTTGGGTGAAGGAGTTCATCACCGACCTAGGAGTTATACCCAATGCGTTGGGGCCAATCAAACTCTTCTGTGACAATACTGGAGCTATTGCACTTGCCAAGGAGCCCAGGTTTCACAAGAAGACCAGGCACATCAAGCGTCGCTTCAACTCCATCCGTGAAAATGTTCAAAATGGAGACATAGAAATTTGCAAAGTGCATACGGATCTAAATGTCGCAGATCCGTTGACTAAACCTCTTCCGCGAGCAAAACATGATCAACACCAGAACTCTATGGGTGTTCGGTTCATCACAATGTAACTAGATTATTGACTCTAGTGCAAGTAGGAGACTGTTGGAAATATGCCCTAGAGGCAATAATAAAAGGATTATTATTATATTTCCTTGTTCGTGATAATTGTCTTTTATTCATGCTATAATTGTATTATCCGGAAATCGTAATACACGTGTGAATACATAGATCACAATATGTCCCTAGTGAGCCTCTAGTTGACTAGCTCGTTGATCAATAGATAGTCATGGTTTCCTGACTATGGACATTGGATGTCATTGATAACGGGATCACATCATTAGGAGAATGATGTGATGGACAAGACCCAATCCTAAGCATAGCACAAGATCGTGTAGTTCGTTTTGCTAGAGCTTTTCCAATGTCAAGTATCTTTTCCTTAGACCATGAGATCATGTAACTCCCGGATACCGTAGGAGTGCTTTGGGTGTACCAAACGTCACAACGTAACTGGGTGACCATAAAGGTACACTACAGGTATCTCTGGAAGTGTCTGTTGGGTTGACACGGATCGAGACTAGGATTTGTCACTCCGTATCACGGAGAGGTATCACTGGGCCCACTCGGTAGTGCATCATCATAATGAGCTCAAAGTGACCAAGTGTCTGGTCACGGGATCATGCATTACGGTACGAGTAAAGTGACTTGCCGGTAACGAGATTGAACGAGGTATTGGGATACCGACGATCGAATCTAGGGCAAGTAACATACCGATTGACAAAGGGAATTGTATACGGGGTTGTTTGAATCCTCGACATCGTGGTTCATCCGATGAGATCATCGAGGAGCATGTAGGAGCCAACATGGGTATCCAGATCCGCTGTTGGTTATTGCCCGAGAGCCGTCTCGGTCATGTTCACGTGTCTCCCGAACCCGTAGGGTCTACACATAAGGTTCGGTGACGCTTAGGGTTGTATGAATACGAGTATGCAGTAAACCGAATGTTGTTGAGTCCGGATGAGATCCCGGACGTCACGAGGAGTTCGGAATGGTCCGGAGTAAAGAATTATATATAGGAAGTGTTGTTTCGGCCATCGGGAAAGTTTCGGGGTCACCCGGTATTGTACTGGGACCACCGGAAGGGTCCCGGGGGTCCACCGGGTGGGGCCACCCATCCCGGAGGGCCCCATGGGCTGAAGTGGGGAGGGGAACCAGCCCATAGTGGGCTGGTGCGCCCCCCTTGGCCCACCCCCTGCGCCTAGGGTTGAAACCCTAGGGTGGGGGGGCGCCCACTTGCCTTGTGGGGCACTCCACCCCGGCAGCCGCCCCCGGGAGATCAGATCTCCGGGGCCGGCGCCTGGGCCTATATAAAGGGAGGGAAAGGGCAGCCGCACCCTGAAGTTCTGGCGCCTCCCTCCCCCTGCTACACCTCTTCCTCCTCCGTCACGAGCTTGGCGAAGCCCTGCCAGAGTACTGCTGCTCCACCACCACCACGCCGTCGTGCTGCTGCTGGAGCCATGTTCTTCAACCTCTCCTTCCCCCTTGCTGGATCAAGAAGGAGGAGACGTCATCCGCTCCGTACGTGTGTTGGACGCGGAGGTGACGTCCGTTCGGCACTCGGTCATCGGTGATTTGGATCACGGCGAGTACGACTCCATCATCCACGTTCTAGTGAACGCTTCCGCACGCAATCTACAAGTGGTATGTAGATGCAATCTCTCTCCCATGACTCGTTGCTTAGATGAACTCATAGATAGATCTTAGTGAAACCGTAGGAAAAATTTTAATTTTCTGCAACGTTCTCCAACATGAACATGTGCTGAACTCGGAGGTGTCGTGCATTCGGTACTTGATCGGTCGGATCATGAAGACGTACGACTACATCAACCGCGTTGTGCTAACGCTTTCGCATTCGGTCTACGAGGGTACGTGGACAACACTCTCCTCTCTCGTTGCTATGCATCACCATGATCTTGCGTGTGCGTAGGAAATTTTTTAAAATTACTACGTTTCCCAACAGAGTCGTCTTCCGAAGATGAGGACGAAGACGAGGACGAGGATTGATGTGTCTTTCGTTTGTGTCTTGAATTGCATTTTGAACTTGGTTAGATGAACTTGTGGGCATGATTTTAAACTTGTGGGCATGAACTTTTATTCATCAACTTGTTTGTGTGAAATTTTATATGTCATGTTCAGTGCATTTTGAATGTTTTCAAATCCATTTTGTGTCCAAAATGCCATATATGCAATGCAACGGCGAGTCGCGCGCGCTGCATTTTTTGCGCGCTGCTGGAGCGGCGCGCGAGCTGCATTTTAGCGCGGCTGTTGGAGCCAGCGCTGGCGGCCACGTAAAACTGATAAACGGCGCGCGGCAAACTAGTTTTTAGCGCGCGGCGCGTAGGGCGGCTGTTGGATATGCTCTAACATCCGAATAATAAGAGCCTCAAATGACTGCATCGTGACGTACCCAACAGCGTTGAGTAGCAATCTACACAGCGGAAGGCACCGTCCAAGTCAACCAAAGACCGAGGGCGGCAGTCGGTGACGATTGATGGTGGACACAAATTCGGGAGAAATCCTTGTTTCTATCTTCATCGAAGCCGGTGACGGCAACACCCGCGCGTGCCATGACCTTTCTTAGAAGCGTCGTCTTGGAGGTGTGCTCCTCCTCTCCACGGCATTTGCTTCGGAGGGAAAACTCAAATCAGCTGGATCGGGCGATGGAGGCATCTTCGCGTCTTTCTTCTCTTAGGGAAATCGTCACGGAGCCGGCTACGACTGGGAGACCGGTGGATGGCGGCAACTTCGCCGCATGGTTTGCTGAGGCGGGGCGCTGGTTTTTGTTTTGGTAACGATGATGGTGTTGAGAGAAGTTCAGTTCGCAACATGGACTTTGGTAGTCGGTACTTCTCGGCGTGTCCGAGGTGCCCTTCCGTTGTTTGCTTGGTTGCATCGAAGTCGGAGCTGCGGTGGAATGAGTCCAGGTGGTGACGATGACAGGCACTAGGTGGTTGTTTATGGAGGGCACATTCGGCGCAAGTCCTGCATATTTTTTCGATGCTTGTCGTCAAAGTTGGAGCTGTCGGTTGCTTGCGCATGTGACCACCCGGTCCGCAAAAATTCCGACGAGTATGCGGGCTCAGGCCAATTTTGCAGCTAGAATAGAGCCCGCATACTCGTCTGGCCCGCAAATTTTTTTGTTGCAGCCCGCAAACCGCACGTCCCGAGCACTATAAGCAAAGTAGTAGTAGGCTAACTACACATGGGGATGGACGTGTGCATGTTGGGTCATACTGCTCCAGTAGTAGTCATGCATGTTTATCTCTAAGGTCTGTTCGCATTTAGCCTGGGACGTGTGAGTTCACGTCGAGGCATCTTTTCCTACTGGTTGTTTTGGTCACCGCCAGACTCAGATCGTGGGATGACATGATCAGATCAAGCTGCGCTAGGTGGGTTAGTCATGTGCATGTAACGGTGAGCTTGGCTCCCCAGAAGAATAAGAAGAGAAGAAATCAAGAAAACAGGTGGGCAGTTGTGCCGCGCAGAAAACTAGTGGTGCCACTATCTTGGTCTTCCTCTAGCTCGTTTGTCTCCACCGTGTTAGAATACAACTTGTAATAGGATTAGGACTCCTACTCGGTTTGTAATAGGGCTAGGTCAGGTACGGCTTGGCTCTTATATATACCTCTTGTACTGGCACAATATTGCATCAATAATTATTCAATACAATTCTACATGGTATCAGACTTACGATCCTAGGTATGGCTAACCCACCGGCCCCGCCGCCGCGGCCACGGCGACCTGGGCGGCGACGATGGCTACGCCATATGGTGTCCCGCCTGCCTATACCGGTGGCTGGCAGCCCGGTGCTCACCCTCACACCGACGCGCCCATCCTCGCGCCCCGACAGCCGACGGCCGCGTACCATGCTGCTCCCTCCTACGCGTCACCGATCTACAACACCAGTCCTTATGCATCATATGGCGCTCCATCGTCCCCCTACATGCAGCAGTACAATGATGGTGTCTCTCTCTTTACGCCGATGCCAGCCCTACTACCGACGCCACCACGCCGGCAAGCGCCAATGACTACATCGGCCTCTACTTCGACTCCGAGCTGGGACCAAACTATTTTTCTACAAGCCATGAACAACTTTGTTGCTCAAGGGTACTCAAGTACGGATTGGATTTTCGATTCTGGTGCTTCTCGTCATATGTCTGCATCGAGTAATTTGCTTTCTTCTTGCACACCTTCGTCTTTTCCTTCTATTACTCTCGGTGTCTCGGTGATGGATCTTCTATTCATATTTACTGTGTCAGTCAGGCTCAAATCCAATCCCCAACTAAGCCTTTGCTTCTTCATGATGTTCTTGTAGCTCCTGCTCTTATTAAAAATCTGATTTCTATTCGCCAAATCACCACTAATAATCTTGTTTCTGTTGAGTTTGACCCCTTTGGTTTGTCCGTGAAAGACTATCGGACCAAGGCCGAGATCGCTCGATTCAATAGCTCCGGTGATTTATATTCTCTCCATGGTGTTCCGGCCACTGCTCCTCCAACATCTATGGCAGCCTCTGTTGATCTGTGGCACCAACGTCTCGGCCATCCTAATAAAAATGTGTTGTCCACACTTTTTAGTGATTTTTCAATACCTCGTCATAGAGACACTCATAATTCTTCTATGTGTCAATCATGTCAATTGGGCAAACATGTTCGCCTTCCCTTTAGTTCCTCTCAATCCTCTAGTACTTTTCCTTTTGAATTATTTCATTGTGATCTCTAGACATCACCAATAGAAAGTATATCTGGTTTTAAGTATTATCTCGTGATTTTTGATGATTTTACTCATTATGTTTGGACTTTCCTTTACGCAACAAATCCGACGTTCATAATATATTCCTTAACTTTCAGCGCTATGTCTCGGTCCACTTTTTCCTCCCTATAAGATTTATACAATGTGATAATGGTCGTGAATTTGACAACTTTAAAAATCGAAATTTCTTTCTACAACATGGAATTCTCTTGCGTTTCTCCTATCCTTATACCTCCCCTCAAAACGGCAAAGCTGAGTGTTCTCTTCGTACTCTTAATGACATCATTCGCACTTTGCTTGTTCACTCTTCTCTGCCTCCGACGTTATGGGCCGAGGCCCTCCACATGGCCACGTATTTGCTCAATATGTATCCATCTAGGGTTTTCTGACGATCACAAGGGTTATCGTTGTCCAGATCTTGTTAGTGGTCGTGTTCATGTGTCTCATCATGTAACATTTGCTGAAATCATTTTCCCTTTTCCGAGCGTCAACAATTAGATCCCAACTCACCCACGCCATCCACTAGTCCCTCTCGTCGCAATCATCTTCCCTTATTTCACCCACCGACCTATCTAGCTAAACCAGCCGCAGTAGCAGATCCTGCCGCCACCACTTATGTCATCACCTCTGACCCGGCAGAGGAAAACACATTACACTCTGACGCGGCAGACCTCGTGTTGCCGCAGTCTTCCCGCCATCTCCCGCGTCTGCTTCCTCCGCTGCTCCAGACGCATCCACCACATCTTCCCCCACTCCTCCTGCTCATGCTATTCTCGTTCAGCTCCTACTAAGGATCATACTATGCGCACACGTGCCAAGTCCGGGTTTCGTTTACCTGCAAAAGATCGTCTCAATCTTCATGCATCTATATCTCCTTCCTCTCTACCCAAATCTTAGAAATCAGCTCTCCTAGATCCGAATTGGGCCGCAGATATGAAAGATGAATATGATGCCCTTCTGCAGAATAACACGTGGCAGTTAGTTCCTTGTCCTTCCAATACAAATATCGTTTCGGGCAAATGGGTTTTTCGCCATAAATTTAATTCTGATGGGAGTCTTGCACGTTATAAGGATCGATGGGTATGTCGTGGTTACTCTCAGCAACATGGCATCCATTATGATGAGACTTTCTCTCCAGTTGTCAAGCCCAGCACTATTCGCACTGTCCTTAGCATCGCCATCTCTTTTTCCTGGCCAATTCATCAACTAGATGTCAAAAATGCTTTTCTTCATGGCTCTCTTCAAGAAACAGTCTATTGACAACAATCTCTTGGCTTCGAACATTCCTTCTATCCTAATCATGTTTGTCTTCTTAACAAATCTCTTTATGGTCTTAAACAAGCACCACGTGCCTGGTTCCAATGCTTTTCTACTTACGCTCAAACCATCAGTTTTACCCCTTCCCGTTCTGACACTTCACTCTTCACCTTTCATCATAACACCAACACTGCTTACCTTCTTTTATATGTTGATGATATTATCCTCACAGCTTCCTCACAACAATTTTTAGATCATATTATCTCTCTTCTTCGCCACGAATTCTCTATGACAGATTTAGGTCTTCTTCATAACTTCTTAGGTATTGTTGTTATCCGTGACTCCTCTGGTCTTTTCTTGTATCAACGTCAGTACACTATGGATCTTATTTCTCGTGCTGGTATGCTTGATTGTCAAACTTCCCGTACCCCTGTTGATACAGGTTCCAAACTCTCTGCCGACGGTGATCCTTTCTCTGATCCTTCTCTTTATCTTAGTCTTACTGGTGCACTTCAGTATCTCACTCTCACTCGTCCTGAAATTTCTTTTGCTGCACAACAAGCTTGTTTATACATGCACGATCCTCGTATTCCACACTACAATCATGTCAAACGTATTCTTCGGTATCTCAAAGGCACACTAGACTTAGATCTTCATATCAACAACTCCTCTCCCACCTCCTTGACAGCTTACTCTGATGCAGACTGGGCTGGTTGTCCAGATACTCGTAGGTCCACATCCGGATTTTGTGTTTTTCTTGGTAACAATTTGGTTTCTTGGTCTTCAAAAAGGCAGGTTACGGTCTCCCGCTCGTCTGCTGAAGCTGAGTACCGCGCTGTGGCTCATGCGGTTGCTGAAACGGTTTGGTTGCGCCAGTTGCTGTCGGAGCTGCACCGTCCTATTGAGCAAGCTACCATTGTTTACTGTGATAATATTTCAGCTGTCTACATGTCAGGGAATCCGGTTCAACACCGTCGCACCAAGCATATTGAGATCGACATTCATTTTGTTCGAGAGAAGGTGGCTCTCGGTCAAGTTCGCGTTCTCCACGTGCCTACTTCTGCTCAGTTCGCTGATATCTTTACTAAAGGCCTAGCGACTACTCCGTTTCAAGACATTCGTTTCAGTCTCAACGTCGTCGAGCCTGCCGTGACACTGCGGGGGGATGTTAGAATACAACTTGTAATAGGATTAGGACTCCTACTCGGTTTGTAATAGGGCTAGGTCAGGTGCAGCTTGGCTCTTATATATACCTCTTGTACTGGCACAATATTGCATCAATAATTATTCAATACAATTCTACGCACCGTGTTCGCGTACGTAGCCTCACCTTTGTTCCAACACCTAGAAGCGCAAAGCAACATGCCATAGTATGCAAGTAGCTAGTTCTCCGCACCAATCTTGTGTCTACAGAAGGACTCTGGTTGGGTGATACCAGCCAATCGACCGGCTACAAACACATAACTAACAAATCTATCCGATGTCTCATTTGAAACTAGCTTATATGTAGTGCACTAGATGATGCACATGTTATAATGCCTATACTGGCTGACTTAGAAAATAAACTCATGATTGCATCGTCGTTGTGTTGTCAAGTTTGTGAACTACATATCCCGGGTCATTTACCATGCCATTAGCAATTTCCCGCTAAATCGCACCGCTAAGATTAAACAATATGTTGCTTTGGACAAAAATACGTATCATTGGTACATAAGTAGAATTCTGGTAGAAGTAAAATTTGGTGTGTTTTGTCTATGAGAACGTGTCTGAAGGGAAGGCACATGGGTCGATAACATCAATATCAAAGATGTGGAGGAGCGCTAACAAATACTCCTATATGTTAGTTGAATGTATGATTCATACTACTATCAATGATTATTAGGTGTATAGGTAGTAGATGCTTTATTTATAAGAGCCTATTTGTATCTAGTATCTTATTTGCAAACGAGTTTATATACGTCGATAATGATGCTCCTATTGTAATGCATTTCGTGGCTAGTCAAGAAAATGAACCCCGTGGGATATGATTGTCATTGCGCTGTATTGTATGTCAATTATGTATCTCTCTCCATTTACCGTGCTGCTTGCAATTTCCTAGTGCCTCGCATGCCCACGAGTAGATGATATTCCATTTTGCACAAGAATATGTATCATGTGTTATACATATGGAATCCATGTAAAAGCGTAGCTCCGTGTCTTTTGGCTTGGAGAGTGTGTTTGAGGAAAAGGAAAATGTGTCAAGAAAATCGATACCATATATGAGAAGGAGCACTGAAAAATATTTATATATTAGTGGAATGTATGGTTCGCACTGTGAACGACAATTAGGTGTATGAGGGGAGTAAAACCGCAGAAAGTGATACTAGCTCCACTGCTCAAGTGTATTCTCTTTTGTTAGCAGGCATCAAGGTAATTTATGTGAGACACATGCATAGCACAAATAAAAGACACTCCCTCCGTTCCTAAATAATTGTCTTTCTAGAGATTTCAACAAGTGACTACACACGGAGCAAAATGAGTGAATCTACACTTTAAAACATGTCTACATACATCCGTATGTTGTAGTCCATTTGAGATGGCTAGAAAGACAAATATTTGGAAACGGAGGGAGTAGTATAAATAGAAGTTCATTTTGATTAGGCCAGCACACTCTTCTTAAATATGATTTTTTTTTTTTTTGGTACCATACTCTTATAACTTGGATACCCCTATTGGATAAAGGCACGTTATGATTTAGCATGCAACCTGCTAACCCATGCAATTACAAATAAACAAGTCTTCTTCAATATGTACAAGTCCTAGGGGGAATATGAATCACAACCGGATAGAATGGACGATGAAGTTTCAGTCTCAAAGAAAGAAGGTCGCCCTTGTTTGCGGGAGCCTCATCTCCTACTGCATGACGTCCATGGCACTGCAGACAACGTTTCTTGTACAGAAATGATACTTGATCGCCATATCAGTCTCGTGTTCACGAGGTTTGATGGTGATGTATACTTCCCAATGCCTTCAATGTCTACAAGCAATGAAACAGCCCAAGGCGAACGGCAATATAGTATACAACGAAATGCTAAGGCTGACGACATAGACCAACAATGCCAGAGGAGGAACTCCGTATAAATATACAGGGAAGATCCAGATCCTCTGCTATCGTGATGCAATAAGTAAGGTAGATGGCAAGGACTCGGTCAGATGTACATATATGAAGGCATAGAACAAACTCGTTCGAGTAACAGTACAAATGTTCAATACTTCACGGGTACAAAAACAACAACAAAAAAACAACAAAGCAGCTAGTGCTTATTGTAACTTTCTGCCGCAAGCTCGGCATTATGTAAAGCCTCGTTTTGCTAGCTCGGGTTTAAATCAAGCCGTGTTTCGATCATCACGAAGTCGGTCGGTTACAAACTGATGGCAGGGAACTCACATCCAATGCCTAGTTTACAAAGGTACTAGGACCACCTCTTGCTAAGTAGTTTTGATACTGTTAGGTCCGTATCACCGAATCCATCCATGACGGCCTTCGCGGAGTGAAATTCTGCTCTAGCAGTTAGGCTGGGAAGGGCAGACAGAAGTAAGATAACAAGCAACATAATTCAGTACTGACTACTGAAGATGAAATCAGTCACCTGCTTCGGACAACTATGCACGGCATGCCAATGCGCTCAGCTGCGATGACGCTGGGTTGGCTACCTGCTACAAGGATGCAGTTTTGCACATCGCATCCCACATATTCGGCCCCAGCTCGCAGCGTGGCTATTATCTTCTCGGAACTGAGTCATGATTGAACAGTGAATTCCAGATATATTACTCCAGTGCAAGAAAATAATGCTTAATCCGCGGATAGTATTAACCTTTTAGATGCTGTGTTAATGTCAACGCTGAGTTTTAGAAGTGATGCAACCTCTTCTGCTATCCTCTGTTTCTCTGCAGAAGCTGTCACAACCCAGCATATGGAAATAAGTTTGGATGGCACTAGCGCTGCTAACTAGAAACAAGAATGCAATTGCTCTAATTAGTAAATGCTCACCAGCCTTTTGTACTTCCTTGGTAAGTTGTTCATCCAAACTGGAGGCAACTCCTTCACCAAGAACAAGCTGCCCATAAAGGCTTCTTTCAACCTCCTCTTTTCCAACAATGTTTATTTTTGACGTTCTCTCAGGGCCTAACTTTTCAACTATTGATCTGCAGTGCGAAAAGAAATCCACAAACAGTGTTTACTGGATATCATTACCATGAACACAGTGCCAAGCTTACTTTGAAACAAATGCAAGTGTTGACATGGAAAACAATTCTCCCCAAAAAAGAGATATAACAAAAGAGCAAGTAAACATTACACCAAACCTTGAAATCTTCTCTCCATTTCTGCTATACGTTGCCAATATGGCTACAGGCACACCCTCACTAAGTGCATCATCGATGAACCTTCAAATTATTTTCATACACAATATCAGACATCAGGTAACTTAACGTCAAGGAAAGAGTCATTCATAGAGCAAACACAAGGCACATAAAAGAGACAATAACTGCACAAATGAATACATAACATAGTAGTAGGGACAGAAATTATTTATTGACATTAAAGCATGCTGAATGGGTAAGAACATGCAGAAACTTTTGAGTATATGTGTTATGACTACGATCCCTTATTGCATATAACAGCAAACTCCTCACACACGATGCAATTTATTTATCCAATGACGGAATTTTGCAAGGCGGAAAAAGAGCTCATGGCTTCTTACAGTTAATTTGTGATATCCTGAAAGTGCTCATCAATCATAACTCAAACTCTCTTGGAACTCTTTCTCTAGAAGGGTTTGCAACAAATATAGATACACAGGAAACAGTAAACATACTTCTCAACTCCAGGACGCAGTGGTAAGTCATCAGAAGCAGAGAGCTTTTCCAAAGCTTTCAACTATGAGAAGAATAAACCGATTAGCCTTTTAGTCTGATGTGTAAAACTAAACTCATAAATTGGTTCAAAATCAAACTGTAAATTAGATCATGAAATGACAGAAACCCTTTAGCCATTTCGGTCTCGGGTGTAAAATTAAACTCATATATATTCAAGAATCGTAAATTAGAAAGAAAACATAACACGGAGTGCATTGAACAGGAAATAAGTACTTTAACCCTGTTTTAAGGGTATTATACAAATCCAGTGCCTCCTGGAGTCCCAGTTGTAACATGTAAATATCTGTTTGCTACCCACCTTCCTTAGCAGAACTAAGGATAATATTCCCATGACAATGATGATATTGACTGAATACAGTTAGTTCTAAACATGAAACGAGGTGAATCACATTTGCAAATTTTAGTGGGAATCAGGATAGTAGCCTATGATCAAAATTTTAATACCAGGCTGGTGATATTTCTAGATGATAATGCATAGAGTAAAGCTGCTAAAGAATGGTTGGTAAAATATATATCTACCTTCTCACGAAGAACATGCATAGAGTAAAGCTGCTAAAGAATGGTTGGTAAAAGTATATATCTACCTTCTCACGAAGAACACTTTTTGTAAATGACCCTTTCTCACTGGTTGGCAGAGATGTAGGCCAGCCAATCTGCATCAAATTGGGAGAAAGGTGGAGATGAGTATGCATTTATTTCCAATGTTTCCATCCATCAGAAAATGTAATTAGTCAGGTCCACAATACTATGTTACAATATGAACAGTTATGTTGTACAGGAGAAATAAATAAATAAACAGTCCTATTTAACCAAGTAGGGAAGTTGGGAGAAGAAACAGAGGGTACCCTGTCAAAGAACAGCACCAGCATCCTTTCCTCGTCACCACTAGATTTCCTAGAAAACTATGAAGGTTTAGGAAAATAAATAAAAATATGGATAAAATGGGGACAAATTCACATGCAGCCTAGTCCAAACATGTTTATAAAGGAGTGGATAATAATCACTAGAAGCCACAGAATGGAACAAATAGAAGAGGGAAATATTAAAATTAGTGATGTCAATGGTCAACCTGTGATACTCAGGTTCTATGAGGCTGAAGAATTCAATACGCACCTCACTAAATCAGCATATATTGGCTCTGTCCAATTCGCACAATCCAAGCCAAGATTTTGAAATGCTGATGGAAAAAAATGTTGGATAGCGTTAAAACAAGATGGCCAGTAAGAACGACACAAACTTGCCCTTGCAAGATTTCTATTGTGTTAAACTCCTAGTCATACAGGTTTGATTCTACAGAGAACAGTTTTTGAGTAGGCAAATACTGCACGCTAATGCTGCCACATTGTCTACTCATTTCATGTTTTCCACTTAAATGTTGGCATGGCATAGGCTAGAGAAAATGAAGTATCAAACAAATTGAATAGTACTACTTGGTAAGGGCGTAAAGCAAAGATGTATATTTACATTGTCCGCACCTACATTGAAAGCTTGGCGGTAGCCGAAGCGGTAGACATCTGCAAGAACTCTGGAAGAAGATAGAAACACAGTATTCAATCAAAAAGCACAAAAGGGACATACAGATTACCAGTACACGTCAGGTAACAACAAACAAGTTATTACTACATGGCACGATAATAGCAAAAGTCAGTACTGGAATACAGCCAAAGTTAGTACCGGAATACCACAAACTGTTTGCTGCCATGAATAGGTGAACCCTACAGGCAACACATTTCCTCAGCAGAATAAAGCTAATGCGAAATTGGTAGTATGTGCACAAATAATGAAACATGGCGCATTTTAAATCGATGTAATACCGCAATCACAGTAACAAGATACGTCGTCGACTTCTAGCCTCAGGAGAACTTGTAACTCCTGCATTTCTCTACATTTACAGAGCAGCTCTACCCCATGATTCCTACTTTATCCCTGTAGCCAGATGACTAGATGGGTAACAGCAACCTCTGCAGCTACAGCAGTACCAGAAACTAGTCATGTGTCCAGAAACTAGTCTTCAATGGCGATAATTCCTGCATTTTTCTACATTTACAGAGCAGTTCTATCCCATAATTCCTGCTCTGTCCCTGTAGCCAGATGACTAGATGAGCAACAGCAATATCTGCAGCTACAGAAACTGAATCAATATGTAGCAAACTACTAATCTGTGATACAGAGGTTACACTTTTTGGGGATCCAAGGAGTGTTAGAATCCAAGAGCCAATCAGCAAAAAGGCAGGATTTTTGGCGGTCCTGACCCTTCCACTTCGAGAAGCACGGCGAGCCCCGGCTCGGCGGAGCCTCCCGATGGCGGGGAGGAGCACCGGAGTGGCATCGGCCGGAGACGGCGGGCTGAGCTCGGGGAGGCGGCCGCGCGGAGAGGGAGCCGGGTGGCGCTGGAGGAGGCGTGGAAGGAGGAAGGGGTCTTCCCGGGGTCCGTCGGGGGCGACGCCCGGAGCATGAGGCATCGGGCGGCGGCGGCGGCGGCCATGGCGGCGGAGGTGCGAGGCGAGGCGAGCTACCTGACGTGGAGATATTTGTTCGGTCGGACACTGGACATGTGGACCCAACGTCAAGTGGAAGATATGCTCCAACTGAATTCCATTTCCTTTTTTTTCTTCTTCTTAGAGATATATGGTCAAATAGTTTGAAATGTGTTCAAATTTCGAATACAAAAGCTAATTTTATTTGTGTTTCCAAATTTTCAGATAACAGGCTCTACATCACAGCTAACCGAAGACAATTAAACACAATAAGAGTCGCTACAAGAGCGAGTAACCGCGATGTCCACGTTCCTTTTTACTGTGCCAGAGATAGAAAAAAGAAAACATGAGACGGATACACAACAGATCGAAAGCACTTGGCAAGACCTAGCCCGGGCTATCGGCACGACCCCCATCTCTTTGACGCCGCCACCGCCTCCTCTCCTCGCCCTCGATTCTCCTCGCGCCGCCACCGTCGTTCTGCCTCCGCGTCTGCTCCGAGCCCCTCCTCTTCCCTGTGCCGCCGGCCTCCTCCTTTGCGTATCTCCTCGCCAGTCGTCGCTGCAAGTCTGCGCCTCCCCACGGCCCAGACAGCAAGGCGGGCGGGCGGCACCGCGAGGTCTCGTCCCGAGGAAGCCGCAGTAGGACGAGCACAATCCGACGAGGTCGATGAGGTCGTCGGCGCCTCCTCCGCTCCGGGATCGAACGGGCTGGTGGACAGCTGCGTGGCTCTACGCCCTCCTCGACCGAGGGCCGCCGCCGTCAACATTGTGTAGGTAGCTCCTTTCCTTTCTCTTCCCTTGTATCTCTTTCCCTTTGTCTCTTCTTCTCTGGCCATGAACATCTCTGAATGTCTGCCTTGCCTTGGTTCTGGCTAGTGCTTATTTTTTTTTCACGTATTCATGACTGAAGAAGCCTCCATACTCATGTACTCCCTCCGTCCCAAAATTCTTGTCTTACATTTTCCTAGATACAGATGTATCTAACACTAAAACATGACTTGATACATCCGTATTTAGACAAATCTAAGACAAGAATTTTGGGACGGAGGGAGTATCTGATTTTGTGTTCTGGACTCTGGTCCTTTCTCTATCATTCATTTTGAACATGTATATGAAGTACTAGCTAGATGTATTAATAGATATATGTTGGACCTATGATTTTGTATTATCTGGATGGAAATTCTTCAGCATGTGTCACTCGTCAGATATTGCTAATGCAGCATGTGGATGGCAAACCTTTATCTGATCTTGCCAATCATCAAATATTTCAGAGTTCCCTGGCTAGTTGTTGCAGTCACAGAAAATGCTTTATGTTAGGGCTGAACTGAAGTTCATTCTTTGCTGCCATGTGTCACTGAAACTTAGCAGCAACCATGGAGCAAGCTGCTCAATTGAACTCATTATATGCATTTGCTAGGCCTCATCTTGTAGGACTTGCGTGAAGAAACAGTACCTGAAAGAAACATGCCAATTTGACTATGTATGTGTCCTCTTATTTATTTATTTAGTGCCTCAACTGTTCGTACATCCTTGAAGATGTATGTATTGTTCTTGACTATTGTATGTTCCCTTCCTTAGTTAAACTGAATATCAATGCAAAAAAAAAGTTAAAATGAATATATAGGCATGATTTTTGAAAATTCTGTCCTGACCGAACTCTATGCGTGTACAATATTATGTTTAATTGTACTGTTGTATGTATGTGTATCTGCATTGTATGAGATGTGATGGTTGTTGTACTTAGGCCTAGTCTTCCGCCTGATCACGCCATCCACTCCCTGCATGTAGGGAGTCAGGCTTCGTGCTGCTGTGTATATGTAACAGACTGCTCAATGGAATAGATGCGAGACTCATTCCACCATTCATCTTGGTAATCAGAGCTCAGGCCTCTCCCTTCCCATGTCGACCAGCCCTCCCCCCTCTCCCGTCGACGGCGACCTCGGCCAAACCCCCTCTGCCGACGCCGGCGGCCTCAGCCACAACCCTTCTGCCGACAATCTCGCCGCCCCAGCCGCCGCCTCTGAGCGCCCACGCGCGTCGCTCACCCCGGATCTCTCCAACTCCGGCGGCCTGCCTCTCGCTACGTCCCCACCCCAACCCCATTCCCCCGATCCCTCTCTCTGTGCCCACCACCACTCCACCTCCCGGCGGCCTTCCTCCGAGCATCGCCGGGGTCATCGACTTCAAGTTGGCCCTGGATGGGACCAACTTCACTCGCTGGCGCAACTACTTCAACCTCCTCTTCGCGCGGTACCACGCGGAAATGCACGTGCAGGTCGGCGCCGCGGCGCGCCTCTCCAGTCCACAGTGGCGCGACGACGACAACACTATCCGCCTCTGGTTCTTCTCCACGATCAAAGGTGATCTCCTCGACCTCGTCGCCCCGCCCGACTCCACTGCTTTCACCATTTGGCAGCGTCTTCACGAGTACTTCCTCGCCAATGAGGCCGAGCATGCGATGCACCTCGGCCAGGAGTTCCGGGCGTGCGCCCGCGGTGACCTCACCATCAATGAGTACTGTCGCCGCCTCCAGGGCATCGCCGCCGCCCTCGCTGACGTCCGGGAGCCGGTCACCGACCGCACCCTGACCCTCGATGGCGTCGGCAAGAAGTTCAAACTGCCGGCCGCCATCATCCAGTCCACCGTGCCGCTGCCCACGTTCGCCCAGCGCGGTCGCGCTTGGTCTCGCCGAGCTCGCCATCGACAAGCGCGCGCACCGAAGCGCGCAGGTGCTAGCCATGCTCCCGACGACGCCAGGGCGCCGACGGGCGGACGCGATGGCGGCCCTCTGGCGGCGGTCCTCCGCATGGCGGCAACGGCGGCCGTGGCGGTCCTCCGGCGGCAACGGCGGTGGCAACGCAGGCGTGGCGGCCGTGGGCGGGTCGCGCGATCCCGCTGGCGGTGGCCGCGGACCGTAGTCGTGGTTGGGCTACTTCGCTCCCATGGGCATGCTGTTCCCGCCGCCGCGCTCTCCGTGGATTCCACCCAACTCTGCGGGCATCCTCGGCCCGCGTCTGGGAGCGCCCCATCACGCCTATTCCGCGTACACGACTGCTCCGATCCTGCCTCCACCACCTCCGTACGCTGCTGCCTCGCCCTACTCGTGGGATGCGACCGCAATGTTCCACGGCGCGCCAAGCCAGGGGCATGGCTACCCGCCTCAGGCCGATTGGATCATGGACACTGGCGCGTCCTCTCATGTCACCGGTGATCCAGGTACCTTGCTCGAGTCTCATTCCCTTTTAGCGCATAATACTCGTCATATCATCGTCGGTAATGGGGCTCGTCTCCCTGTCGTCGCCATCGGTAACACTCGCCTCCCTCCTCGCCCTTTCTATCTTACTCATATTCTTCTATCTCCCAATGTTGTGCAAAACCTTATCTCTGTACGCAAGTTTACACGTGATAATCTTGTTTCCGTGGAGTTTGATCCCGTTGGCTTTTCCGTGAAGGATCTTCACACCAAGGAGGTTCTTCTGAGGTCCAATAGTGGTGACGACCTCTACCACTTCTCCGGTGACCATGGCGGCACTACATCAGCGGCGTGTGCACTTGCGATTTCGGATCTTTGGCATAAACGGCTCGGGCACCTGGGCTCTTCTTCTGTAGCTCATTTCCCTTTCGATGTTTCATCCAAATGTAATAAACCTCCCAAGTCTCCCACATGTATTGCTTGTCAACAGGGCAAACACACCCGCCTCCCCTTCTCCACCTCGAAAACATATACCACTGCCCCATTTCAGCTTTTGCATTGTGACTTGTGGACTTCTCCAATTGTTAGTTTTTCGGGCTACAAATATTACCTTGTTATTTTGGATGATTATACTCATTACTCTTGGACCTTTCCTCTCCGTGCTAAATCTGATACATGTGCCACTTTGCAGCGTTTCTTTGCGTTTATCCTTACTTAATTTCATGTGCTTGTGCAATGTTTGCAGTGTGACAATGACCGTGAATTTCTCACCACTAACCTCCGAGAGTTCTTCTCTACTAACGGCATCGTTTTCCGTCTCACGTGCCCGCACACATCTCCCCAAAACGGCAAGGCTGAATGGTTCATCCGTACCACCAACGACGTCATCTGCATGCTCCTCTTCCAAGCACGCCTATGTAACACCCCGGATACAACTTTCCATATTCGTAACTCCGACTCTTGCCCTTTCCGGAGATGTGATTTATTATTTCCTTCGTGGTTGGGTTTTGTCGGTTGTTTTGTATTTTGTTCTTGTTCTGCATCTCATCTCATGGCATCATCTGCATTTCATCCGCATGTTTTTCAAAACTTACATCCGTTCGTGTTCCGTCAGTTCTCTCCGTTGTCCGTTCGAGTCCGGATACACTCGCACGCTACCGCTGCACCTCAAATATTATTTTCTAAGTGGCATAATAATGTTCTCGGAATGGGTTGCAACTTGTCATGCGGTCTTATTATAGTGTAGACAGGCCGCCTGCCAAGTTTCGTCGCATTCGGAGTCCGTTTGATAGCCCAACCGTTAAACCTACTACCGCGATATAGCCGGTATATTCGTCGGACGTTTTCGGTCTCCGGAAACAGATGCCGGGTCGCTCTGTTCCTCTCTCTTCTCAGCCCGAGGCATTCTACACAGCCCACCTAACCCCCCTCTTTTTCCTGATCGTCGGATCGCGATCCGAAGGTCCCGAAACCCCCTCCTAACCCCTCAAACCCTAGCCCTACCTATAAATGGAAGCCCCCCCTTCCATTTTTGGCAGCAGCCAACCCCCTCCTAAAATTCGCGCCACCAACCTCAATTCCGCAGCCAGCCGCGCTCCTCCTCCGTTTTCGCGCGGCCACCTCCTCGGCGCCACTTGGCGAAGTCGCCATTAGGGCGCCGCGCCAGACGCCGCCCGGGCCAACCGGCGCGCCATGTGGCTCGCCACGTCGTCCCGCAGCCCTCCTCCACCGCGGCCTCCGCAGCCCACGGCCGGCCGCAGCCGGGCGAACTGGGCCCCGGCGCCCTAAAGAGCCCGTTCGACGCGCGCCTCCCGAGCTTCCCGATCCAGCGGGATCGAGAGGAGCCGAGCTCTGGACCCCGCCGCCGACCGCCCGTCGCGGTGCCCGCCGCCAGTAAGCCCCGCCGAGCCAGGCGAGCAGCGCCGTCCGGCTTCCTCCTCTCTCCCCGTCGTCTCTCTCTCTCTCACGTCGTCTCTCTTCTCCTCGCAGCCGCCGCCGCCATGGCCTTCGTCGCCGCCGAGGCTCCCTGCCGCCGCCGTCGCCGGAACGGAGCCACCGCGTCCAGATCCGCCCGGATCCGGCCGGGGCCGCCGCCCCATGGCCTCCTCCGGCCTCGCCGGAGCACCTCTTTCCTCCGCCGCCGCCATGCCTCGCCTCGGCCTCGTGCAAGGTCGGGGACGAGCTCCCTTGCGCGTGGGCCTCGTGGCCCATCCCCGCACCCGGCCCAGCAGCGCCAGGCCGCCGGCCTGCCCCTCCTCCTTCCACCCCCCCGACCGGGCCTTGGCCCATGGGTGAGGCCACCCCCAGCGCCTCTCCTTTTGTTTTTTTTTTCAGTTGGGCCAGCCTGCAGTTTCGGCCCGATAGCATTTTTTTTTCCAGATTTGTGATTATAGCATTATCCGGTGATTTTCAGTTTTACAGATTGGACCCTAAACTTCATGCATTTAATAACTCATTAACCGTGCATCGGATTAAAATGATTTTAACATGTAAAATTCTTAGAATTTTGTGTAGATTAATATTTTGCCACTTTCATCCCATGTTAAAATGTTTAACTTGCTGTTTATTTAAATTTGCTAATATGCCATGTTACAAATGCTTTAATTCATAACTAAATAACCGTAACTCCGTTTTAAATAAACTTTATATGTAAATGGGGTGGAAAAATGCCTAGATTAACATGGTCCACTTTATGTTGCTGTTTAACAACTCTAAAATTGTGTTTAGGGCAGATCAGGACCGAATCTAAAATATTGCTCATGAGGATTTTCCGAATTGTTGTTTCTTATTTCCGGCCTCATTTAAACTTGCCTAAATAGTTAGTTTAATTATGCTCCACCTCTTGCCATGTTTAACAACATTTAATATTGTTGTGTACCTAACCGAGAGAGAACTAAATAAGTGTTGTGGTGTTCCGTCAATAGGCAACCCGTTGCATATTGAGCTCCACTTAATTTGTAATATTGTTTGTTGCATATTGCCATGCCATGCTATTTAAAGCGGACATGCATCATATTTGGTTGTGCATCATGCCATGTTTATGTTTGTGTGTTTACTATGTTGTTTGTTTGTTTCCGGTTTGCTTCTCTCGTTAGCTTCGGTTCCGTTCCGGAGTTGTGAGGATTCATTCGACTACGTCCGTTTGTCTTCTTCATGGATTCGTTCTTCTTCCTTGCGGGATTTCAGGCAAGATGACCATACCCTCGAAATCACTTCTATCTTTGCTTGCTAGATGCTCGCTCTTTTGCTATGCCTATGCTACGATGCCTACCACTTGCTATATCATGCCACCCACATTGCCATGTCAAACCTCTAACCATCCTTTCCTAGCAAACCGTTGTTTGGCTATGTTACCGCTTTGCTCAGCCCTCTTATAGCGTTGTTAGTTGCGGTGAAGATGAAGTTTGTTCCTTGTTGGAACATGGAGATGTTGTTCCTTGTTGGAACATGTTTACTTGTTGGGATATCACAATATATCTTATTTAATTAATGCATCTATATACTTGGTAAAGGGTGGAAGGCTCGGCCTTATGCAGTGTTTTGTTCCACTCTTGCCGCCTAGTTTCCGTCATATCGGTGTTATGTTCCCGGATTTTTGCGTCCCTAACGCGGTCGGGTGATTTATGGGACCCCTTGACAGTTCGCTTTGAATAAGACTTTTCCAGCAAGGCCCAACATTGGTTCTACATTTGCCTCACCTATTACCTTTTTCCCTTGGGAGTCGCTCTTAAGGGTCATCTTCATTTAGCCCCGGGCCAATGCTTGTCTAAGTGTTGGTCCAAACTAGAGTCTTGTGCAGCGCCACCTCAAGGAAACTTGAGGGCTGGTTTTAGTTGTATGGACTGCTCATCCGGTCGTGGCTCAGGGACGAGATCTGTGCGGCTACTACTGGGTGTCGACGCACGGGAGGTCTTGCTGGTCTTGTTTTATTGCTGTGAAATGTCTTGTAGCCGGGATTCGAGACTGATCGGTCTTCCGGGAGAAGGTCTATTCTTCGTTGATCGCGAGAGCTTATCATGGGCTAAGTTGGGACACCCTGCAGGGTTTGAACTTTCAAAGCCGTGCCATGTTATGTGGCAGATGGGAATTTGTTAATGTCCGGTTGTAGAAAACCGAAGTTGATCTTAACTAAAATACACCAACGCGTGTGTAACCGTGATGGTCTCTTCTCGGAGTCCGGGAAGTGAACACTGTGTTGGAGTTATGCTTGACGTAAGTAGTTTCAGGATCACTTCTTGATCATAGTTGTTCGACCGTGCTTTTGCCTTCTCTTCTCGCTCTCTTTTGCGTATGTTAGCCACCATATATGCTAGTCGCTTGCTGCAGCTCCTCCTCACTACCTTGCCCTACCTTTAAGCTTAAATAGTCTTGATCTCGCGGGTGTGAGATTGCTGAGTCCCTGTGACTCACAGATACTTCCAAAACCAGTTTGCAGTTGCCGATGAGACCGTGCAGGTGATGCACCCGAGCTCAAGGAGGAGCTCGATGAAGATCTTGTTCTTTGCGTTGTTTCGTTTCAGTTGATCAGTAGTGGAGCCAGTTGGGACGATCGGGGATCTGTGTAGCTTTGGGGTAGTCTTCTTTTATTTTGGTTCCGTAGTCGGACCTTGATTGTACTGTATGATGTATTGTTTTACCCATGTATTGTGTGAAGTGGCGATTGTAAGCCAACTATGTATCTCTTTTCCTTATGTATTACATGGGTTGTGTGAAGATTACCTCACTTGCGACATTGCTTTCAATGCGGTTATGCCTCTAAGTCGTGCTTCGACACGTGGGAGATATAGCCGCATCCGGCGTGACAAGTTGGTAATCGAGCCTTCCCGACTTAGGAGCCCCTACTTGATTGTTTCTTTGGCGTTGTTGAGTCTAGATTGGAAAATGTTTTGAGTCTTAGGATTATATATATCGAGAGTAGGATTCTTTTTACTCCTCGGTCCCTTCGTCGCTCTGGTAAGGTATCGACGTAGAGTTTTGACTCTTCTCTTCTCAAATTTCACTAAAAAATTTTTAGGATCACGTGGGTATCTTGGAATCGTTCGATGGTTTTGTGACGAGAACATTGTTCTTGGTGCCTCGACATTTAGGGGTTGTGGCGGTGTCCCGGGGAGTTGAGCTCCGAGGTGTTGTCGTCACAATTTTATCGTTGCGATTCGGAATACTGAGTTTTGCCGACATCGAAATCTCTTTTGTGCAGTTGTTGGTGAGATAACCCTGATAGCCCAGTACTGTGGCGAGTGCGGGAGTATTGCCATGACTTGTATAACAGATGTTTTTGAAGGTCGAGGTACACGATTTCGAGGATTTCTTGGTTATGTGTTGACGGATGGATACACTGGATCTAGGTATTGTTAGTTTGGGTGATATATTTTGTGTCCCTGTATCCCCAACACCAGATTGCATAACCAGAAAGTTTCGGGAGTTTATAGGTGGGGATTCTAGTAGCTACGGGATATTCTTTCCGACAGATGTATGATTTGAGATTGGGGTTCAACGTCTAGTGGTCCGCCCATTCACGGTCGATTTACAGTGGTCGCGAGGCGTCTTAAAGAATCCTTGGCTATGCTGATTCGGGACGTCTTGTTTGTCATTCGTGACGTCCGCTATCGTCGTGTCCGTGTGGGCCCCACCACGAACACTTTGGGCGAAATCTCTATCATGTGTTTGTTCCGGCTCATTCTTGAAGCCAGTCCTTTGTTTTTGTTTTGTTTTGTGGTATTCGAGTTGCTTCAATGTCAAGTGTTGATTCCATACCTTTCCTAATTGGTGTTCTCATATTGCTATGTGAATACTAATCCTTTTGATCACTGAGCTTGTCATGTTAATTCTTTTCCAACCGGCGTGCTTCTCTTCAAGTGAATCCGATCATTCCAACATTCGCAAGATCAATTCTAAGCTTTTTTCTCAACGGTGTTCGTTTCATCCGACCCAAGTTGTTTTGATTTCCCGCCCTCCCACCCTTTTTTCTTCAAGGACTCAGATTTCTTAATCAAGTATCCATTTTTATTGAGTGAAGTTTCTTCATTCTTTTCCTTTAATGTTTTATCCGGGGATTTCTCATGAAGACGCTAAGGAAGCTTTAATCTTATCATTGTTCCATTCTAATTTTCTTCTCCGGCGGACTCAAGTCAAGTTTTCAGTGTTGACCGTATTCTTTTCTTCGTTTCAAATGCTTTCTCATGCCGGTGCACCTCTTAATCATCCACTTCTCGCTATTCAATTGTTCCGGAGTGTTGAAGATATCTCAGAAGATTCTAGTTTCCATTCTCAATTCACTCAAGTTCTTTTGAGGATGCTATCTCATTCAAGCCATTTAACTCTACCGGTGCAATATCTATTTCAAACAATTGTTCAACGGTGGTTCTTTTGAGTGGGCCCTAACCCACAGGTCTTTTCCCAGGATCTTACCTAACTCTTCTAATTTTTCAAGAGCTATTCCCAAATTCATTGCAAAGTTTGACGTAAGAATGAGTTATCATCAGTCAAATGTTTTTCTCCAACAGCTTTCACATTCTTTTCATTGTTGGTTCAACCTTCCTAATTTTCATTCCGGAGTGCTTCAATAATTCATGGTGATGTTCTCGTCGTCATTCTCGAATTTTGAAGACCGAAGAAGAGTTTCTCTTAAATCTTGCTCTATTCACTTCAAGATTCATGGTTCTAGCTTCGTGACATCTTCTCATAATTATTTTCGATTGTGAGAATTCTTTTCACCCACCCGGAGCATTTCAGGAGTCTTTTCAGTTTGATTCTTCGGAGCCCATCATCTTAGAATTATTCATTCAAGCGTTCAACTCTTGTTTTCCAAATCTCACCGGTGCATCGTCGAAATATCCTCTAATCAGTTCATGATCTCTTCGTTCTAATGTATCTAAATCTTGTCAAGCATCTTTATTCGTTTTACAATTCTTCCCGGTGAATTGTGCCTTTGCTACGTTCATTCTCAATTCTTACGGTGGTTTGTTCAAGATTTCACTTCCGTCATTATCATATCAATTCATTTGTCGTTTCCAAATCCCACCGATGGTTCCATCAATACCTTCTCAAGTTTGCGCTATATCTCTATTTGTAATCATTTTTTTTTCAACGGGAATAAGTAGTGTGCCAAATCCGTTGCTTGTCATCAATCTAAATTGGTGAAGGATAAGCATAACGTAATCCTTGTTCTTGTTTCATCCAAGTGATCTAGTTTCTTCTTTCCAGAGTTGTCCATCTCTTCTTTCCGGGGTTTGTTCATCATATCACATTCTCGGTTCGAGATGCTTCATCTTTTCTTTCCGGAGTTCCAAGCTCTAGCAATTATATCACCACGGAGATCCATCTAAATCATTGCAAGGCTTCACCTTGTGTTTTCAACTTCTCTTTCTTTCTATCACCCTTTTGGTTACCGGAGTTTATCATGGAGGTTCTACATGGTGGTTCGTCATGGATTCCTTTCATTCTTCAATTGGTCTTCAAGATTTCTCTCGGATTTATGATCCGCCAAGCTATACTCAAAATTGAACATGGTGCTCAACACATGTTTTGTTTTGAGGAGTTCAAGCATTCTTCTTCTTGCATTCCGGAGTGCAATTCTTTCTATCATTATCTTTTGAGGTGGTGTTATGTCATTCTCGACAATTTGAGTTCGTGTTTCATGATTCACATGTTGTCAAGAATGAGGTATTTTAAATCCATCAATCTCTTCATTGGACTTATCTTGGGCTATATTTCACCAAAAGCTTTCCCTAAGGTTTGTTGCTAATAATAGTGCTTATTAATGACCCAAGTTCTTCATTTGTCCTCCCGGTGAAATAAGTTTCTCGTCTCCTTGTTGATATCAATCCAATCGTTTGTTTCCGTTGGTGGCAGAAGCTCACCTCATAATGTGGAGATGTTTCCATAAGCCCACTACAAGCTTATTCATTTCGTTGTTGGTTTTCCAACAACTCCGTTCAATTTTTCTTTGCAAGGATGCTTTCCAAACTCATTTGTGGTAGAAGTTGTCATTTTCTTCTCCATTCCTTTATTCCAACGACCTATCTTCAATTTTTCTTCCGGAGGCATTGTGATGTTGCACTCTTCGACCCATCATTTTTCTTTTGTCAAGTTCATGTTCTTTTTCTTGCTTATCCATTTAACCGGAGTGTCATGTTTTCATTCGAGTTCTCTCATCTTATCAAGTTTTGCCTGCTTCCTCAACCGGAGAGCTGTCTGAAATCTTTCTTACCCCTTGTGCCACTCTTTCATTAGTTCCGAAGGCAGTATGTTGTTGATTTCATCAAGTATCATCCCATCTTCTCAAGTTCATGTTATATTCCTTCCATGTTCAATCGGAGTGCTGCCCGAATTCTTCCTCTCTCACCTTGTTTTAAACGGAGTGGTTTCGAATTCTATCTTGTCCATTAAACTCTTGATTCATGCCTTTTCAACCTTCAAGTATCGTAATGTTCCTTGTTCCTCTTTTCTAACGGATTGTTTTCAACCTTGTTCATCTTCGTTGTGTTCTTTCTTTCATTTTGCTCAACCTCTCAAGGTTCTTTGGTTTCACTCGTTTGTCAAAGAAGCAACTTAGTTTTACCTCTCATCTTCCTCGTCTTTTTCCCTCCGGTGCCATCCTAGATCTCGGGACGAGATCCTCTCGTAGTGGTGGAGTGTTGTAACACCCCGGATACAACTTTCCATATTCGTAACTCCGACTCTTGCCCTTTCCGGAGATGTGATTTATGTTGGGTAACGTAGTAATTTCAAAAATTTCCTACGATCACGCAAGACCATGGTGATGGCATAGCAACGAGAGGGGAGAGTGTCCGTCCACGTACCCTCGTAGACCGAAAGCGGAAGCGTTATATTAACGCGGTTGATGTAGTCGTACGTCTTCACGATCCGACCGATCCAAGCACCGTTACTCCGGCACCTCCGAGTTCTTGGCACACGTTCAGCTCGATGGCGATCCCGGGCTCCGATCCAGCAAAGCGTCGGGAAGGAGTTCCGTCAAGACGACGGCGTGGTGACGATCTTGATGTTCTACCGTCGCAGGCTTCGCCTAAGCACTGCTACAATATGACCGAGGTGGAATATGGTGGAGGGGGCACCGCACACGGCTAAGGAACGATCCGTAGATCAACTTGTGTGTTCTAGGGTGCCCCCTGCCCCGTATATAAAGGAGCAAGGGGAGGGCCGGCCAGCCTTGGGGCGCACCAAGGAGGGGGGAGTCCTCCTCCTAGTAGGAGTAGGACTCCCTTCCTAGTCCTACTAGGAAGAGGGAAGGGGAAGGAAGAGAGGAGAGGGAGAGGAAGGGGCTCGCCCCCCCTCCTAGTCCAGTCGGACTCCCCATGGAGGGGGCGCACCACCTCCTGGTGCAGCCCTCTCTCCCTCTTGGCCCAATAAGGCCCATAACTTCCCGGGGTTCCGGTAACCCTCCGGCACTCCGGTTTTCTCCGAAACTTCCGGAACCTTTCCGTGTCCGAATATAACCATCCAATATATCAATCTTTATGTCTCGACCATTTCGAGACTCCTCGTCATGTCCGTGATCACATCCGGGACTCGAACTCCTTGGTACATCAAAATACATAAACTCATAATAACCGTCATTGAAACCTTAAGCGTGCGGACCCTACGGTTCGAGAACTATGTAGACATGACCTAGAACTATTCTCGGTCAATAACCAATAGCGGAACCTGGATGCTCATATTGGTTCCTACATATTCTACGAAGATCTTTATCGGTCAAACCGCATAACAACATACGTTGTTCCCTTTGTCATCGGTATGTTACTTTCCCGAGATTCGATCGTCGGTATCCAATACCTAGTTTAATCTCGTTACCGGAAAGTCTCTTTACTCGTTCCGTAATACATCATCTCACAACTAACTCTTTAGTTGCAATGCTTGCAAGGCTTATGTGATGTGTATTACCGAGAAGGCCTAGAGATACCTCTCCGACAATCGGAGTGACAAAACCTAATCTCAAATACGCCAACCCAACAAGTACCTTTGGAGACACCTGTAGTACTCCTTTATAATCACCCGATTCGTTGTGACGTTTGGTAGTACCAAAGTGTTCCTCCGTAAACGGAGTTGCATAATCTCATAGTTACAGGAACATGTATGGGTCATGAAGAAAGCATTAACATACTAAACGATCAACTGTTAAGCTAACGGAATGGGTCATGTCAATCAGATCATTCAACTAATGATGTGACCTTGTTAATCAAATAACAACTCCTTGTTCATGGTTAGGAAACATAACCATCTTTGATTAACAAGCTAGTCAAGTAGAGGCATACTAGTGACATACTGTTTGTCTATATATTCACACATGTATTATGTTTCCGGTTAATACAATTCTAGCATGAATAATAAACATTTATCATGATATAAGGAAATAAATAATAACTTTTATTATTGCCTCTAGGGCATATTTCCTTCAGTCTCCCACTTGCACTAGAGTCAATAATCTAGTTCACATCATCATGTGATTCAACACCAATATTCACATCTGTATGTGATTAATACCCATAGTTCACATCGTCATGTGACCAACACCCAAAGGGTTTACTAGAGTCAATAATCTAGTTCACATCGCTATGTGATTAACACCCAAAGAGTACTAAGGTATGATCATGTTTTGCTCGTGAGAGAAGCTTAGTCAATGGGTCTGTCACATTCGAGCCGTATCTATTTTGCAAATATTCTATGTCTACAATGCTCGCACGGAGCTACTCTAGCTAATTGCTCCCACTTTCAATATGTATCCAGATTGAGACTTAGAGTCATCTGGATCAGTGTAAAATGCTTGCATCGATGTAACTCTTTACGACGGGCTTTTTACACCTCCATAATCGAGAAATATTTCCTTAGTCCTCACTAAGGATGTTCTTGACCAATGTCAAGTGACCTACTCCTAGATCACCATTGTACTCCTTGCCAAATTCAGAGCAAGGTATACAATAGGTGCAGTACATAGCATAGCATACTTTATAGAACCTATGGTGAGGCATAGGAATGACTTTCATTCTCTTTTCTATTTTCCGCCGTGGTCGGGATTTGAGTCTTACTCAATTTCACACCTTTGCAACACAGGCAAGAACTTTTCTTTGACTGTTCCATTTTGAACTACTTCAAAATCTTGACAAGGTATATATTTATTGAAAAAACTTATCAAGCGTCTTGATCTATCTCTATAGATCTTGATGCTCAATATGTAAGCAGCTTCAACGAGGTCTTTCTTTGGAAAAAAAACTCCTTTCAAACACTCCTTTATGCTTTGCAGAATAATTCTACATTATTTCCGATCAACAATATGTCAATCACATATACTTATCAGAAAGGCTGTAGTGCTCCCACTCACTTTCTTGTAAATACAGGCTTCTCCAAAAGTCTGTATAAAACTATATGCTTTGATCACACTATCAAAGCGTTTATTCCAACTCCGAGAGGCTTGCACCAGACCATAAATTGATCGTTGGAGCTTGCACACTTTGTTAGCACCTTTGGATCGACAAAACCTTCTGTTTGCATCATATACAACTCTTCTTTAATAAATCCATTAAAGAATGTAGTTTTGACATCCATTTGCCAGATTTCATAAAATGTGGCAATTGCTAACATGATTCGGACAGACTTAAGCATCGCTTCTGCTTGAGAAAGTCTCATTGTAGTCAACACCTTGAACTTGTCGAAAACCTTTTTGTGACAAGTCGAGCTTTGTAGATAGTAACACCACTATCGGTGTCCGTCTTCCTCTTGAAGATCCATTTATCTACATGGCTTGCTGATCATCGAGCAAGTCAATCAAAGTCCATACTTTGTTCTCATACATGGATCCTATCTCAGATTTTATGGCCTAAAGCCATTTCGCGGAATCTGGGCTCATCATCGCTTCCTCATAGTTCGTAGGTTCATCATGGTCTAGTAACATGACTTCTAGAATAGGATTACCGTACCACTCTGGTGCGGATCTTACTCTGGAAGACCTACGAGGTTTGGTAGCAACTTGATCTGAAGTTTCATGATCATCATCATTAACTTCCTCACTAATTGGTGTAGGAATCACTGGAACTGATTCTGTGATGAACTACTTTCCAATAAGGGAGAAGGTACAATTACCTCATCAAGTTCTACTTTCCTCCCACTCACTTCTTTCGAGAGAAACTTCTTCTCTAGAAAGGATCCATCTTAACAACATATATCTTGCTTTCGGATCTGTGATAGAAGGTGTACCCAATAGTTACCTTTGGGTAGTCTATGAAGACGCATTTCTCGATTTGGGTTCGAGCTTATCGGTGAAAACTTTTTCACATAAGCATCACAACTCAAACTTTAAGAAACGACAGCTTAGGTTTATTGCTAAACCATAGTTCATACGGTGTCATCTCAACGGATTTAGATGGTGCCCTATTAAACGTGAATGCAGCTGTCTTTAATGCATAACCCCAAAACGATAGTGGTAAATCGGTAAGATACATCATAGATCGCACCATATCAAAATAAAGTACGATTCTGACGTTCGGACACACCATAATGTTGTGGTGTTCCAGGTGGCGTGAGCTGTGAAACTATTCCACATTGTTTTCATTGAAGACCAAACTCGTAACTCAAATATTCATCTCCACGATCAGATCGCAGAAACTTTATTTTCTTGTTGCGATGATTTTCCACTTCACTCTGAAATTCTTTGAACCTTTCAACTATTTCAGACTTATGTTTCATCAAGTAGATATACCCATATCTACTCAAATCATCTTGTGAAGGTCAGAAAATAACGATACTTGCCACGAGCATCAACACTTATTGGATCGCATACATCGGTATGTATTATTTCCAATAAGTTAGTAGCTTGTTCCATTGTTCCGGAGAACGGAGTTTTAGTCATCTTGCCCAAAAGGCACGGTTCGCAAGCATCAAATGATTCATAACCAAGTGATTCCGAAAATCCATCTTTATGGAGTTTCTTCATGCATTTTACACCGATATGACCCAAACGGCAGTGCCACAAATAAATTGCACTATCATTATTAACTTTGCATCTTTTGGCATCTATATTATGAATATGTGTATCACTATGATCGAGATCCAATGAACCATTTTCATTGGGTGTGTAACCATATAAGGTTTTATTCATGTAAACAGAACAACAATTTATTCTCTTACTTAAATGAATAATTGTATTGCAATAAACATGATCAAATCATATTTATGCTCAACACCAAATAACACTTATTTAGGTTCCACACTAATCCCGAAAGTATAGGGAGTGTGCGATGATGATCATATCAATCTTGGAACTACTTCCAACACTCATCGTCACTTCCCTTCAACTAGTTTCTGTTCATTCGCAACTTCCGTTTCAAGTTACTACTCTTAGCAATTGAACCAGTATCAAATACCGAGGGTTGCTACGAACACTAGTAAAATACACATCAATAATCTGTATATCAAATATACCTTTGTTCACTTTGCCATCCTTCTTATCCGCCAAATACTTGGGGTAGTTCCGCTTCTAGTGACCAGTTCCATTGCAGCAAAAGCACTTAGTCTCAGGCTTAGGTCCAGACTTGGGCTTCTTCACTCGAGCAGCAACTTGCTTGCCGTTCTTCTTGAAGTTCCCCTTCTTCCTTTGCCCTTTTCCTTGAGACTAGTGGTCTTGTCCATCATCAACACTTGATGTTCTTTCTTGATTTCTACCTTCGTTGATTTCAACATCACGAAGAGCTCGGGAATCGTTTTCGTCATCCCTTGCATACTATAGTTCATCACGAAGTTCTACTAACTTGGTGATGGTGACTAGAGAATTCTGTCAATCACTATCTTATCTGGAAGATTAACTCCCACTTGATTCAAGCGATTGAAGTACCTAGACAATCTGAGCACATGCTCACTAGTTGAGCGATTCTCCTCCATCTTTTAGCTATAGAACTTGTTGGAGACTTCATATCTCTCAACTCGGGTATTTGCTTGAAATATTAACTTCAACTCCTGGAACATCTCATATGGTCCATGACGTTCAAAACGTCTTTGAAGTCCCGATTCTAAGCCGTTTAAGCATGGTGCACTAAACTATCAAGTAGTCATCATATTGAGCTAGCCAAGCGTTCATAACGCCCGCATCTGCTCCTGCAATAGGTCTGTCACCTAGCGGTGCATCAAGGACATAATTCTTACGTGCAGCAATGAGGATAAACCTCAGATCACGGATCCAATCCGCAATATTGCTACTAACATTTTTCAATACAATTTTCTCTAGGAACACATATAAAAACACAGGGGAAGCAACAACGCGAGCTATTGATCTACAACATAATCTGCAAAATACTACCGGGACTAAGTTCATGATAAATTAAAGTTCAATTAATCATATTACTTAAGAACTCCCACTTAGACAGACATCTCTCTAGTCATCTAAGTGATCACGTGATCCAAATCAACTAAACCATAACCGATCATCACGTGAGATGGAGTAGTTTTCAATGGTGAACATCTTATGTTGATCATATCTACTATATGATTCACGCTCGACCTTTCGGTCTCCGTGTTCGAGGCCATATCTGCATATGCTAGGCTCGTCAAGTATAACCTGAGTATTCTGCGTGTGCAAAACTGGCTTGCACCCGTTGTAGATGGACGTAGAGCTTATCACACCCGATCATCACGTGGTGTCTCGGCACGACGAACTTTGGCAACGGTGCATACTCAGGGAGAACACTTCTTGATAATTTTAGTGAGAGATCATCTTATAATGCTACCGTCAATCAAAGCAAGATAAGATGCATAAAGGATAAACATCACATGCAATCAATATAAGTGATATGATATGGTCATCATCATCTTGTGCTTGTGATCTCCATCGCTGAAGCACCATCATGATCACCATCGTCACCGGCGCGACACCTTGATCTCCATCGTAGCATCGTTGTCGTCTCGCCAACTATTGCTTCTACGACTATCGCTACCGCTTAGTGATAAAGTAAAGCAATTACATGGCGTTTGCATTTCATACAATAAGCGACAACCATATGGCTCCTGCCGATTGCCGATAACTCGGTTACAAAACATGATCATCTCATACAATAAAATATAGCATCACGTCTTGACCATATCACATCACAACATGCCCTGCAAAAACAAGTTAGACGTCCTCTACTTTGTTGTTGCAAGTTTTACGTGGCTGCTACGGGCTGAGCAAGAACCGTTCTTACCTACGCATCAAAACCACAACGATACTTCGTCAAATAGACTCCGTTTAACCTTCTCAAGGACGGGCGTAGCCACACTCAGTTCAACTAAAGTGAGAGAGCAGACACCCGCCGGTCACCTTTAAGCAACGAGTGCTCACAGCGGTGAAACCAGTCTCGCGTAAGCGTCACGCGTAATGTCGGTCCGGGCGCTTCATCTCACAATACCGCTGAACCAAAGTATGACATGCTGGTAGGTAGTATGACTTGTATCGCCCACAACTCACTTGTGTTCTACTCGTGCATATGACATCAACACATAAAACCAGGCTCGGATGCCTTTGTTGGGTAACGTAGTAATTTCAAAAATTTCCTACGATCACGCAAGACCATGGTGATGGCATAGCAACGAGAGGGAGAGTGTCCGTCCACGTACCCTCGTGAGACCGAAAGCGGAAGCGTTATATTAACGCGGTTGATGTAGTCAGACGTCTTCACGATCCGACCGATCCAAGCACCGTTACTCGGCACCTCCGAGTTCTTGGCACACGTTCAGCTCGATGGCGATCCCGGGCTCCGATCCAGCAAAGCGTCGGGGAAGGAGTTCCGTCAAGACGACGGCGTGGTGGCGATCTTGATGTTCTACCGTCGCAGGCTTCGCCTAAGCACTGCTACAATATGACCGAGGTGGAATATGGTGGAGGGGGCACCGCACACGGCTAAGGAACGATCCGTAGATCAACTTGTGTGTTCTAGGGTGCCCCTGCCCCGTATATAAAGGAGCAAGGGGAGGGCCGGCCAGCCTTGGGGCGCACCAAGGAGGGAGTCCTCCTCCTAGTAGGAGTAGGACTCCCTTTCCTAGTCCTACTAGGAAGAGGGAAGGGGAAGGAAAGAGAGGAGAGGGAGAGGGAAGGGGCTGCGCCCCCCTCCTAGTCCAGTCGGACTCCCCATGGAGGGGGCACCACCTCTGGTGCAGCCCTCTCTCTCCCTCTTGGCCCAATAAGGCCCATAACTTCCCGGGGTTCGGTAACCCCTCCGGCACTCCGGTTTTCTCCGAAACTTCCGAACCTTTCCGTGTCCGAATATAACCATCCAATATATCAATCTTTATGTCTCGACCATTTCGAGACTCCTCGTCATGTCCGTGATCACATCCGGGACTCGAACTCCTTGGTACATCAAAATACATAAACTCATAATAACCGTCATTGAAACCTTAAGCGTGCGGACCCTACGGTTCGAGAACTATGTAGACATGACCTAGAACTATTCTCGGTCAATAACCAATAGCGGAACCTGGATGCTCATATTGGTTCCTACATATTCTCGAAGATCTTTATCGGTCAAACCGCATAACAACATCGTTGTTCCCTTTGTCATCGGTATGTTACTTTCCGAGATTCGATCGTCGGTATCCAATACCTAGTTTAATCTCGTTACGGAAAGTCTCTTTACTCGTTCCGTAATACATCATCTCACAACTAACTCTTTAGTTGCAATGCTTGCAAGGCTTATGTGATGTGTATTACCGAGAAGGCCTAGAGATACCTCTCCGACAATCGGAGTGACAAAACCTAATCTCAAATCGCCAACCCAACAAGTACCTTTGGAGACACCTGTAGTACTCCTTTATAATCACCCGATTACGTTGTGACGTTTGGTAGTACCAAAGTGTTCCTCCGTAAGCGGAGTTGCATAATCTCATAGTTACAGGAACATGTATGGGTCATGAAGAAAGCATTAACATACTAAGCGATCAACTGTTAAGCTAACGGAATGGGTCATGTCAATCAGATCATTCAACTAATGATGTGACCTTGTTAATCAAATAACAACTCCTTGTTCATGGTTAGGAAACATAACCATCTTTGATTAACAAGCTAGTCAAGTAGAGGCATACTAGTGACATACTGTTTGTCTATATATTCACACATGTATTATGTTTCCGGTTAATACAATTCTAGCATGAATAATAAACATTTATCATGATATAAGGAAATAAATAATAACTTTTATTATTGCCTCTAGGGCATATTTCCTTCAATTTATTATTTCCTTCGTGGTTGGGTTTTGTCGGTTGTTTTGTATTTTGTTCTTGTTCTGCATCTCATCTCATGGCATCATCTGCATTTCATCCGCATGTTTTTCAAAACTTGCATCCGTTCGTGTTCCGTCAGTTCTCTCCGTTGTCCGTTCCGAGTCGGATACACTCGCACGCTACCGCTGCACCTCCAAATATTATTTTCTAAGTGGCATAATAATGTTCTCGAATGGGTTGCAACTTGTCATGCGGTCTTATTATAGTGTAGACAGGCCGCCTGCCAAGTTTAAATCGCATTCGAGTCCGTTTGATAGCCCAACCGTTAAACCTACTACGCGATATAGCGGTATATTCGTCGGACGTTTTCGGTCTCCGGAAACAGATGCCGGGTCGCTCTGTTCCTCTCTCTTCTCAGCCCGAGGCATTCTACACAGCCCACCTAACCCCCTCTTTTTCCTGATCGTCGGATCGCGATCCGAAGGTCCCGAAACCCCCTCCTAACCCCTCAAACCCTAGCCCTACCTATAAATGGAAGCCCCCCCTTCCATTTTTGGCAGCAGCCAACCCCCTCCTAAAATTCCGCGCCACCAACCTCAATTCCCGCAGCCAGCCGCCGCTCCCTCCTCCGTTTTCCGCGCCGGCCACCTCCTCAGCGCCACTTGGCGAGTCGCCATTGGGCGCGCCGCCGCCAGACGCCGCCAGGCCAGCGGCGCCGCCATGTGGCTTGGCCACGTCGTCCCCAGCCCCTCCTCCACCGCGGCCTCCGCAGCCCACGGCCGCCCGCAGCGGGCCGAACTGGCCCCGGCGCCCGGCAGCCCGTTCGGCCGCGCGCCTCCCGAGCTTCCCGATCCAGCGGGATCGAGAGGAGCCGAGCTCCTGGACCCCGCCGCCGACCGCCCGTCGCCGGTGCCCGCCGCCGGTAAGCCCGCCCGAGCCAAGAGCCAGCGCCGTCCGGCTTCCTCTCTCTCCCCCCGTCGTCTCTCTCTCTCTCACGTCGTCTCTCTTCTCCTCGCAGGCCGCCGCCGCCATGGCCTTCGTCGCCGCCCGAGGCTCCCCTGCCGCCGCCGTCGCCGGGAACGGAGCCACCGCGTCCAGATCCGCCCGGATCCGGCCGGGCCGCCGCCCATGGCCTCCTCCGGCCTCGCCGAGCACCTCTTTCCTCCGCCGCCGCCATGCCTCGCCTCGGCCTCGTGCAAGGTCGGGACGAGCTCCCTCTTGCGTGGGCCTCGTGGCCCATCCCTTGACCCGGCCCAGAAGCGCCAGTCCGCCGGCCTGCCCTCCTCCTTCCACCCCGACCGGGCCTTGGCCCATGGGTGAGGCCACCCAGCGCCTCTCCTTTTGTTTTTTTTCAGTTGGGCCAGCCTGCAGTTTCGCCCGATAGCATTTTTTTTTTCCAGATTTGTGATTATAGCATTATCCGGTGATTTTCAGTTTCTGATTGGACCCTAAACTTCATGCATTTAATAACTCATTAACCGTGCATCGGATTAAAATGATTTTAACATGTAAAATTCTTAGAATTTTGTGTAGATTAATATTTTGCCACTTTCATCCCATGTTAAAATGTTTAACTTGCTGTTTATTTAAATTTGCTAATATGCCATGTTACAAATGCTTTAATTCATAACTAAATAACCGTAACTCCGTTTTAAATAAACTTTATATGTAAATGGGGTGGAAAAATGCCTAGATTAACATGGTCCACTTTATGTTGCTGTTTAACAACTCTAAAATTGTGTTTAGGGCAGATCAGGACCGAATCTAAAATATTGCTCATGAGGATTTTCCGGAATTGTTGTTTCTTATTTCCGGCCTCATTTAAACTTGCCTAAATAGTTAGTTTAATTATGCTCCACCTCTTGCCATGTTTAACAACATTTAATATTGTTGTGTACCTAACCGAGAGAGAACTAAATAAGTGTTGTGGTGTTCCGTCAATAGGCAACCCGTTGCATATTGAGCTCCACTTAATTTGTAATATTGTTTGTTGCATATCGCCATGCCATGCTATTTAAAGCGGACATGCATCATATTTGGTTGTGCATCATGCCATGTTTATGTTTGTGTGTTTACTATGTTGTTTGTTTGTTTCCGGTTTGCTTCTCTCGTTAGCTTCGGTTCCGTTCCGGAGTTGTGAGGATTCATTCGACTACGTCCGTTTGTCTTCTTCATGGATTCGTTCTTCTTCCTTGCGGGATTTCAGGCAAGATGACCATACCCTCGAAATCACTTCTATCTTTGCTTGCTAGATGCTCGCTCTTTTGCTATGCCTATGCTACGATGCCTACCACTTGCTATATCATGCCACCCACATTGCCATGTCAAACCTCTAACCATCCTTTCCTAGCAAACCGTTGTTTGGCTATGTTACCGCTTTGCTCAGCCCCTCTTATAGCGTTGTTAGTTGCAGGTGAAGATGAAGTTTGTTCCTTGTTGGAACATGGAGATGTTGTTCCTTGTTGGAACATGTTTACTTGTTGGGATATCACAATATATCTTATTTAATTAATGCATCTATATACTTGGTAAAGGGTGGAAGGCTCGGCCTTATGCCAGTGTTTTGTTCCACTCTTGCCGCCCTAGTTTCCGTCATATCGGTGTTATGTTCCCGGATTTTTGCGTCCCTAACGCGGTCGGGTGATTTATGGGACCCCCTTGACAGTTCGCTTTGAATAAGACTTTTCCAGCAAGGCCCAACATTGGTTCTACATTTGCCTCACCTATTACCTTTTTCCCTTGGGAGTCGCGCTCTTAAGGGTCATCTTCATTTTAGCCCCCCCGGGCCAATGCTTGTCTAAGTGTTGGTCCAAACTAGAGTGCTGTGCAGCGCCACCTCAAGGAAACTTGAGGGCTGGTTTTAGTTGTATGGACTGCTCATCGAGTCGTGGCCTGGGACGAGATACGCGCGGCTACTACCAGGGTGTCGGCACGCCGGGAGGTCTTGCTGGTCTTGTTTTATTACTTGTGAAATGTCTTGTGGCGGGATTCGAGACTGATCGGTCTTCCCGGGGAGAAGGTCTATTCCTTCGTTGATCGCGAGAGCTTATCATGGGCTAAGTTGGGACACCCCTGCAGGGTTTGAACTTTCGAAAGCCGTGCCCGCGGTTATATGGCAGATGGGAATTTGTTAATGTCGGTTGTAGAAAACCCGAAGTTGATCTTAACTAAAATACACCAACGCGTGTGTAACCGTGATGGTCTCTTCTCGGAGTCCGGGAAGTGAACACGGTGTTGGAGTTATGCTTGACGTAAGTAGTTTCAGGATCACTTCTTGATCATAGTTGTTCGACCGTGCTTTTGCCTTCTCTTCTCGCTCTCTTTTGCGTATGTTAGCCACCATATATGCTAGTCGCTTGCTGCAGCTCCTCCTCACTACCTTGCCCTACCTTTAAGCTTAAATAGTCTTGATCTCGCGGGTGTGAGATTGCTGAGTCCCTGTGACTCACAGATACTTCCAAAACCAGTTTGCAGGTGCCGATGAGACCGTGCAGGTGATGCACCCGAGCTCAAGGAGGAGCTCGATGAAGATCTTGTTCTTTGCGTTGTTTCGTTTCAGTTGATCAGTAGTGGAGCCCAGTTGGGACGATCAGGGGATCTGTGTAGCTTGTGGGGTAGTCTTCTTTTATTTTGGTTCCGTAGTCGGACCTTGATTGTACCTGTATGATGTATTCTTTTACCCATGTATTGTGTGAAGTGGCGATTGTAAGCCAACTATGTATCTCTTTTCCCTTATGTATTACATGGGTTGTGTGAAGATTACCTCACTTGCGACATTGCTTTCAATGCGGTTATGCCTCTAAGTCGTGCTTCGACACGTGGGAGATATAGCCGCATCGAGGGCGTGACAGCCTACCGCCGCCCTTTTGGGTCGAAGCTCTCCATACCGCCACCACCATGCTCAACATTCGCCCCTCCCGTGCTGTCCACTTCTTTACGCCCCATTTTCTTCTCTACGGTATATACCCAACATACCACCATTGTCGGTGTCAAAACCGGCGGATCTCGGGTAGGGGGTCCCGAACTGTGCGTCTAGGCGGATGGTAACAGGAGGCAAGGGACACGATGTTTTACCCAGGTTCGGGCCTCTTGATGGAGGTAAAACCCTACGTCCTGCTAGATTAATATTGATAATGTGTGTTACAAGAGTGGATCTACCACGAGATCAAAGAGGCTAAACCCTAGAAGCTAGCCCGTATGATTGTTGTTCGTCCTATGGACTAAAACCCTCCGGTTTATATAGACACCGGATAGGGTTAGGGTTACACAGAGTCGGTTACAATGGTAGGAGATCTACATATCCGTATCGCCAAGCTTGCCTTCCACACCAAGGAAAGTCCCATCCGGACACGGGACGAAGTCTTCAATCTTGTATCTTCATAGTCTTGGAGTCCGGCCGATGATGATAGTTCGGCTATCCGGACACCCCCTAGTCCGGAACTCCCTCAACCATCTTAGGACTTTCGGTTGCTTGTGCTTCCCAAACACCTCTGCCACCGCGCCGCACAAGCTCTCGCCTCGCTCCACCAAGTGTGTGTTCATCGGCTATCCTCGTGAGCAGAAGGGCTACCGGTGTTTCGACTTGTCCACATGCAAGGTCATCACCTCTCGTCACGTTATTTTTGATGAAAATTGTTTTCCCTATAGCTCTGCTGCAGATCCGACTGTGGACACAGAAGATCCCACCCCACCTACCGCGATCCCCCTCGATCCGCTCACCTCGTACTGGGCCACACGCGCGCATCCACCGCCAGCCGCTCCGCACCTGCCGCGCGTCCCGACCGGTCGCTCTCACCAGCACCACACGCGACCACCTCCACTCCTCCACCCAATCGCCACGCCCCCGCCCAGCCCTGCGGAGCCCGCCACCCATGCATCCCCATGCAACCCACGTACTCCCGCTAGCTGCATGCCTCGGTCCGCGCACCCCACCAGCTGCAGCCCCCGGATCCCGGGATCCCTCCCCACTTCCTCGGCCGGGAGCAGCCTTTCCTCGGGATTGTCGCCTGCTCCCCGATCCCCGCCCCGCAATCTGTCTCCCCCACCGCGACATATTCCCCCTCGTGGTGTTCCCGTTACCCCGCACGCCAATCTGCATCAGATGGTCACGCGTCGGAAAACTGGTTTTGCCATGCCCAAACAACACTTCGACTTATCCGTCACCACCGCACCGTCGCCACTTCCCTCCTCTTACCGTGCGGCTCTCAAGGATCCCCATTGGCATGACGCTATGTTAGACGAGTTTAATGCACTAATTCGGAATGACACTTGGTCTTTGGTGCTGTGTCCTGCAGGTGTCAATGTGGTGACGGGCAAGTGGATTTTTCGGCACAAACTACATCCTGATGGCACCTTGGCGCGCTACAAGGCGAGGTGGGTGGTTCGGGGCTTCACGCAGCAGCCAGGTGTTGATTATGCGGAGACCTTCAGCCCCGTCGTCAAGCCTGCCACGATCCGTGTAGTCCTCAGCCTCGCCACGGCGAGCAATTGGCCCATCCGGCAAATGGACGTCAAGAATGCCTTCCTTCATGGCGACCTAGCTGAAACTGTCTACTGTCAGCAACCCTCTGGTTTTGTTGATTCTGCTCATCCCACACACGTTTGTCGCCTCAACAAATCCTTATATGGTCTTAAGCAGGCTCCGCGGACATGGTTCCTTCGCTTCACACGCCACCTTCACTCGCTCGGGTTTGTCTCCTCCAAGTGTGACACCTCTCTTTTCATTCTTCATCGAGGAGATGCCACGGCCTACCTGCTCTTGTATGTTGATGATATCATCCTCACAGCTAGCTCCACCTCTCTCCTCACTTCCCTCGTCGCGTCTCTCGCCAAGGAATTTTCTATGAGTGATCTTGGTGATCTCCACCATTTCCTTGGCATCACCGTGCACCGCACCACTGCTGGGCTCTTCTTGTCCCAGGAGCAATATGCTCTCGAGATCTTGGACCGTGCCAACATGCTGAACTGCCACTCCATTTCTACGCCGATAGACACTAGCTCCAAACTCTCCCTCTCCGGTGGTACACCCTACTCCGATCCCTCGAAATACTGCAGTCTTGCCGGCGCTCTCCAGTACCTTACACTCACTCGGCCCGATATCACCCATGCTGTCCAGCAAATTTGCCTCTTCATGCACGCCCCTCTCAACACCCATTTTCAGTTGATCAAGCGTGTCTTACGTTATCTTCGTGGCACTGCTCATTTCGGCCTCCAGCTTCATCGTGCCTCCTCGCATGAGCTGATCTCTTATAGTGATGCCGACTGGGCCGGGTGCCCTGACACCCGCCGATCAACGTCCGGGTTCTGTGTGTTCTTGGGTTCCAACTTGGTCTCCTGGTCGTCTAAACGACAGCATACGGTGTCTCGCTCTAGTGCGGAGGCCGAGTATCCCGCCTTAGCCAACTGTGTGGCCGAATCTTGTTGGCTCCGGCAACTTCTCACCGAGCTCCGGCGACCCCCCACACGCGCCACCATCGTCTATTGCGACAATGTCAGTGCGGTGTATCTCTCGTCCAACCCCGTGCAACATCAATGGACGAAACACGTCGAGATTGATCTTCATTTTGTTCGAGATCGAGTGGCTCTCGGTGAAGCCAAGGTGCTTCACGTTCCGACCACGTCGCAGTTTGCAGATATTTTCACCAAGGGGCTGCCCTTGACGGTCTTCAATGATTTTCGGTCCAGTCTCAACGTTTTGCCGAGCAACGTTCGGACTGCGGGGTGTTGAATTGTGCCGTTGTATGTATGTGTATCTGCATTGTATGAGATGTGATGGTTGTTGTACTTAGGCCTAGTCTTCCGCCTGATCACGCCATCCACTCCCTGCATGTAGGGAGTCAGGCTTCGTGCTGCTGTGTATATGTAACAGACTGCTCAATGGAATAGATGCGAGACTCATTCCACCATTCATCTTATTACACAGGTGCGGTTGTAGTGGCCGGGCAAGACGAAGAGAAGCTGCAGCGGCCGGCTGCAGGGTGGCCTCGCCGGAAGAGAGCGCCGATGGCCATGGACGACACGGAGCCCTCTTCTTCGCCAGCACTAGCGGCGTCAGGGGCGGTGAAGGCCAGCAGCTGCGGACGCCGTACGACCATGGCCCGGCACAGGCAGCCATCTCCGGCCCTGTCATGCCCAGCCCTGCAACATCACGTCGGCGGGGCATCGAGTTCAATGGCGATGGCAAGACGACCACAACCCTTCCTTCCTCCATTCCTTGCGTTTTAGTTTCTTTAGTTTATTAGTTTGCCTCGGTTTGGGGGAACTCCTATTCCTTTGGGCTCAGTTCACCTGTACTTCACATACGCGTAGGTAGATTGAACAGAGGGAGAAAGAGAGCAATTTTGCTAGAGACACACACATTGATATTTCAGCCAATCAACTATACATGTATTATTGGTGGATTGCACCGTGAATAAAAACCTGATGGTCATGTTCAACATCAATCAAGAATTTAATTGAAGGCAGGGTACACACATTGATGGAAATGGATGCCTTTTTTCCTTTTCTTTCAGCTGTAACATATTCCCATCCGATGGATTTGGTTTTACTTCACTTGCATGCAAAGCCAGTAGTTTGGTTTCAGAGAGATACCCAGCGAGTCAATTTTACCTGTGACTACACAAGGGCTCTGTTCTGTTCTACTACTCCCTTCGTACCAAAATATAAGACGTGAAATACAGTTTTAATTCAACTGCAAAAATGTCTTATATTTTGGTACAGAGGTAGTACTATGTTTCAGTTTTATGTTTCCAGTTATCTTATGTTGTTCACTATGAGAGAGGAGATTCAGGACCATGGTCCACCCGCTCTTTAATCCATTTCTTCCTGGATGGTGGAGATTGGGGCTTAATGCTTTGAATTTTTTAAGTGTACATTTACATAAGTTACGAGGTGCCTGATGGTGTTGAAGTGTGCGCTAAGCTTTGTTCAGCTAATGAAAATCCAAATTATGGAGGATGTGATGATAGAGGTAGCGAAGAACACGGCAAATAAAATAAATTCTTGCCGCCTTTGATACTCACATGATTACTTCCAAAATCCCTATCCTAGCAAAGACCCGCCATATTTTACAGTCACCAATAAATGGCCATAGTGTTTCTCAATTCTTTTAGTGCCCGCCATCTGTTTGACGGTTTGCTCACCTCGCTTCCGTTTTGCTTACTGCAGATTGTCTCAAGGTTGAAGCTGGAGTCCAACTCTGAGCTCTAGGGGAGCGACTAGCTCGTCGTCGTGGTGTCTAATTGCTGCAGGTATAGTCATCCTCCCTATCTCTCTTCTCATGCACATCTTCCTGATCATCATGTCTCTGAATCCCACATGTATGTTCTCTCTTCATTCACTATTCTTATAGGATTATTCGACAAGGAATCTCTTTTTCTCAAATATCCATAGTTCACAGGGACTGGTGATTGGTTAGCAAAACATTTGCACAATTTAACTGATCCTCATGATTGTAAACTGCATTATACAGAGCACCCTAACAAGTTTATATACACCATCATTGAAGAAAATGTGATCAGCGAAGGAGTTTCCTTTAATTAAAATAAATTGGAATATAACTTTGATTTAGTAATATGCTCTTCATGATTTACTGCCATATGGCTTACAGCCTGAGGGCAGTGAGCACTTTAGGTTTCAAGGCCACTCTTAAGTTATTGCTGCCCTCGCCTAAAAAAATGCCCACATCCCAGATAGGTCAGTATTATTCAATTTCCACATGCTTCAACATGTACAGTGCACAGTTACTTAAAGAAGCAAACCCTTAGCTCAGTCTTACCTTTTGCTGTCAAATGTAGGAACTCCAAGCTAACTCATCTAACTTTCATGTAATTATTTTACGCGCATCTATTTGATTTCTTCTTTTTGTTTAGGGAAAGTTTTAAGGATCACTACTTCTGGATGCTTAATTGATGTTTTTTGTGTGGCAACCAAACGAGAGAGGATCCAATATCTATTACCTACATAGGAGACCAGATGGATCATATTTCACCATCTTCATGTATTTTGCTTCAAGCTCACTGTTATTTTGATTCAAGATATTTTCTCATTGTGATGGAAGATAGAAAAGGATGGTTGTGGAAAGACAATTATGTAACCTGGATAGTCTTTTTTGTCTTTGTTTGCATTGAAGCAATAATGTTCAATAGCAGATAGAGCTTGCAGTCAAGATACCACACAAATAGAATTCAGTTTTACTTAAAGGAGCTTGCCAACCTAATTTTGTTCTAGCCGTAGTTTCACACAGTGCAGATTTTGATTTGGTTTGCTTGAACGAGATTTGTAATTGTGATTTTTGTATTCACTATTCTATAGCATTGTCCTTTACCTTCGATCTAAGGAAAGCTCCATTTTCTGGGTTTTTTGGTTAACATAACTTCTCTGTTCTTACTTCTTCCATTTAGTGACCTGAATGTTTTTAATGAGATGATACATGTTCTTTTAGTCTTCTTGGTTAACTGAACTTCTCTTTTTTTCATGCTTGGCCACAATAATATTTGCCCATACTGACTTATTATTGCAAATGCTTTGTGCATGAACGAGCAGAAGCTGCATTGCATTTTATTGTGGGAGAACAAGAAGGAACTGGAGACAAAATTGGAAGACAACAGGTCTGTCCTCTGAATTTTTTTATTTGTACCAAATCTTATAATTTGAGATGTGTACATGTTATGTCTTGGTCTAAACGCCAGTTGCATGTTGATATATAGCAGCGTTGTTTATTTTATACATTTGATTTCTCTTTTCATTTCAAATTTTCTATACTGAGTCCACCATCTTCCCAGAGTCAGTGAAAACCTACAGAGCTTTGATAATGTTCTGTGCCAATTTTATTTTAGAATTATACTTCCTTTCATGTTTGATGTTCGATGCTTAATTAGCATCTACTGCTCATGATTTGGACCTAATCGCTCTATTGTTTACCATCTCCTTCATATATGCGCGCATCGCTGTCCTCGCCTGTTTGTCCTTCCACCTCAGTCCAACCACTACTATGCTCTGCTTGTAGGCTACCATGGAGGTAATCCTCCCTCCATTAAGCCAAGGTGTTCTTTTCTTTTCTGGATGTGTTGCTGCCATGCTTACTGCTCGTGTGTGTTGTATGTTAGCAAGTGGTTGTTATGTGAGTACCAAATTTCTGGTTGTTCATTGATTGCTGGTCTTGTTCATGTTTCTGCGCTCCGCCCATCATCGTGTGTTTGTGTGTTGTTCTTGGATTCCTACCTATATCGGCTCATTCACACTCATCACATGTTTTTATGTCTCCTTCATATGATGACCTGGATTTTCGTTTCTTTTCTCAGAAATTGCACCAGTCAGTTGATCATCGAGTTTGGTTCGCCGTTTCATCTGCTCAGTGTGTTGTCTCTGCAGTCCAGGTACGATTTTCAGCACCATTCTTGGCACTTCAGTTGGTTCTGCTTGCATTTCATTTCTATGTTTCTGTTGTATGAAGTTTTGAGCAAGATTGTGGTGTGTTCTGGTATGAAGATTAATGTGAAATCAGATATGTTGTGTTGTGCACCATAAACTCAAGTGAACTTAATTGTGCTCCTTGCTGTCATTTGATATGCACTAATCCAGACAGGAACAACAAACACCATGCCAATTTTAGAACTGGTCCAGCAAATAGGCTGTTAGATGGATTGAACACCTACAGTGCTCAGATCAGATGTTCACGGTTATGATGTCGGTGTGAAGATAGGAAAGAGTAGCATAAAAAGGGTATGTATAAGGTTGTTTCTCACAACTAACGGTCTACTCTTCGCCCGAGGAAATCGCACTATTCTAATCCTGCAAAAAGGCGATGATGGAAGAATAGTTTGCCACACTTAAACTAGCAGCTGTGTCAGTGCCATGCTTTGATAACAAAAATTTACAGTGTTGACAACTGCGTCAGACTCTGGTGAAAATAAAAATGATGCTTCTTTTGCTGAATGTCTGCAATTTTCTGAACTAAATCTAGGAATTTACCGAAAAAGGCTTTCACCCCGCTTTATAGATAAAGCAAACCACCATAGTCAAACGATACAACAAGGTTCACCCACACATGCAAACAAAGTCACACAACACACAGTACAAAATGTTTTGGTGAGGGCACAGCTCAACAAGCCCTGGAAATAAACAAATAAGGCGGGTCAACCGCTAGGAATTTGATAATGACCTTTTGTATTTTTCAGTGAGGAAGTGAGTGTTGTCTTCATGACTAATGGTGAAGCAGTGACATTCAAAGTTTCACAGCCATCTGTGAAAGCATCAATGGCAACCACTGAGTGTTCAACTAAATCTGCAAGTTTCAACAAGCTTTACATGGCATAACCTAGAAACATGTGCACTCCCTTCTTCTTTGCCTGAATAATGTCGTACCAAGAGAGAGGCGTTTTGGGGCAGCAGTATTGAAGATTATATTTTTTTATGCACACAGGTGGATTAATTTTTTTATGTGCCATTTCCGTGCCTAAATTATCCGCTGCCACCAAATAGATTGCATAGCAAAATATTCTATGTAGTCTTGGTACTGGGTTGTATATATGCTCTATATAGGCAATTATTAATCCAGATACACCCTTGGTCATCTGAAAGCTCACTCTGCCCCCTACGTCTGCTTGTGTTCATATTGTTGTACCAATAACACAACATAGTACAAACAGGGAAGTGAAAAGGGCGCATCCCACCTGACACTGCCTAGCTTCCTCTCAGGAGGCGCTACCGGGTGGCGCCCCAAGAACGAAAGAACTGGATGCTAAGGGTAAATGGCTTGCAGCAATCTGATTGGTAAAAAATAAATAACTTTAATTTAGTAACTGGACCTTGTGCATAATGTATGTTTCATACAAAAAGTAAGTGAGAATTATGCAGTCCTAAGTATAAGAAAGCAAGGTTGGTCTACAAGTCGTATGGAGACAGAGGGTGTACCCTTAATAGTGAGAGAGAAAATAGTAACATTAGAAACAATACGAAGGAGCTAGGCCATACCATAGCCCTCTCCATGATGTATGCATACTCCCCTGAGCATCCAGGAAAAGTAGAACTCAGGTCCTTTTTCTTTGAATATATGAAACTGAAGTCTAAACATTTAGGCGTTCTCAATGTTGGCCTGGGGGTGTTGGGGGTTTGGCATTGTCCTCGAAGTGAAGGCGCAGCGACCTTGACTCCTTGAGTCGATCGCAACCTCAAGTGCTTTGCCACATACTCATCTTGATTAGTTGTTCCCCTACTTGTAATGACATCTTCTGTTCTCAACTAATGGTTCTGAGTCATTAACATATGATAATTTTGTTGGGAAACATAGTAATTTAAAAAAAATTCCTACGCACACGCAAGATCATGGTGATGCATAGCAACAAGAGGGGAGAGTGTTGTCCATGTACCCTCGTAGACCGAAAGCGGAAGCGTTAGCACAACGCGGTTGATGTAGTCGTACGTCTTCACGATCCGACCGATCAAGTACCGAACGCACGGCACCTCTGAGTTCAGCACACATTCAGCCCGATGACGTCCCTCGAACTCCGATCCAGCCGAGTGTTGAGGGAGAGTTTCGTCAGCACGACGGCGTGGTGACGATGATGATGTTCTACCGACACAGGGCTTCGCCTAAGCACCGCTACAGTATTATCGAGGTGGACTATGGTGGAGGGGGGCACCACACACAGCTAAAAGATCAAACAATCAATTGTTGTGTGTCTAGGGTGCCCCCCTGCCCCCGTATATAAAGGAGCAAGGGGGGAGGTGCGGCCGGCCGGGGGGGGGCGCCAGAGGAGTCCTACTCGGTGGGAGTAGGACTCCTCCCTTTCCTTGTTGGATTAGGAGTGGAGGGGAAGAGGAGGAGAGAGGAAGGAAAGGGGGGCGCCGCCCCCCTCTCCTTGTCCTATTCGGACTAGGGGGAGCGTCGCGCGGCCCTGCCCTGGCCGCCTCTCCTCTTCTCCACAAAGGCCCACTATGGCCCATTAAGCCCCCGGGGGGTTCCGGTAACCCCTCGGTACTCCGGTAAAATCGCGATTTCACCCGGAACACTTCGGATATCCAAATATAGGCTTCCAATATATCAATCTTCATGTCTTGACCATTTCGAGACTCCTCGTCATGTCCGTGATCACATCCGGAACTCCGAATAACCTTCGGTACATCAAAACTCATAAACTCATAATATAGCCGTCATCAAAACTTTAAGCGTGCGGACCCTATGGGTTCGAGAACTATGTAGACATGACCGAGACACGTCTCCGGTCAATAACCAATAGCGGAACCTGGATGCTCATATTGGCTCCCACATATTCTACGAAGATCTTTACCGGTGAGACCGCATAACAACATACGTTGTTCCCTTTGTCATCGGTATGTTACTTGCCCGAGATTCGATCGTCGGTATCTCAATACCTAGTTCAATCTCGTTACCGGCAAGTCTCTTTACTCGTTCCGTAATACATGATCCTGCAACTAACTCATTAGTTGCAATGCTTGCAAGGCTTAAGTGATGTGCATTACCGAGTGGGCCCAGAGATACCTCTCCGACAATCGGAGTGACAAATCCTAATCTCAAAATACGCCAACCCAACATGTACCTTCGGAGACACCTGTAGAGCACATTTATAATCACCCAGTTACGTTGTGACGTTTGGTAGCACATAAAGTGTTTCTCCGGTAAAGAGGAGTTGCATAATCTCATAGTCATAGGAACATGTATAAGTCATGAAGAAAGCAATAGCAACATACTAAACGATCGAGTGCTAAGCTAACAGAATGGGTCAAGTCAATCACATCATTCTCCTAATGATGTGATCCCGTTAATCAAATGACAACCCATGTCTATGGCTAGGAAACATAACCATCTTTGATCAACGAGCTAGTCAAGTAGAGGCATACTAGTGACACTCTGTTTGTCTATATATTCACACAAGTATTATGTTTCCGATTAATACAATTCTAGCATGAATAATAAACATTTATTATGATATAAGAAAAAAAATAATAACTTCATTATTGCCTTTAGGGCATATTTCCTTCAAATTTCATATGATTCAGTCAGCAAGATCGATTTTGCCTATTGAACTATGCTAATGATGGCATACATGACCCAGTGTACCAGACACATGCCAATGTGCATAATAACCAAGCTGCGATTAGGGACCCAACCAGTCACCTTAATGTGCATAGAAAAGATTAAAGGGCGCTGCCATAGGAGGAAATCGACCCGAGGTCAGCCTCCCTCCCCTGTATGTTCTTGCCTGTGCATTTACATGTGACTTCCTTTGGTGGTGCGCAGCTGCTGGTGGGCCGATCGCGATGTGCTGACTCTGCCCCGATGCTCAGGGACTGGACCAGTAGTGCTTGCATGGCATGGCTAGCATGGAAAATGAGGGATCATTTTATGTCATCATCTTATTTTATTTTTATGTCTTGCTCAGTAAAGCTTGCTTTTGTTAATTAGGCCAAAGCTTCCATCTCCTTTACAGAAGAAAACAAATAACTTGAGAATGAATGTGTGTGAACCCGTGTCAAAATGCATAGACGCATCGAGGCGCTCCAGCAATACAAGTGCGCACACAGGTTCAAAACATGCCTGGAACCTTTATGATAACTTTACTTAACACATTAACTGGACTGTTATTTCACAGATAGCAAACTATTTGTTTTCTCCTTTGTTATTCTTGTAAGATATTATTTTCTTTGCTATGCATTCCTCATGATTATTTTGTCTTCAATAAATCCAGCGCTAGGTTCTTCAAACTACAGCGTTCCTGAATAGTACAGTATGTGCATCACTTCCCTTAGAGTCCTTTGTTCTTTTTTAACAAATCTTACATATATTTTCTGATCTCATTTATGAGGAATTTTTAATATACGAACTGTTGGGTTATGGTGCAGAAAATTAAAATTTTTCCTACGGTTTCACCAAGATCCATCTATGATTTCATCTAAGCAACGAGTCATGGGAGAGAGATTGCATCTAAATACCACTTGTAGATCGCGTGCGGAAGCGTTCACTAGAACGTGGATGATGGAGTCGTACTCGCCGTGATCCAAATCACCGATGACCGAGTGCCGAACGGACGGCACCTCCGCGTTCAACACACGTACGGAGCGGATGACGTCTCCTCCTTCTTGATCCATTAAGGGGAAGGAGAGGTTGAGGAAGATGGCTCCAGCAGCAGACGACGGCGTGGTGTTGGTGGAGAAGTAGCACTCAAGAGGCTTCGCCAAGCACGTGACGGAGGAGGAGAGTGTAGCAGGAGAGGGAGGCGGAGAACTTCGTGGCACGGCTGCCCCTCCCCTTCCCTTTATATAGGCCCCCAGGGGGGCGCCGGCCCTTGGAGATCCAATCTCCCAAGGGGGCGGCGGCCAAGGGGGGTGGAGTGCCCCCCAAGGCAAGTGCCCCCCCCCCACCCTAGGGTTTCAACCCTAGGCGCAGGGGGTGGACCAAGGGGGTGCACCAGCCCACTATGGGCTGGTTCCCCTCCCCACTTCAGCCCATGGGCCCCTCCGGGATGGGTGGCCCCACCCGGTGGACCCCCGGGACCCTTCCGGTGGTCCCGGTACAATACCGGATGACCCCGAAATTTTCCCGATGGCCGAAACAACACTTCCTATATATAATTCTTTACCTCTGGACCATTCCGGAACTCCTCGTGACGTCCGGGATCTCATCCGGGACTCCGAACAACATTCGGTTTACTGCATACTCATATTCATACAACCCTAGCGTCACCGAACCTTAAGTGTGTAGACCCTACGGGTTCGGGAGACAAGCAGACATGACCGAGATGACTCTCCGGTCAATAACCAACAGCGGGATCTGGATACCCATGTTGGCTCCCACATGCTCCTCGATGATCTCATCGGATGAACCACGATGTCGAGGATTCAAACAACCCCGTATACAATTCCCTTTGTCAATCGGTATGTTACTTGCCCGAGATTCGATCGTCGGTATCCCAATACCTCGTTCAATCTCGTTACCGGCAAGTCACTTTACTCGTCAAGTAATGCATGATCCCGTGACTGGACACTTGGTCACTTTGAGCTCATTATGATGATGCACTACCGAGTGGGCCCTGCGATACCTCTCCGTAACACGGAGTGACAGATCCGATCTCGTCGTGTCAACCCAATGACACTTTCGGAGATACCCGTAGTGCACCTTTATAGTCACCCGATTACGTTGTGGCGTTTGGTACACCCAAAGCACTCTTACGGTACCCGGAGTTACATGATCTCATGGTCTAAGGAAGAGATACTTGACATTGGAAAAGCTCTAGCAAAACGAACTACGATCTTGTGCTATTCTTAGGATTGGGTCTTGTCCATCACATCATTCTCCTAATGATGTGATCCGTTATCATTGATATCCAATGTCCATAGTCGTGAAACCATGACTATCTATTGATCAACGAGCTAGTCAACTAGAGGCTCACTAGGGGCATATTGTGGTCTATGTATTCACACGTGTATTACGATTTCCGGATAATACAATTATAGCATGAATAAAAGACAATTATCACGAACAAGGAAATATAATAATAATCCTTTTATTATTGCCTCTAGGGCATATTTCCAACAGTCTCCCACTTGCACTAGAGTCAATAATCTAGTTACATTGTGATGAACCGAACACCCATATAGTTTTGGTGTTGATCATGTTTTGCTCGCGGAAGAGGTTTAGTCAACGGATCTGCGACATTCAGATCCGTATGCACTTTGCAAATTTCTATGTCTCCATCTTGAACATTTTCACGGATGGAGTTGAAGCGACGCTTGATGTGCCTGGTCTTCTTGTGAAACCCGGGTTCCTTGGCAAGTGCAATAGTTCCAGTGTTGTCACAGAAGAGTTTGATCGGCCCCGACGCATTGGGTATGACTCCTAGGTCGGTGATGAACTCCTTCACCCATATTGCTTCATGTGCTGCCTCCGAGGCTGCCATGTACTCCGCTTCACATGTAGATCCCGCCACGACGCTTCGCTTGCAGCTGCACCAGCTTCTGCTCCACCATTCAACATATACACGTATCCGGTTTATGACTTAGAGTCATCAGATCGTGTCGAAGCTAGCGTCGGCGTAACCCTTCTGACGAGCTCTTCGTCACCTCCATAAACGAGAAACATGTCCTTTGTCCTTTTCGGTACTTCAGGATATTCTTGACCGCTGTCCGGTGTTCCTTGCCGGGATTACTTTGGTACCTTCCTACCAAACATATGGCAAGGTTTACATCAGGTGCAGTACACAGCATGGCATACATAATAGATCCTATGGCTGAGGCATAGGGATGACACTCATCTCTTCTTTATCTTTTGCCGTGGTGGGGCATTGAGCCGAGCTCAATTTCACACCTTGCAAAACAGGCAAGAACCCTTTCTTAGACTGATCCATTTTGAACTTCTTCAAAATCTTATCAAGGTATGTGCTTTGTGAAAGACCTATGAGGCGTCTCGATCTATCCCTATAGATTTTGATGCCTAATATGTAAGCAGCTTCTCCAAGGTCCTTCATTGAAAAACTCTTATTCAAGTAGGCCTTAATGTTGTCGAAGAGTTCTATATCATTTCCCATCAAAAGTATGTAATCTACATATAATATGAGAAATGCTCTGAGCTCCCACTCACTTTCTTATAAACGCAGGCTTCTCCATAAGTCTCAAGCATAAACCCAAACGCTTTGATCATCTCATCAAAGCGAATGTTCCAACTCGAGATGCTTGCACCAGCCCATAAATGGATCGCTGGAGCTTGCATACCTTGTTAGCATTCTTAGGATCGACAAAACCTTCCGGCTGCATCATATACAGCTCTTCCTTAAGATAACCGTTAAGGAATGCCGTTTTGGCGTCCATCTGCCATATCTCATAATCATAGTATGCGGCAATTGCTAACATGATTCAGACGGACTTAAGCTTCGCTACGGAGAGAAAGTCTCATCATAGTCAATCCCTTGAACTTGTCGATAACCCTTAGCGACAAGTCGAGCTTTATAGATGGTAACATTACCATCGCGTCCGTCTTCTTCTTAAAGATCCATTTGTTTTCTATCGCTCGCCGATCATCGAGCAAGTCTGTAAAAGTCCATACTTTGTTTTCATACATGGATCCTATCTCGGATTGCATGGCTTCAAGCCATTTGTTGGAATCGGCCCGCCATCGCTTCTTCATAGTTCGAAGGTTCACCGTTGTCTAACAACATGATTTCCGTGACAGGGTTGCCATACCACTGTGTGTGGGCGTGTCTGGTGGACCTGAAGTTCAGTAGCAACTTGATCCGAAGTACCTTGATCATCATCATTAATTTCCTCTTCAGTAGGTGTAGGCACCACAGGAACATTTTCCTGAGCTACACTACTTTCCGGTTCAAGAGGTAGTACTTCATCGAGTTCTACTTTCCTCCCACTTACTCCTTTCGAGAGAAACTCTTTTTCAAGAAAGGATTCGTTCTTGGCAACAAAGATCTTGCCTTCGGATCTAAGGTAGAAGGTATACCCAATGGTTTCCTTAGGGTATCCTATGAAGACGCATTTTTCCGACTTGGGTTCGAGCTTTTCAGGTTAAAGTTTCTTGACATAAGCATCGCATCCCCAAACTTTTAGAAACGACAGCTTAGGTTTCTTCCCAAACCATAATTCATACGGTGTCGTCTCAGCGGATTTAGGCGGTGCCCTATTTAAAGTGAATGTAGCTGTCTCTAGGCGTATCCCCAAAATGATAGCGGTAAATCTGTAAGAGACATCATAGATCGCACCATATCCAATAGAGTGCGACACGACGTTCGGACACACCGTTACTGTTGAGGTGTTCAGCGGCGTGAGTTGTGAAACGATTCCACATCTCCTTTAGTGTGTACCAAATTCGTGACTTAAATATTCTCCTCCACGATCTGATCGCAAGAACTTTATTTTTCGGTCACGTTGATTCTCTACCTCATTCTGAAATTCCTTGAATTTTTCAAAGGTCTCAGACTTGTGTTTCATCAAGTAGACATACCCATATCTACTTAAGTCGTCTGTGAGAGTGAGAACATAACGATATCCTCCGTGAGCCTCAATGCTCATTGGACCGCTTTTACATCGGTATGTATGATTTCCAATAAGTTGGTTGCTCGCTCCATTGTTCCGGAGAACGGAGTCTTGGTCATTTGCCCATGAGGCATGGTTCGTATGTGTCAAATGATTCATAATCGAGAGACTCTAAAGTCCATCGAATGGAGCTTCTTCATGCGCTTGACACCAATGTGACCAAAGGCGGCAATGCCACAAGTATGTGGGACTATCGTTATCAACTTTACATCTTTTGGTATTCACACTATGAATATGTGTAATATTACGTTCGAGATTCATTAAGAATAAACCATTGACCATCGGAGCATGACCATAAAACATATCTCTCATATAAATAGAACAACCATTATTCTCGGATTTAAATGAGTAGCCATCTCGCATTAAACGAGATCCTGATACAATGTTCATGCTCAAACTTGGCACTAAATAACAATTATTGAGGTTTAAAACTAATCACATAGGTAAATGTAGAGGCATCGTGCCGACGGCGATCACATCGACCTTGGAACCATTCCCGACGCGCATCGTCACCTCGTCCTTCGCCGATCTCCGTTTATTCCGCAGCTCTGCTGTGAGTTACAAATATGAGCAGCGGCACGGTATCAAATACCCGGGAGTTACTACAGTAACTGGTAAGGTACACATCAATTACATGTATATCAAATATACCTTTAGTGTTGCCGGCCTTCTTTTCCCCTAAGTATTTGTTGGGGAACGTTGCAGAAAATTAAAAAATTTCCTACGGTTTCACCAAGATCCATCTATGAGTTCATCTAGCAACGAGTCATGGGAGAGTGATTGCATCTACATACCACTTGTAGATCGCGTGCGGAAGCGTTCAATGGAGCAGGGATGATGGAGTCGTACTGCGCCGTGATTCAGATCACCGATGACCTAGTGGTGAGCGGACAACACCTCCGCGTTCAACACACGCGACGGAGCGGATGGCGTCTCCTCCTTCTTGATCCAGCAAGGGGAAGGAGAGGTTGATGATGATCCAGCAACACGACGGCGTGGTGGTGGATGCAGCAGAACTCGGTGAGGGCTTCGCTAAGCAACTACGGGAGGAGGAGGAGGTGTTGCAGGGAGGAGGGAGGCGCCAGGGCTTATTGGTGCGGCCACCCCTCTGAAGGAAATATACCCTAGAGGCAATAATAAAGTTATTATTTATTTCCTTATATCATGATAAATGTTTATTATTCATGCTAGAATTGTATTAACCGGAAACATAATACATGTGTGAATACATAAAACAGAATGTCACTAGTATGCCTCTACTTGACTAGCTTGTTAATCAAAGATGGTTATGTTTCCTAACCATAGACATGAGTTGTCATTTGATTAACGGGATCACATCATTAGGAGAATGATGTGATTGACTTGACCCATTCCGTTAGCTTAGCACTTGATCGTTTAGTATGTTGCTATTGCTTTCTTCATGACTTATACAAAGTTCCTGCAACTATGAGATTATGCAACTCCGTTTACGGAGGAACACTTTGTGTGCTAGCAAACGTCACAACGTGAATCGGGTGATTATAAAGGTACTCTCAGGTGTCTCCAAAAGTATATGTTGAGTTGGCATAATTCGAGATTAGGTTTTGTCACTCCGATTGTCGGAGAGGTATCTCTGGGCCTTCTCGGTAATACTCATCACATAAGCCTTGCAAGCATTGTAACTAATGTTGGAAATATGCCCTAGAGGCAATAATAAAAGCATTATTATTATATTTCCTTGTTCATGATAATTGTCTTTTATTCATGCTACAACTGTATTATCCGGAAATCGTAATACGTGTGAATACATAGACTACAATCGTCCCAGTGAGCCTCTAGTTGACTAGCTCGTTGGTTGACGAGATAGTCATGGTTTCGACTATGGACATCGGATGTCATTGACAAGCGGGATCACGTCATTAGGAGAATGACGTGATGGACAAGACCCAATCCTAAGCATAGCACAAAGATCGTGTAGTTCGTTTTGCTAGAGTTTTTCCAATGTCAAGTATCTCTTCCTTAGACCATGAGATCGTGTAACTCCGGATACCGTAGGAATGCTTTGGGTGTACCAAGCGTCACAACGTAATCGGGTGACTATAAAGGTGCATTACAGGTATCTCCGAAAGTGTCATTGGGTTGACACGGATCGAGGCGAGGATTTGTCCTCCGTATGACGGAGAGGTATCCTGGGCCCACTCGGTAGTGCATCATCATAATGAGCTCAAAGTGACCAAGTGTGCGGTCACGGGATCATGCATTACGGATGCGAGTAAAGTGACTTGCGGTGCGAGACTAAGCGAGGTATTGGGATACCGGCGATCGAGTCTCGGGCAAGTAACATACCGTCGACAAAGGGAATAGAATACGGGTTGCTTGAACCCTAGACATCATGGTTCATCCGATGACATCATCGAGGCGTGTGGGAGCCAACATGGGTATCCAGATCCGCTGTTGGTTATTGACTGAGCGTCGGTCATATCGCATGTCTCCCGAACCCGTGAGGGTCTACACACTTAAGGTTCGGTGGCGCTAGGGTTAATAGGAAGACTTGTATGTGATTACCGAATGTTGTTGAGTCCGGATGAGATCCGGACGTCACGAGGAGTTCGGAATGGTCCGGAGGTAAAGATTTATATATGGGAAGTCGTCAAGCGGACAGGAAAAGTTTGGGTCATATCGGTATTATGGAGGGTCCACGGAAAGGTTCGGAGGACCACGGAGGGGCCACCCCTTTCCGGGGGCCACTTGGGCTGCGTGGGAGGCAGCCAGCCCCTAGTGGGCTGGGCGCACCCCCTCCCCTTGGCCCGTGCGCCTAGGGTTGAGGGGGGAACCCTAAGGGGCGCCTTGCTTGCAGGCAAGCCCCCTCCCTTAACCGCCGCCCCCCCTCTAGATGCATCTAGAGGGGCCGGCCCCCTCCTCCCTTCCCCTATTAATAGAGGGGTGGAGGGGAGGGCTGCACACACCATTGAAGGCGCAGCCCCTCCCCTCCCCAACACCTCTCCTCCTCCGCATAAGCTTGGCGAAGCCCTGCCGGAGAACAGCCACTCCATCTGCATCACGCCGTCGTGCTGCCATTGGAGTTGTCTTCCTCAACCTCTCCTTCCTCCTTGCTGGATCAAGGCGAAGGAGGCGTGGTAAATCCCGTACATGTGTTGAACGCGGAGGTGTTGTCCGTTCAGCACTTGGTCATCGGTGATCGGAATCACGTTGGGAACGTCTTCACCATCACCACTCCCTCGAACGCTTCCGTACTCGATCTACAAGTGGTATGTAGATGCAAACTCTCTCTCATGACTCGTTGCTTAGTAGAACTCATAGATGGATCTTGGTGAAACCGTAGGAAAATTTTAATTTTCTGCAGCGTTCCCCAACGATGGTATCGAGCTAGGTCTATCGTAGTTCTCTTTCTTGCGAGTAGAACACAATTTAGTTGTGGGCGTGGATCTTGTCAATTTACTTGCCGCTACTAGTCTTATCTTGCTCCAGCGGTATTGTGGGATGAAGCGGCCGGACCAACCTTACGTACACTTCGTGAGACCGGTTCCACCGACTAACATGCACTAGTTGCATAAGGTGGCTGGCGGTGTCTGTCTCTCCTACTTTAGTTGGGCGGATTCGATGAAAAGGGTCCTTATGAAGGGTAAATAGAAGTTGACAAGATCACGTTGTGGTTATTCGTAGGTAAGAAAAACGTTCTTGCTAGAACCCAATTGCAGCCACGTAAAGATGCAACAACAATTAGAGGGCGTCTAACTTGTTTTTGCAGCAATTGTCATGTGATGTGATATGGCCAAGTTGTGATGAATGATGAATGACATATTGTGATGTATGAGATCATGTTCTTGTAATAGGAATCACGACTTGCATGTCGATGAGTATGACAACGGCAGGAGCCATAGGAGTTGTCTTTATTTTGTATGACCTGCGTGTCATTGAAGAACGCCATGTAACTTACTTTACTTTATTGCTAAACGCGTTAGCCATAGAAGTAGAAGTAGTCATTGGCGTGACAACTTCATGGAGGCACAATGATGGAGATCATGATGATGGAGATCATGGTGTCATGCCGGTGACAAGCTGATCATGGAGCCTCGAAGATGGAGATCAATGGAGCTTTATGATATTGGCCATATCATATCACTACTACATAATTGCATGTGATGTTTATTATGTTAATACATCTTGTTTACTTAGAACGACAGTAGTAAATAAGATGATCCCTTACAACAATTTCAAGAAGTGTTTCCCCTAACTGTGCACCGTTGCTAAAGTTTGTCGCTTCTAAGCACCACGTGATGATCGGGTGTGATGGATTCTTACGTTCACATACAAAGGGTGTAAGACAGATTTACACACGCGAAAACACTTAGGGTTTACTTGACGAGCCTAGCATGTACAGACATGGCCTCGGAACACGGAGACCGAAAGGTCGAACACGAGTCGTATAGAAGATACAATCAACATGAGAATGTTCACCGATGATGACTAGTCCGTCTCACGTGATGATCGGACACGGCTTAGTCGACTCGGATCGTGTAACACTTAGATGACTAGAGGGATGTCTAATCTGGTGGGAGTTCATTTAAATAATTTGATTAGATGAACTTAATTATCATGAACTTAGTCTAAAACTTTTGAATGATATGTCTTGTAGATCAAATGGCCAGCGCTCATGTCAACTTGAACTTCAACGCGTTCCTAGAAAACCAAGCTGAAAGATGGCGGCAGCAACTATACGGACTGGGTCCGAACTTGAGATCATCCTCATAGCTGCCAGAAACAATATGTCCTAGAAGGACCGCTAGGTGGCGCTCCGTCCCGAGAGAACCAAGACATTATGAATGCTTGGCAGTCTCGTCTTGATGATTACTCCCTCGTTCGGTGCGGCATGCTTTACTGACTTAGAACCGGGGCTCCAAAAGCGTTTTGAGCATCACGGAGCATATGAGATGTTCGAGGAGCTGAAACTTGTTTTCCAAGCTCACGGCCGGTCGAGAGATATGACATCTCCGACAAATTCTATAGTTGTAAGATGGAGGAAAACAGTTACATCGGTGAGCACATTCGAAGATGTGCAGGTTGCACAACCGTATGACCCAGCTGAATATTAACCTCCACGATGAGGCGGTCATTGCAGAATCCTCGATCGCTCCCACCAAGCTACAAGAGCTTTGTGATGAACTACAACATGCAGGGATGGTAAAGACCATTCTGAAGTGTTCTCTATCTGAAGTCAGCCGAGGTTGAGATCAAGAAAGAACATCAAGTGTTGATGGTCAATAAGACCACTAAGTTCAAGAAGGGCAAGGGCAAGAAGAACTTCAAGAAGGACGGCAAGGAGGTTGCCGCGCCCGGTAAGCAAGTTGCCGGGAAGAAGTCAAAGAATGGACCCAAACCCGAGACTAAGTGCTTTTATTGCAAGGGGAGGGGTCACTGGAAGCGGAACTGCCCCAAATACTTAGCGGACAAGAAGGCCGGCAACACCAAAGGTATATTTGATATACATGTAATTGATGTGTACTTTACCAGTACTCGTAGTAACTCCTGGGTATTTGATACCGGTGCCGTTGCTCATATTTGTAACTCACAGCAGGAGCTGCGGAATAAGCGGAGACTGGCAAAGGGCGAGGTGACGATCTTGGCGTCGGGAATGGTTCAGAGTCGATGTGATCGCCGTCGCACGCTACCTCTTCATTTACCTACGGGATTAGTGATGAACCTTAATAATTGTTATTTGGTGCCAAGTTTGAGCATGAATATTGTATCTGGATCTCGTTTAATGCGAGATGGCTACTCATTTAAATCCGAGAATAATGGTTGTTCTATTTATATGAGAGATATGTTTTATGGTCATGCTCCGATGGTCAATGGTTTATTCTTAATGAATCTCGAGCGTAGTATTACACATGTTTATAGCGTGAATACCAAAAGATGTAAAGTTGATAACGATAGTCCCACATACTTGTGGCACTGCCGCCTTGGTCACATTGGTGTCAAGCGCATGAAGAAGCTCCATGCTGATGGACTTTTGGAGTCTTTAGATTATGAATCGTTTGACACATGCGAACCATGCCTCATGGGCAAGATGACCAAGACTCCGTTCTCCGGAACAATGGAGCGAGCAACCAACTTGTTGGAAATCATACATACTGATGTGTGCGGTCCAATGAGCGTTGAGGCTCGCGGAGGATATCGTTATGTTCTCACTCTCACAGATGACTTGAGTAGATATGGGTATGTCTACTTGATGAAACACAAGTCTGAGACCTTTGAAAAGTTCAAAGAATTTCAGAATGAAGTAGAGAATCAACGTGACCGAAAGATAAAATTATTACGATCAGATCGTGGAGGAGAATATTTAAGTCACGAATTTGGTACACACTTAAGAAAATGTGGAATCGTTTCACAACTAACGCCGCTGGAACACCTCGGTAACGGTGTGTCCGAGCGTCGTGTCGCACTCTATTGGATATGGTGCGGTCTATGATGTCTCTTACCGATTTGCCGCTATCATTTTGGGGATACGCTCTAGAGACAGCTACATTCACTTTAAATAGGGCACCGTCTAAGTCCGTTGAGACGACACCGTATGAATTATGGTTTGGGAAGAAACCTAAGCTGTCGTTTCTAAAAGTTTGGGGATGCGATGCTTATGTCAAGAAACTTCAACCTGAAAAGCTCGAACCCAAGTCGGAAAAATGTGTCTTCGTAGGATACCCTAAAGAAACCATTGGGTATATGTTGGGGATACAACTACTGAGTGTGAACCGCCCTGGAGGGGCTGGTTTACCCTCGTCCATAATCCAGGCCCACGGAGGAGGCCCGGAGCCCAGAGGCGACTTAAGGTCCATCTATGTGAACCGCCTTAGTGTTGTAACTTGTGTTGTAAGACAAAGGAGAAGAGACCGAGCCGGACACTTGTATGAGCCGGATCGGGACTCTGTAGACCGGCCGGGCGTCAACCCGTGTATATAAGGGGACGACCGGCGGATTAGGACAGAGATTTAGAGGTCGAGGCGGCGATTGCTCCTAGTCGCCGAAATCACATCAATCCCATCACAAACTAGGCGTAGGCTTTTACCTTCATCGAAGGGGCCGAACTAGTATAACTCACGTGTCTTGTGTCCGCTTTAACCCCTCTAGGTTAACCCGTGCGATGGCCCTACGACTAAGTCCTTTCACGAGGACATCTGCCGTGACAATTCCACGACAGTTGGCGCCCACCGTGGGGCTATCGCGCGACGGTTTGATGATCTTAGAGGGCAAGTTCGAAGGACTCGAAGGCTATGTTGTGGGCCGGATGACTAAGAGTCGTCGCGGCAAGCTCTACATCGGCGATGCGGATTGGGGCCCGAGGCGGCTCGGTTGAATCTGGATACCGGGTCCCCTTTGGCGGCATACACGTGTTCATCGGCAAGATCGGCGAGCCAGGGCCTGGGCGGACATCTGCACCAACCTCGTCGAGGCGGCTCGTGAGGCGAGGAAGAGTCCTGCCACAGCTAAACCGGCGGTCGGCGTGCTTTTCGTGGGAGTCGCCCACGGAGACTACGAGGACGGATCAGCATCCGTGGCGAAACCGTTGTATACTCTGGCGACGAGTCATCGGCGGAGAAAGCGAGTCTCTGTACCAGCTGCAAGATGGCGGATCGGGGTTGTTCCAACGGTGAGAGTATTCGGACCTTTGATCTACCCAACGGGTTGGAATCTTCATGGCGACGCATAGCGGCGCTTCACTCTTGACCATGGCGCCCTGGTCGCCGGTTCAGCAGCGGTGACGGCAGCGGGGAAGGAGGCCCTGTCGCCCCCGGCTCAAGTCTTATAAGAACTTTTCGGCGCATTGGCTGTGCTCTTGGCGAGGCTAATCCGCGGATCAGGACCTCCACAATGCGGAGATTGCAAGGTGAGAACAGATCACCAAAGCTAAAGCGGACTGGCAGCCGCGGGCGTGAGGATGGCGGCGGGCACGGGCGCTTTGGATCTGTGAGCTTATAAGCTCATCTTTGGATCGAGCGCATCACATGAAGTCATGAAAAGGAAATACAGATCCCGTTTACCCTCGGTGTTCTAGGAAGAGAGCTTTTCAATTCCCGAGGCGAGGACCGATAATCCGCCGCGGTTATAAACCGGCGGAAGCACTGGGACGGCCGCGCGGTTCAACCCGTGTGATAGATCTGCCACGACATCATACCGGCGCGCCCAGGCTGTGTGCAGACACCTCCGGGTCACTACTCAACCCGATGGATAACCTTGTTGCGGCTGCGGCACGGTTGGGCGATTCAATTGAAGGCGATTCACCACACGGCGGTAGAGACACGCCGGGTTAAGGAGCTCCTCGGGGCGGCCCTGGCTCAGCAGAAGCGTATTCATATAGTCGGGATCGGATCCACTCCACCCCCTCCCAAGCGGAGTTATAGCCGGCGCAGCAGAGGAACCGGCCGTGTCAAGCACGCGCCGCGGTCCGCCTCGAGCAACAACCGGTGGCGGCGAAGATGCTCAAGTGGTGGTGGACGGGCAGGCACGCAGGAGGAGGCGAGTTAGCGGCGCAACATGAGGACCATCAGCTCGCGCGGTTCGTCAACCATCTTGAACCGGGGTCACGTCCGGATCATTGGGGGTGCCTTGTCTCGTCCACGCTTTACGCAATGTGCGTTTTCCTAAGGACTTCAAAGGACCCGCAAGGTGCCCAATTACACCGCCGATTTGGCTCGAGCGTGGATAGAAAGCTATGAGATGGCCATGGAGATGCTGGATGTGGGCGAAGCTGCGTGTGCGAAGTATTTCACCATGATGTTGGAAGGTGCGGCTCGTGCTTGGTTGAAAAATTTGCCACCCAACTCGGTTAGTTCGTGGACCCGATTCGGACCGGTTCATTCAAATTTCAAAGATACCTGTAAGCAGCCTATATACGTGGTGGATTTGGCGGCTTGTGTCGAGCGGAGGAGAATCTACAACACATTGGGTGCGCCGCGTTTCTGAGGTCTTACATTCATCAGACCGGATCAACCCGGATTCTGCTATCTTAACCCTAGAGGCCAACTGCCGGTTCGAACCGTTGAAATTAAAGCTGGGTCGCATGAAGCATTTTGCAATGACATGGGCACGCTCATGGGCGTTTTGGTAAAGTATGCTGACTCGGCGGTACCAAGGATCCAGTCGAAGGTGACGAAGTAGGGAAGGAAAGCAGAATGGCAATTCCAGAGGCCAGCACATCATCCGCGAGCAATGGAGAAACAAGCGTAAGGCTAACGGTAACATGGGTTTCTGGCTAACACCAGCGCGACAGGACAAGGGACAGCGGCGCAAAGGCAAGCAATCAAACCGGGGTGGTGCACAAGGTCACAATCCGGGCGTTTGAATTACTTGTTGAATCAACATTGTCCGAAGCATGGGGACGAAGGAGGCACCGCGAATCACCTCTGGAAGGATTGTTATATTATGCACGAGTTCAAAAATTCTAATGCTTTCGGTATGATCAAAGCACGGCGGCGGTTCGAGGGTCCGCCCGGGTTCTGGCGAAGAAATTCGGCCCTGGTTTGGTGGTAATCCGGGCGGGCAAGGCAATCAAAACAATCGAACAATTAGAGCCAAGGGGTTACAATCAACAACAGCAGCGATCGGGTTACCAAAGCAATCCAAAACAGTTAAGCGATTGGGCGGTATCACGTCTTTACCACTAGCTTGGACAGGCGGGACCGCAAACTTCAGCGGCGGGCGGTCGGTGTTGTTGAACGGCCGCACCGCATTACTGCGCTGGTCGAGCAACCTATTGTATGGAGCGAGAGGATCATCCTCCCGAGTTTACAATCCGGGTCAGCTGGCCTGGTAGTGGCACCTCGGTGGGAGGCTACAAGTTCACCAAGGTGCTTATGGATGGAGGAAGCAGCATCAACATCCTATACTACGAGACCTTCCGGCGTATGGGGTTGACGGATAGACATCTCAGGCCGTCCAGCACCGTATTTCACGGCGTGGTGCCCGGCAAGTCGGCATATCCGGTCGGTAAGATAGCTCTGGAGGTGGCCTTTGGAGATGAACATGACTCTAGATTGGAAACATTGACGTTTGAGGTGGTGAAAATCCAAAGCCCTTACCACGCCCTGTTTGGGCGGCCGGCTTATGCTAAGTTTATGGCGCGGCCTTGTTATGTTTATTTGCAGCTGAAAATGCGGGTCACAAAGGGCGATAACGGTTCACGGAGCCGCGGATTGCTTTGGAATGCGAGGAAGGTGATGCGGCTTATCAGAGTCGGTTTGTGCCCTGAAGAGTTAAAGTATTATAAAGACAATGTTGATCCGGCGGATATGACCCCTTTGAAGAAGCCGACTCTGAGCACGATCCGGTTTGAAGTTCAAATCGGCAGCTGAGACAAAACTTGTTGATTTTGTGCGGCGATTCGTCCAAGCAGTTCACCATCGGTGCCAACTTGGATCCTAAATAGGAAAGCGCGCTCATCGAGTTCATCCGTGAGAATCGGGACATTTTGCATGGAAGCCTTGACATGCCGGTGTACCGAGGAACTCGCTGAGCACACTCTTAATGTTGACCCCAAGTACAGACCGGTAAAGCAGTTTCTTCGCGGTTCAATGAGGAAAAGCGCAAGGCCATTGGAGAGGAAGTTGCTAGGCTCTTAGCGGCAGGGTTTATTGTTGAAGTCTTTCATCGAGTGGCTTGCTAATCCGGTGTTGGTCCTTAAGAAGAATGGCACTTGGCGCATGTGTGTGGATTACAGATCTTAACAAAGCTTGTCCAAGAGATCCTTCGCCCTCCCGCATTGACCAGATTATTGATGCTACGGCGGGTTGTGGCGTTTGAGCTTTTGGATGCGTATTCGGTTATCACCAGATTAAGATGGCGGTTAAGGACCAGGAGAAGGCGGTGTTTATCACCTTTTGGAGCCTACGCTATGTATCTATGCCTTTTGGGCTCAAGAGCGCCCAAGCAACTTATCGGCGTTGCGTGCAAATTGCTTGCACGAATAGATCGGCCGTAGCGTGCGCTTATGTGGATGATATCGTGGTGAAATCAAGGCAGAAGGAAGCGTTGATTGAGGATTTAAAGGAAACTTTTGACAACTTGCGGGTGTACAAGATGATGCTCAACCCGGCCAAGTCGTCTTTGGTGTTCGGCGGAGCAAGTTGTTGGGTTTCCTTGTGTCCAGCGAGGATTGAAGCTAATCCGGAGAAGATTACAGCTATCACCTCCTTGGCCAAGCCAAAGTGTATCAATGATGTCCAACGTTTGGCAGGTCGGATTGCTGCGCTAAGCGGTTTATCGATCGCCTAGGAGAAGGCCATTCCTTTGTACGAGATCTTTGAAGAAGGCGGATCGGTTAAATGCAGAGCTCGGCCGTGATGAGGCATTGGAGGACTTAAGCGGCAGCTGGCCAACCCGCTGTTCTTGCCGCTCCCATTGACAAGGAGCCGCTCTGTTATATGTTGCTGCTAATGCGAGGCGGTCAGCGTGGCCATTGTGGTGGAGCAAAGGAGGCGGGAAGGAGTATCCGGTTCAACGGCGGTTTATTATATCAGCGAGGTCCTCATTGATTCTAGCGAGAGATATCCACATTGGCGAAAGCGATATATGGGGTTTTATGGCAAGTCGGAAGCTCAAGCAATATTTCCAAGGCACCCCATCACGATGGTCGATTCAGCTCCTTTGGGCGATATCATCTGAACCGGGAAGCGGCGGCGGATTGCTAAGTGGGTTATAGAACTTGGGCATACGGTTTAAGGTATGTGCCTCGGACGGCGGTAAAATCTCGAGCACTTGTGGATTTCATTAATGATTGGGCGGAGTTGCAAGCACTGAAGAAAAGCGGATCACACCTATTGGACCATCCACTTTGATGGGTCCGAGCAATTGGAGGGCTCGGGGTGGAGTCGTATTAACTTCCCACGAGGTGACAAGTTATGCTCGTTCTTAAGCAATGTTCCCCTTTACTAACAATGCAGCTGAGTATGAAGCTTTGCTCCATGGTCTCTGGATGGCTAAGGAGATGAATCTAAGCGGGTCAAGTGCTTTGGTGACTTCGGACTTGGTGGCCCAAGCAAGTGTCAGTGCTTGGGATTCCAAAGACCCACTCATGGCTGCGTATCGTCGGGAGGTGGATATGGTTGCAGGACACTTTAAAGGTTATCGGGTGGACCATGTGGATCGCCGGAAGAACGCGGCGGCGGATGCTTTAAGCCGGCTCGGTTCTCAACGTAAACGGTCCGTAATGTCTTCCTTGACGTCTTGCACAATCCGTCGGTTAAGCTTCTGATGAGGTCGATTTAGCTATTCCTGATCCGGAGGCTCACTTGGTGGCAGCCTTGCATGTCATTCGGATTGGACCCTCCTTATTTGGCATACATGAACCGGCGAGTTACAGAAGGCGAGGCGCTGGCCCGACAGATAGTTGGCGGTCTAAATCTATGACCATACATAAGGCGAGTTGCATCGTTGCGGCGTGTAAAAGGCGTTTCAGCGTTGTGTGTCCCCGAGGAAGGCCGTGAGATATTGCGTGAGATCCATGAAGGGATTGTGGTCATCACGCGGTTCAAAATCCTTGGTGGCCAAAGCATTTCGCCACGGTTTCTATTGGTTGTTGCCCATCTTGATGCGGAAGATCTGGTCGAGACGATGTGATGGTTGCCAAAAGTTCTCGGGCGTGCTCATGTACGGCCCAGAATTGAGGATGATTCCAATTACTTGGCCGTTTGCGACTTGGGGCTGGATATGGTTGGACCTTTCAAAGGTCCAAAGACAAAAAACCCACTGTTGGTGGCGGTTGATAAGTTTACCAAGTGGGTCGAGGCGAGCACTGTTAGTAAGTGTGATGCGGCCACGGCGGTTCAGTTCATCAAAAGGTGATTTTCGGTTTGGGTTTCCACGGTATCATCACGGACAATGGCACCAATTTGTCCAAGGGAGCCATGAAGGAGTTTTGTGAGCGAGCACATCCGACAGCGTTTCTTGATGGCCCACCCGCGGTCCAATGGTCAAGCGGAGCGAGCTAATCAGGAGATCTTGAGGGTATTAAACCCGGCTTATGGTCCCTTTAGTGAGGACACGGGCTGTTGGGTCGAGGAGCTGCCATCTTTGATATGGAGTATCAATACTACACCAAACAGATCCACTTTGGATACCGCCGTTCTTTATGGTCTATGGGCGGGCGGTCCTTCCTGTGATATCGTCATGACTCGCCCGTGTGGCGGCTTATGTTGAAGCCGATAGTGAGGCAGCCGGCGGGGCGATTTGGATCGATTGGATGAGGAGCGAGATATGGCGGCTGCTCGTTCGGCGATTTACCGGCAAGATCTTCGTCGGTATCACACCGGCGGGTTAGAACAAGAACCTTCGGGAAGGAGACTTGGTGCTTGGCTCATTCAAGACCAGACAGATATGCACAAGCTATCCCCACCTTGGGAAGGGCCCTTTGTGGTCGAAGAATCTGTACAGCGGGTCATACTATCGATTGATGTTCGAGGCGGAAAGACTCACGCACGTGAGAAGAGGAGACCAACAGGCCGTGGAACATAGCTCATCTTGACCTTATTATACGAGCCATAGACTCCACTTATGTACATATTAAGACAATGTATATATTATGAATAAAAGCAATAAACGGATCCTCGGCCAAAGCGGGGTATCCGTTACGTATATAAAGTCGGTTTGGGTACATGGAGATGTTGTCGTGAAGCGGCCTCGGTTTAACCCTTTGCCTTGATTTTCAGAAATTTTTTGTCACTTGGGGGCTTGGTGGTGTCGAACCAATGCAACACCTCTTGACGGAAAGCCACCAGATCACAGGGACATGGTCACGTCTGAACCGATCACCCCTCTTGGTCGACCTAAGGCCATAGAATCACTTAGGAGCTTTGATCGAACCGAACCATTGCAATGCCACTTGATCGGCATCATGCCACGATTTCGAGTTGGGGACTGGCTGACTTGAACCATCGCTACACCTTATAGGGAGCTTGGTCTGTCCGACCATGGTAACACCATCGATCCGGCTCAGTAAAAGCCTTTTCTTGCAAAACGGTTGTTATCATTGCCTTTGCTTCCATGTGGTTTTTATACCAATCATTTGATTTTTGTTTGCCTTCTTAAACCGACAAACCTCTTTAAACCGGATTCAAGTTGTCAGAATTCGGTCCATTTTTAATCCGGCGATTTTGTTCCGGTTTGATTTTTCTGTTAACATCCCATTATGGAGTAATAGGGGGCTTATCATGCCCGACACGGTTTACACGGTAAACCGGCATTTTGAGCACAGGAGTTATTTTCTCCTTTGCCGGTAATGGTTTCTAAACCTCCGCCTCAAGATTGGCTAAGCCAACTGCATGCCCGGCTCTGGCAGGTATTTTTATATCATAACGTTTGATCATATACATCCCTATTTTCTTATATAAATATATGGGCGTCACAAGCCGGTGGCGACACAAGCCGCCGTGGCGAGTTAAAAATTTGTGATTGCAGGTAAAATAAGTTTGAGGTTCATCACTCCACGATGTCAGCACCACCATGCAAAAGGTTCTGGTGAGGTTGTAAAGGCATTGTTCAAAACAAAGTCTGACTATCCTATTACAAAGCCTTTTAAGGCCGGTGTTTCATGTGGTGTTATGCCTTGAAGCTTGGGCGTCACCCGGCTTGCGGATTACGCTTCTTCGCCGGGTTGGCGTGAGGTAGAGGCGCTGGCGTCGGTTCAACTTCTTCTTCTTCCTCACCCAAAGCCGGAAGTCATTAGTAGACTAGTCAATCCGGGTTAAGGCCTAAAGACAGCTTCTTCACTTATCAGCTCAGCGGATCAGCGTCGAGGCATAAGTGTGCTTACGGATTGGAGGAACAAGGCTCGCACTTCAGGGATGACAAACTCCACCCGCTTGTTGTTTGCGTCATAAAAAGCGGTGAACCGCCGGGTTAGCTTCGGCTGCCGATTGACTTCGCCAATGGGCGCATTTCCTTTGTTATCCGTTTGAGCGTCGTTATCAAAGGCTTCACCGTTTTCTTGGCGCTAGAAACCTTTGGCTATGTCGGCGGATCAAGATCTGCTATCACGCCTTGGCGCGAGTCGAGCGATGAGGGTGCCAGCCGGGCCGCGAGCGCTTCAACTCTTCAAGCTGCCCGGAACCATGGACAGCGGTCAGTGTCTCTCGATCGAGGGGCGGCGCCGTGTTGTCGTCTGATGTGGCGCATATGACTCGCTGGGCGCCGGTATATAGCTGCTCAATCAGGGTGTAAGAAGCCTTGAGCTTCTTCCGCACGTCAGAGCCCAGATGAGCAATACGCTTGCCTGCACCAGGTTCAGATAGCTCAAGTTAAACCGGCGGCAATATTAAAGCAGGTGTATTCAGTGCAAATTTTCTTACCAAAGATGGCAGAGGTCATGGCATGAACTTGGCGCTTCAGTTTGGTAAGTTCTTCGGTCACCGGTTTAAGAGCTGATTCGGCATCTTCTGCCCGTTTTGTCAAACCGGTTTTCTCGGTGTCCCATTTGGCCCGCTCGGACGCATATCCTTCCTTCAGCTGTTCCATAGCGGCCAAGGCAGTTCTCAATTCATCCTTGGCCTTGGTGGTCTCGGCTTGTTGAGTCTCAAGCTGCACGAAGGTCCTTGAGTTTGCGGTTTCTGGTAGATCTCATTACGATAACAAAGGAAGCATGTTAGTTGTGTTATTATAAAGTCCACGCTCAATACAAGTATTCAACTTGGCACTTGGGGGCTAATGGCTAATTGATCTCAGTTCGGTATGGGATCTGAAATTAAGTCTCGGTTTAACTATGACAAATTAAACCGACCCTTGGAACTCTGATACTGCAGTTCAAGGTGTATGGTTGTTTCACGAAGTTAAGTGCCGCTTTATTTGGACAAGTTAAACCGACCCTTGAGGCGATTGCGCAGCAAAAGTACAAAACAGAGCATAAATCCTTACCTCATAGCGGTCCTTCATGCGATTTACGAGACCGGCTTCAAGGTCACGGCTTGTGTAGAGCGGTCGTAAAAGCGGAGTGAAGTTCTTGGGCAGAAAAATTGTCGTGGTGACAGATCAGTTTTCCCTTGTCTTTACCCATGGTGGCAGACTCTCCCTTGGCGTTGTGTTTTGTTAAAGCGACCGGTTGGCTAGGGCAGTATAGCGCGTGCCGTCACAATAACATCATCATTCTTGGCGGGCTGGCGGATCGGTGATCTTCTTTGGGCTTGGTGCCTTCATGCTCGGCTCGGCGGTTCAATAATTACGACCCGCTCTGCGGTCGGACTTCGGTGGAGCAGGATGCGAGGTTTCCACTTGAGCCCCAGTTCAGCTTCGGCGGATCAGCAATATCGTCTCGGTACAACTCGCGAGCTATTCTTAGCGACTTGAGATTTTCGTGGGTTTGTTCAGGGTCTTTTCGGATCAACATCCGCAATAGGGTCAAGGGTTTTGCTTTCTTACTCAAGCGAGCCTTGGTGCTGCAGTATTCAGAATTGAATTAAGACAAATTGGCCAAAGCAATGGTAAACCGAATTGACGGGACAGCAGTTGCGTACCTGCAGCAACTTTAAGCGGTGGCGATTGCGTGGTTGATGAACCGCGGACGAGTTGGAAGAGGCACGATAATTGGTCAGATGGGTTGAGAGGACATCGGAAGAAACCCTTTAAGGGATAGCGCTTTTCGGAGAACAATTCACCTCCGGGCGACTTTTCCGGGTTGGTGTGTCAGTAAACCGGATGAAGTAATCCGTTGGCCACTATGCCGTCGTAAATGGCGCTCTTCACCTCTTTGTGTCTTCAAGGAAAGGTTTGGATTCAAGTAAGCACAGGAATGATATTTTTCACTTTCGGACGGCGCGCGAATTCTCTTAACCGGCGCAAGGTCGGATTCGGAAGAAAGAAAGATTACCTCAACAGTGTCGGCATGACTGGCTTCAGCATCATCCTGGGAGGAGAAATTGTCAGAAAAAGGAATACAAAGGAAAAATCATAAGCAAGAAGAAACACAAAGCGGAAAGCGGTTTCTGGCGGCTCCCGTAAGAATATCAAGTTTTACCTCAACCGATTCTTCGTCCTCCGCGGATCGGAGGACTCGGCGGTTTTCTTCTTGCACTGCTTTCTTGGTTGCCTTGGACTTTACAGCGGCGCCCGAACCGGTTTAATACGTTTCGAAGGAGCTGTCGGCGAGAAGTAACAAGGATTAATGCATATCAACAAAGTATTAAGGATCCAAAGGCGGTGAGTAGAGCTTTACCGCCGGCGGTTTGTTAGCAACAGAATGGAGCCAACCCGGTTAGGCTGCGAGCGGAGATCGGTTAATCAAGCATCTTCTTTACAATCTCTGTGACCTCAAGTTCGATGATGGGCAGCTCGTGGCGTCTTTGAGGTTCTTTGAGGCTGCGGTGTACTCATGCATCAATCCGGGCGTGGCTTAGTGGCAAGATGCCCCAAGAAACCCAACACCGCACAAGGTCCACGCCGGTTAAGCCATTGGCCATTAGAGCCGGAGCTTGATTATTTGGCGCGAAGTTCTTCCGTTCATGGCGGTTAAGCGTGAAGGCAGCGGATCTTGGTTCTTGAGCGGTGAGGGCGATAACCCGCAAGGGGTTCTCGTTGGCGAGGAGCAGTGTTCGGCGGTAGAACCAGGTTTGGTTCCAATCCTTTGGATGGTTGTGGTGTTTGGCGTGAGGAAAATCCACCTCCTTCCTCTTCTGGATTGAAACACCGCCCAGCTACGTGTTGGGACCATCGAGAAAATTGATGCTGACGGTTCAAGTGGAAAAATCCGGAACAGCTCCACAGATGGTTCTTCCGAAGATAGACTTCACGAAGACTTGAAAGTTGCATATGTTTGACACGGAGTTGGGCCGATATCATGCGGATGGAGTTGCAAACTTGCAAGGGCGTCGGAAAATTTTGAACCGGCGGGCAGAATCCCGGTCTAAGTGCTGCATAAACACAATTACTTCTCCCTCTTGTGGCTCGGGAGGAAACTTCGCCATCCGGAACACGCCCGATTGGAGGACATTTTGGAGCCAAACCTCCGGTGGTGACATAGCCGTTGAGTTGCGTTTGGTGATTTTGGACGGACCCAATTGCAAGCTGAGAATTGAGAGCCATTCCGGAAGACTAAGCTGCGAAAGAAAGGAAAGCGGTTCACCGTTAAGCGATTCAGGCATATTATACATTGTTAAACCGGCGATTCAGCAGCGGCTTCCGATCGGTTTAGCGAGGACTAATGGAGGACGGATTAGCTATCAAAAGTTAAACCGCCCGAATAAGGCGAGCTGAAAAATCTACTAAGTGTGGGATGAAACAGTTTTCACATGCGAATGGAAGTAATCGAGATCTACCAAAGCTCTAGTAGGAAAAACTTTACAACCTATGCAAACCTCATAAAGAGCAGGAGGGTTGGGTATTCTACATTCGAGGATCTGAACAAAGGAAAGGTGCATAAAGAGTTAATTGACGGCGGGGCAGCCACCTGCACGAGGAAGTGCAGTGCGGCTGAGTCGTGCGGCCATGGCGGAGCAGGTATGAAGAACTGATATGAGCACCTATGAACTATGAGATGAACAGGGTTTTCGGATGGGATCTAGGGCTTGAGAGGAACCTTACGGCGAAAGCGAAACCGCGGAGGAGCGCCGAAAACTCGATCTGATCAGGTTGATCAGCGGCCCGGCGTGGAAGCGTCGTTCGAAGGTCGAGGCGACGGCGGAGCTTCAGGGCTGGGCGTCGTGAGGAAGAAGAAGAAAGAAAGAAAGGCGGCCGATCTATTTATAAGGGACCGGAGCAATCAGCGGCGCGAGAATCGAGGAGTCAAAAGCGGCGGACGGTGCAGCGCCGCCTCGATTTCGGGATAGCATTAAATGAAGGAATCTTCTGTTTGGATTTCTTTATTAAAGATGGCGTCAAGGTGCCACGACACGGAGATCGGAGGATAGCGTCACGGTGGTTCAAGCGGATGGCGGTTTACAAAATATGAAAGGAGATCAAGAGTTTCTGAAAATGTTGAAGATTAACTGAACGGTTCAAGTCAATCTGGGGCCTAATGTTGGGGATACAACTACGAGTGTGAACATACAGGAGGGGACGGTTTACCCTAAATCCATAATCGAGCCCACGGAGGGCCCGGAGCCAGAGGCGACTTAAGGTCCATCTATGTGAACCGCCTTAGTGTTGTAACTTGTGTTGTAAGACAAAGGAGAAGAGACCGAGCCGGACACTTGTATGAGCGGATCGGGACTCTCATGAACCGGCGAGGCGTCAACCCGTGTATATAAGGGGACGACCCGGCGGCGGATTAAGGACAGAGATTTAGAGGCTGAGGCGAAGCGATTGCTCCCTAGTCGCCGAAATCACATCAATCCCATCACAAACTAGACGTAGGCTTTTACCTTCATCGAAGGGGCCGAACTAGTATAACTCACGTGTCTTGTGTCCGCTTTAACCCCTCTAGGTTAACCCGTGCGATGGCCCTACGACTAAGTCCTTTCACGAGGACATCTGCCGTGACAATTCCACGACAGTATACCTTCTACTTAAGATCCGAGGGCAAGATCTTTGTTGCCAAGAACGGAACCTTTCTGGAAAAGGAGTTTCTCTCGAAAGAAGTAAGTGGGAGGAAAGTAGAACTCGATGAAGTACTACCTCTTGAACAGGATAGTAGTGCATCTCGGGAAAATGTTCTGTGATGCCTACACCAAGCGAAGAGGAAATTCATGATGATGATCAAGGTACTTGAGATCAAGTTGCTCTTGAACCCGTGGGTCCACTAGGACACGTTCCGTACCAGTGAATGCGGCAATCCTGTCTTGGAAATCATGTTGTTAGACAACAATGAACCTTGAACTATGAAGAAGCGATGGCGGGCCCAGATTCCAACAAATGGCTAGAAGCCATGAAGTCCGAGATAGAATCCATGTATGAAAACAAAGTGTGGACTTTGGTGACTTGCCCGATGATCGGCGGCGATAGAAAACAAATGGATCTTTAAGAGGAAGGCGGACGCGGATGGTAATGTCACCATCTATAAAGCTCGACTTGTCGCTAAGGGTTATCGGCAAGTTCAAGGGATTGACTACGATGAGACTTTCTCTCCGTGGCGAAGCTTAAGTCCGTCGAATCATGTTAGCAATTACGCATACTATGATTATGAGATATGGCAGATGGATGTCAAAACAGCGTTCCCTAACGGATATCTTAAGGAAGAGCTGTATATGATGCAGCCGGAGGGTTTTGTCGATCCTAAGAATCTTGACAAAGTATGCAAGCTCCAATGATCCATTTATGGGCTGGTGCAAGCATCTCGGAGTTGGAACATTAAGCTTTGATGTGATGATCAAAGCGTTTGGGTTCTACAGACTTATGGAGAAGCCTGCGTTTACAAGAAAGTGAGTGGGAGCTCTGTAGCATTTCTCATACTATATGTAGATGACATCTTGTTGATGGGAAATGATATAGAATTCTTGGACAACATTAAGGCCTACTTGAATAAGTGTTTTTCAATGAAGGACCTTGGAGAAGCTGCTTATATATTAGGCATCAAGATCTATAGAGATAGATCGAGGCGCCTCATAGGTCTTTCACAAAGCACATACCTTGATAAGATTTTGAAGAAGTTCAAAATGGATCAGTCAAGAAGGGTTCTTGCCTGTATTGCAAGGTGTGAGATTGAGCTCAGATCAATGCCCGACCACGGCAAAAGATAAAGAAGAGATGAGTGTCATCCCTATGCCTCAGCCATAGGATCTATTATGTATGCCATCTTGTGTACGGACCTGATGTAAACCTTGCCGTAAGTTTGGTAGGAAGGTACCAAAGTAATCCCGGCAAGGAACACTGGACAGCGGTCAAGAATATCTGAAGTACACGAAAAGGACAAAGGACATGTTTCTCATTTATGGAGGTGACGAAGAGCTCAAATGCGTAGCAGGTTACGTCGGCGCTAGCTTCGACACAGATCTGGATGAATCAAAGTCACAAACCGGATCGTGTATATGTTGAATGGTGGAGCGAGAAGCTGGTACAGCTGCAAGCGAGAAGCGTCGTGGCGGGATCTACATGTGAAGCGGAGTACATGGCAGCCTCGGAGGCAGCACATGAAGCAATTTGGGTGAAGGAGTTCATCACCGACCTAGAGTCATACCCAATGCGTCGGGGCCGATCAAACTCTTCTGTGACAACACTTTGGAGCTATTGCCCTTGCCAAGGAGCCCAGGTTTCACAAGAAGACCAGAGCACATCAAGCGTCGCTTCAACTCCATCCGTGAAAATGTTCAAGTTGGAGACATAGAAATTTGTAAAGTGCATACGGATCTGAATGTCATGAGATCCGTTGACTAAACCTCTTCATGGGCAAAACATGATCAACACGAACTCTATGGGTGTTCGATTCATCACAATGTAACTAGATTATTGACTCTAGTGCAAGTGGGAGACTGTTGGAAATATGCCCTAGAGGCAATAATAAAAGCATTATTATTATATTTCCTTGTTCATGATAATTGTCTTTTATTCATGCTACAAGCTGTATTATCAGGAAATCGTAATATGCGTGTGAATACATAGACTACAATCGTCCCTAGTGAGCCTCTAGTTGACTAGCTCGTTGGTGACGAGATAGTCATGGTTTTCGACTATGGACATCGGATGTCATTGACAAGCGGGATCACGTCATTAGGAGAATGGCGTGATGGACAAGACCCAATCCTAAGCATAGCACAAAGATCGTGTAGTTCGTTTTGCTAGAGCTTTTCCAATGTCAAGTATCTCTTCCTTAGACCATGAGATCGTGTAACTCCCGGATACCGTAGGAATGCTTTGGGTGTACCAAAGCGTCCTGGCGAAGCTGGGTGACTATAAAGGTGCATTACGGTATCTCCGAAAGTGTCATTGGGTTGACACGGATCGAGACGAGGATTTGTCACTCCGTATGGCGGAGAGGTATCACTGGGCCCACTTTCGGTAGTGCATCATCATAATGAGCTCAAAGTGACCAAGCTTACGGTCACGGGATCATGCATTCTGATGCGAGTAAAGTGACTTGCGGTAAAGAGACTAAGCGAGGTATTGGGATACCGACGATCGAGTCTCGGGCAAGTAACATACCGTCGACAAAGGAATAGAATACAGGGTTGCTTGAACCCTAGACATCGTGGTTCATTCGATGACATCATCGAGGCGTGTGGGAGCCAACATGGGTATCCAGATCCGCTGTTGGTTATTGACTGAGCGTCGGTCATGTACGCATGTCTCCCGAACCCGTGGGTCTACACTTAAGGTTCGGTGGCGCTAGGGTTAATAGGAAGACTTGTATGTGATTACCGAATGTTGTTGAGTCCGGATGAGATCCGGACGTCACGAGGAGTTCGGAATGGTCCGGAGGTAAAGATGTATATATGGGAAGTCGTCAAGCGGACACGAGAAAAGTTTGGGTCATATCGGTATTATGGAGGGTCCAGGAAAGGTTCGGAGGACCACCGGGAGGGGCCACCCCTTTCGGGGGGACACTTGGGCTGCGTGGGAGGCAGCCAGCCCCTAGTGGGCTGGGCGCACCCCCTCTGTTGGAAATATGCCCTAGAGGCAATAATAAATTAGTTATTATTATTATATTTCCTTGTTCATGATAATCGTTTATTATCCATGCTATAATTGTATTGATAGGAAACTCAAATACATGTGTGGATACATAGACAACACCATGTCCTAGTAAGCCTCTATTGGCTAGCTCGTTGATCAATAGATGGTTACGGTTTCCTAACCATGGACATTGGATGTCATTGATAACGGGATCACATCATTAGGAGAATGATGTGATGGACAAGACAATCCTAAGCCTAGCACAAAGATCGTAGTTAGTATGCTAAAGCTTTTCTAATGTCAAGTATCATTTCCTTAGACCATGAGATTGTGCAACTCCGGATACCGTAGGAATGCTTTGGGTGTACCAAGCGTCCTGGCGTGGCTGGGTGACTATAAAGGTGCACTACGGTATCTCGAAAGTGTCATTGGGTTGTACGAATCGAGGCGGGATTTGTCACTCCGTGTAAGCGGAGAGGTATCTCTGGGCCCACTCGGTAGGACATCATCATAATGTGCACAATGTGACCAAGGGGTTGATCACGGGATGATGTGTTCGGAGCGAGTAAAGAGACTTGCCGTAGCGAGATTGAACAAGGTATCGGATACCGGCGATCGAATCTCGGGCAAGTACAATACCGCTAGACAAAGGGAATTGTATACGGGATCGATTGAGTCCTTGACATCGTGGTTCATCCGATGAGATCATCGTGGAACATGTAGGAGCCAACATGGGTATCCAGATCCGCTGTTGGTTATTGACGGAGAACGTCTCGGTCATGTCTACATGTCTCCCGAACCGTAGGGTCTACACATAAGGTTCGATGGCGCTAGGGTTATAAAGGAAGTTTGTATGTGGTTACGAATGTTGTTGAGTCCGGATGAGATCCCGGACGTCACGAGGAGTTCGGAATGGTCGGAGGTAAAGATTTATATATGGGAAGTCTGTTTTGGTCACGGAAAAGTTTGGGGTTTATCGGTAACGTCTGGGACCACGGGAGGTCGGGGTCCACCAAGTGGGGCCACCAACCCCGAGAAGGTTGCGTGGGCCAAGTGTGGGAGGAACCAGCCCCAAGGGGCTGGTGCGCCCACAAGAGGCCCAAGCGCCAAGGGGAGTGGGAGGGCAAACCCTAGGGCAGATGGGCCTAAGGCCCATCTAGTGGGCGCCTCCTCTCCCTCCCTCTTGCCCCCCCTTGAACCCATCTAGGGCTGCCGCCCCTCTGGGGTGGGAACCCTAGAGGGCGCACCCTCCACCCCTTCCCTATATATATGAGGCCTAGGGGCTGCCCATAACACATGATTTAATCTCCCTCTTGGTGCAGCCCTGCCTCTCCTCTTCCTCCTCTCCCTTGGTGCTTGGCGAAGCCTGCTGGGATGCCACGCTCCTCCATCACCACCATGCCGTTGTGCTGCTGCTGGATGGAGTCTTCCTCAACCTCTCCCTCTCTCCTTGCTGGATCAAGGCGTGGGAGGCGTCACCGGGCTGTCACGTGTGTTGAGCGGAGGTGCCGTCCGTTCGGCACTAGGATCTCCGGTGATTTGGATCACGGCAGTGCGACTCCTTCAACCCCGTTCTCTTGAGCGCTTCCGCTTAGCGATCTACAAGGGTATGTAGATGCACTCTCCTTCCCTCGTTGCTAGTTTCTCCATAGATAGATCTTGGTGACACGTAGGAAAATTTTGAATTTCTGCTCGTTCCCCAGCAGTGGCATCATGAGCTAGGTCTATTCGTAGATTCTTTTGCGAGTAGAACACAAAGTAGTTGTGGGCGTTGATGATGTTCAATATGCTTACCGTTACTAGTCCAATCTTGTTTGACGGTATTGTGGGATGAAGCGGCCGGACCGACCTTACGTACTCTTCGTGAGGCAGGTTCCACCGGTGACATGCACTTGGTGCATAAGGTGGCTAGCGGGTGCCGATCTCTCCCACTTTAGTCGGAGCGGATTCGATGAAAAGGGTCCTTATGAAGGGTAAATAGCAATTGGCATATCACGTTGTGGTTTTGCGTAGGTAAGAAGCGTTCTTGCTAGAAACCCATAGCAGCCACGTAAAACATGCAAACAACAATTAGAGGGCGTCTAACTTGTTTTTGCGGGGTATGCTATGTGATGTGATATGGCCAAGAAGAATGTGATGAATGATATGTGATGTATGAGATTGATCATGTTCTTGTAATAGGATTCACGACTTGCATGTCGATGAGTATGACAACGGCGGAGCCATAGGAGTTGTCTTTATTTATTGTATGACCTGCGTGTCATTAAACAACGCCATGTAATTACTTTACTTTATTGCTAACGGTAGCCATAGTAGTAGAAGTAATAGTTGGCGAGACAACTTCATGGAGACACGATGATGGAGATCATGATGATGGAGATCATGGTGTCATGCGGTGACGATGATGATCATGGAGCCCGAAGATGGAGATCAAAGGAGCAAAATGATATTGGCCATATCATGTCACTATATATAATTGCATGTGATGTTTATTATGTTTATGCATCTTGTTTACTTAGAACGACGGTAGTAAATAAGATGATCCCTTACAAATTTCAAGAAGTGTTCTCCCCTACTGTGCACCGTTGCTACAGTTAAGTCGCTTCTAAGCACCACGTGATGATCGGGTGTGATGGATTCTTACGTTCACATACAGCGGGTGTAAGACAGATTTACACAGCATAAACACTTGGGGTTAACTTGCGAGCCTAGCATGTACAGACATGGCCTCGGAACACAGAGACCGAAAGGTCGAGCATGAGTCGTATAGTAGATCGATCAACATGAAGATGTTCACCGATGATGACTAGTCCGTCTCACGTGATGATCGGACACGGCCTAGTTGACTCGGATCATGTAATCACTTAGATGACCAGAGGATGTCTATCTGAGTGGGAGTTCATAAGATGAACTTAATTATCTGAACATAGTCAAAAGATCTTTGCAAATTATGTAAATGGCTCGCGCTTTAGTTCCCTTGTTTAGATATGTTCCTAGAAAATATAGTTGAAAGTTGAAAGTAGCGATTATGCGGACATTAGAAAGCTTATGTCCTTAATGCACGCTCGGTGTGCTGAACCCCAAGCGTCGTTTGTGGATGTTGCGAACATCGGACATACGTTTTGATAACTACGTGATAGTTCGGTTAAGCGGTTTAGAGTTGAGGCACCAAAGGCGTTTTCAAAGCGTCGCGGAACATATGAGATGTTTGAGGGCTGAAATTGGGATTTCAAGCTCGTGCCCACGTCAAGAGGTATAAGACCTCCGGCGATTTTCTTAGCCTGCAAACTAAGGAGAAAAGCTCAATCGTTGAGCTTGTGCTCAGATTATGCGAGTACAACAATCACTTGAATCGAGTGGGAGTTAATCTTCCGATGAGATAGTGATGTTTCTCCAAAGTCATTGCCACCAAGCTGCTAGAGCTTCGTGATGAACTATAACATATCGGGGATAGATATGATGATCCTTGAAGTATTCGCGATGTTTGACACATGAAAGTAGAAATCAGAAGGAGCATCAATTGTTGATGGTTGGTGAAACCACTAGTTTCAAGAAGGGCAAGGGCAAGAAGGATACTTCATGAAGCGGCAAATCAGTTGCTGCTCTAGTGAAGAAACCCAAGGTTGAACCCAAACCCGAGACTAAGTGCTTACGTAATAAGGGGAACAGCCACGGAGCAGAATTACCCTAGATACTTGGTAGATAAGAAGGCTGGCAAGGTCGATAGAAGTATATTGGATATACATTATGTTAATGTGTACTTTACTAGTACTCCTAGTAGCACCAGGGTATTAGATACGGTTCGGTTGCTAAGTGTTAGTAACTTCGAAATAAAAGCTACGGAATAAGCGGAGACTAGCTAAAGGTGAGTGACGATATGTGTTGGAAGTGTTTCCAAGGTTGATGTGATCAAGCATCATGCGCTCCCTCTACCATCGAGATTGATGTTAAACCTAAATAATTGTTATTTGGTGTTTGCGTTGAGCATAGACATGATTGGATTATGTCTATCATGCAATCTGATTATTCATTTAAGGAGAATAATGGTTACTCTATTTATTTGAATAATACCTTCAATGGTCTTGCACCTAAAGGAATGGTTTATTGAATCTCGATCGTAGTGATACACATTTTCATGCCAAAAGATATAAGATAGTAATGATAGTACCACTTACTTGTGGCACTGCCATGTAAGTCATAAAGCGCATGAAGAAGCTCCATGTTGATGGATCTTTGGACTCACTCGTTTTGAAAAGTTTGAGACATGCGAACCATGTCTATTGGTGTATCTGCATGAAGAAACTCCATGCAGATGGATCGTTTGGACTCACTTGATTTTGAATCACTTGAGATATGCAAATCATACCACATGGGCAAGATGGTGAAAAGCCTCGGTTTGATAAGATGGAACAAGATAGCAACTTGTTGAAGTAACACATTTTGATGTGTGCAGTCAATGAGTCTTTGAGGCATCAGATGAATATCGTTATGTTCTTACTTCACGGATGATTTGAGTAGATGTTGAGTATATTTACTTGATGAAACACAAGTCTGAATTATTGAATGGTTCAAGTAATTTCAGAGTGAAGTTTAAGATCTTCGTGACAAGAGGATAGAATGTCTATGATATGATCATAGAGATGAATATCTGAGTTCTGAGTTTTGGCACACAATTAAGACATTGTGCAAATTGTTTCACAATTAATACCGCTGGAACACCATAGTGTGATGGTGTGTCCGAACATCATAGTTGCACCCTATTAGATATGGTGCGTACCATGATGTCTCTTATCGAATTACCACTATCGTTCATGGGTTAGGCATTAGATACAACCGCACTCACTTTAATGGGGCACCACGTAATTCCGTTGAGGCGACACCGTTTGGAGAAACCTAAGTTGTCGTTTCTTAAAAGTTTGGGGCTGCGGCGCTTATGTGGAAAAGTTTCAGGTTGATAAGCTCGAACCCAGCGGATAAAATGCATCTTCATAGGACACCCAAAACAGTTGGGTATACCTCCTAATTCAGATCCGGAAGCAATAGGGATTGTTTCTTGAATCGGGTCCTTTCTCGAGGAAAAGTTTGTCTCGAAAAGTTGAGTGGGAGGATGGTGGAGACTTGATGAGGTTATTGAACCATCACTTCAACTAGTGTGTAGCAGGGCACAGGAAGTTGTTCCCGTGGCACCTACACCAATTGAAGTAGAAGCTTGTGATAGTGATCATGAAGTTTTGGATCAAGTCACTACTGTACCTCGTGGGGTGACAAGGATGCGTACTACTTGAGTGGTGCGCAATCCTGTCTTGAAGGTCATGTTGCTAGACAACAATGAACCTCGAGCTATGGAGAAGCGATGGTGGGCCCAAATTCCGACAAATGGTTAGAAGCCATGAAATCCGAGATAGGATCCATGTATCGAGAACAAAGCATGGACTTTGGTGGACTTGCCCGATGATCGGCAAGCCATTGAGATGAATGGATCTTTAAGAAGAAGAGCGGACGTGGGCGGTAATATCACCGTCTATGAAGCTCGACTTGTGGCAAAGAGTTTTCACAAGTTCAAGGAGTTGACTACGATGAGATTTTCTCATCCGTAGCGATGCTTAAGTCCGTCGGAATCATGTTAGCATAAGCTGCATTTATGAAATCTGGCAGATGGATGTCAAAATGAGTTTCCTTACCGGTTTCGTAAGGAAAGGTTGTATGTGATACAATCAGAAAAGTTTTGTCGATCCTAAGGATGCTAAAAGGTATCTGGCTCAGTGATCCTTTCTAAGGACTGGAGTAAGCATCTCGGAGTTGGAATGTGCGCTTTGATGAGATGATCAAAGATTTTGGGTTTATACAAAGTTTATGAGAAACTTGTATTTCCAAAGAAGTGAGTGGGAGCACTATAGAATTTCGATGAGTATATGTTGTTGACATATTGATGATCGAAATGATGTAGAAATTCTGGAAAGCATATAGGGTTATTTGAAAAGTGTTTTCAAGTGAAAACCTGTATTAAGCTACTTGAACATTGAGCATCAAGATCTATAGGATAGATCAAAAATGCTTAATGGTACTTTCAAATGAGCATATACCTTGACATGATCTTGAAAGTGTTCAAGATGGATCGATCAAAGAAGGAGTTCTTGCACGAGTTGTAAGGTATGAAGTTAAGAGTTAAAGCTCGACCACGGCAGAAAAGAGAGAAAGGGCGAAGGTCGTCCCTATGCTTAGACATAGGCTCTATAGTATGCTATCTTGTGTACCGCACGAAGTGTGCCTTGCCATGAGTCGGTCAAGGGGTACAAGAATGATCCAGGAATGGATCATTGGACAGCGATCAAAATTGTCCTTGGAGTAAATAAGGACATGTTTCTCGATTATGGAGGTGATAAAGAGTTGGCGTAAAGGGTTACGTCGATGCAAGCTTTAACACCTATCCGAGTGACTCGAGTAGCAAACCGGATCGTATAGTGGAGCAACCATTTGGAATAGATCCAAGTGGAGCGTGGAAGCAGCATTTACAATATGACATAGAGAATTGCAAAGCACACACGGATCTGAAAGGTTCAGACCGTTGACTAAAACCGTTGACTAAAACCTCTCTCACAAGCAAAACATGATCAAACCTCGAACTCATTGAGTCTAAATCACATGATGATGTGAACTAGTTTGAGACACTAGTAAACTCTTTGGGTGTTGGTCACATGGCGATGTGACCTATCGATGTTAATCACATGGCGATGTGAACTAGATTATTGACTCTAGTGCAAGTGGGAGACTGTTGGAAATATGCCTAGAGGCAATAATAAATTAGTTATTATTATATTTCCTTGTTCATGATAATCGTTTATTATCCATGCTATAATTGTATTGATAGGAAACTCAAATACATGTGTGGATACATAGACAACACCATGTCCCTAGTAAGCCTCTATTGACTAGCTCGTTGATCAATAGATGGTTACGGTTTCCTAACCATGGACATTGGATGTCATTGATAGCGGGATCACATCATTAGGAGAATGATGTGATGGACAAGACAATCCTAAGCCTAGCACAAAGATCGTAGTTAAGTATGCTAAAGCTTTTCTAATGTCAAGTATCATTTCCTTAGACCATGAGATTGTGCAACTCCGGATACCGTAGGAATGCTTTGGGTGTACCAAGCGTCCTGGCGTGCTGGGTGACTATAAAGGTGCACTACGGTATCTCCGAAAGTGTCATTGGGTTGGCACGAATCGAGGCTGGGATTTGTCACTCCGTGTAAGCGGAGAGGTATCTCTGGGCCCACTCGGTAGGACATCATCATAATGTGCACAATGTGACCAAGGGGTTGATCACGGGATGATGTGTTACTGAGCGAGTAAAGAGACTTGCGATAGCGAGATTGAACAAGGTATCGGATACCGACGATCGAATCTCGGGCAAGTACAATACCGCTAGACAAAGGGAATTGTATACGGGATCGATTGAGTCCTTGACATCGTGGTTCATCCGATGAGATCATCGTGGAACATGTAGGAGCCAACATGGGTATCCAGATCCGCTGTTGGTTATTGACGGAGAACGTCTCGGTCATGTCTACATGTCTCCCGAACCCGTAGGGTCTACACATAAGGTTCGATGGCGCTAGGGTTATAAAGGAAGTTTGTATGTGGTTACGAATGTTGTTGAGTCCGGATGAGATCCGGACGTCACGAGGAGTTCGGAATGGTCGGAGGTAAAGATTTATATATGGGAAGTCTGTTTTGGTCACGGAAAAGTTTGGGGTTTATCGGTAGCGTCTGGGACCACCGGGAGGTCGGGGTCCACCAAGTGGGGCCACCAACCCCGAGAAGGTTGCGTGGGCCAAGTGTGGGAGGAACCAGCCCCAAGGGGCTGGTGCGCCCCACAAGAGGCCCAAAGAGCGCAAGGGGAGTGGGAGGGTAAGGCCCATCTAGTGGGCGCCTCCCTCTCCCTCCCCTCTTGGCCGCCCCCCCCTTGAACCCATCTAGGGCTGCCGCCCCTCTAGGGGTGGGAACCCTAGAGGGGGCGCACCCTCCACCCCTTCCCCTATATATATGAGGCCTAGGGGCTGCCCATAACACATGATTTGATCTCCCTCTTGGTGCAGCCCTGCCTCTCCTCTTCCTCCTCTCCTTGGTGCTTGGCGAAGCCTGCGGGATGCCACGCTCCTCCATCACCACCATGCCGTTGTGCTGCTGCTGGATGGAGTCTTCCTCAACCTCTCCTCTCTCCTTGCTGGATCAAGGCGTGGGAGGCGTCACCGGGCTGTCACGTGTGTTGAGCAGCGGAGGTGCCGTCCGTTCGGCACTAGGATCTCCGGTGATTTGGATCACGGCAGTCGACTCCTTCAACCCCGTTCTCTTGAGCAGCTTCCGCTTAGCGATCTACAAGGGTATGTAGATGCACTCTCCTTCCCTCGTTGCTAGTTTCTCCATAGATAGATCTTGGTGACACGTAGGAAAATTTTGAATTTCTGCTCGTTCCCCAACACCCTCCCCTTGGTCCATGCGCCTAGGGTTGGGGGAACCTAAGGGCGCCCCCTTGCTTGGGGGCAAGCCCCCTCCTGCCCCCCTCTAGATGCATCTAGGGGGGCGACCCTCCTCCCTTCCCTATAAATAGAGGCGGAGGGAGGGCTGCACACACCATTGAAGGCGCAGCCCCTCCCTCCCAACACCTCTCCTCCTCCGCATAAGCTTGGCGAAGCCCTGGGAGAACAGCCACTCCATCGCCTCACGCCGTCGTGCTGCCATTGGAGTTGTCTTCCTCAACCTCTCCTTCCTCCTTGCTGGATCAAGGCAGAAGGAGGCGCCGTAAATCCGTCACGTGTGTTGAGCGGAGGTGCTGTCCGTTCAGCACTTGGTCATCGGTGATCGGAATCACGTTGGGAGCGTCTTCACCATCACCACTCCCTCGAGCAGCTTCGTACTCGATCTACAAGTGGTATGTAGATGCAAACTCTCTCTCATGACTCGTTGCTTAGTAGAACTCATAGATGGATCTTGGTGAAACCGTAGGAAAAATTTTAATTTTCTGCAACGTTCCCCAACAACTAATGAGTTAGTTATGAAATGATGTATTACAGAGCGAGTAAAGAGACTTGCGGTAGCGAGATTGAACTAGGTATTGGATACCGACGATCGAATCTCGGGCAAGTACTATACCGATGACAAAGGGAACAACATTATGTTGTTATGCGGTTTGACCGATAAAGATCTTCGTAGAAAATGTAGGAACCAATATGAACATCCACGTTCCACTATTGGTTATTGACCGAGAATAGTTCTAGGTCATGTGTACATAGTTCTCGAACCCGTAGGGTCCTTGCAACTTAACGTTACGATGACAATTTTATGAGTATTGATGTACGAAGTTTGTTGAGTCCGGATGTGATCACGGACATGACGAGGAGTCTCGAAATGGTCGAGACATAAAGATTGATATATTGGAAGCCTATGTTTGGACTTGAATAGTTCGGGTGAAATCGGGATTTCTAGGAACACCGGGTTACGGAACCCTCCGGGGGTTAATGGGCCTTAGTGGGCCATGAGGGAGAAGAGGAGGGCCGGCCGGGGCAGGCGGCCCCTCCCCTAGTCCAAATAGGACAAGGAGAGGAGGCGCCCCCCTCCCTCTTCCCTCCCCAAGTCCTAATCCAACTAGGAAAGGGGGAGTCCTACTCCGGTGGGAGTAGGACTCCTCCAGCGCCTCCTCCTAGGGCGGCCGCACCCCTTGCTCCTTTATATCTCGGGGCAGGGGGCACCCCATAACACACAAGTTGATCTACGGATCGTTCCTTAGCCGTGTGCGGTGCCCCTCCACCATATTCCACTTGGTCAATCGTCGCGGAGCTTAAGCGAAGCCTGCGCCGGTGGAGCATCATCATCGTCACTGCGCCGTCGTCTTGTGGAACTCATCCCGACACTTTGCTGGATCGGAGTCGGGGATCGTCATCGAGCTGAGCGTGTGCTGAACTTCGGAGGTGCCGTGCGTTCGGTACTTGGATCGGTCGGATCATGAAGGCGTCGACTACATCAACAGCGTTGTTATAACGCTTCGCTTACGGTCTCACGAGTGCGTGGACATACACTCTCCCCTCTCGTTGCTATGCCATCACCATGATCTTGCGTGTGCGTAAGAAAATTTTTGAAATTACTCGTTCCCCAGCGGTGGCATCCGAGCCTGGTTTTATGCGTTGATGTCATATGCACGAGTAGAACACAAGTGAGTTGTGGGCGATATAAGTCATCTGCTTACCAGCATGTCATACTTTGGTTCAGCGGTATTGTGAGATGAAGCGGCCGGACCGACATTACAGCGTGCGCTTACGCGAGACTGGTTTCACCGCTTGAGCACTTGTTGCTTTGGTGACCGGCGGTGTCTGTTTCTCTCACTTTAGTTGAACCGAGTGTGGCTCGCCTGGTCCTTGCGAAGGTTAAAACAGCACCAACTTGATAAACTATCGTTGTGGTTTTGATGTGTAGGTAAAACGGTTCTTGCTCAGCCCGTAGCAGCCACGTAAAACTTGCAACAACAAAGTAGAGGGCGTCTAACTTGTTTTTGCAGGGCATGTTGTGATGTGATATGGTCAAGGCGTGATGCTATATTTTATTGTATGAGATGATCATGTTTTGTAACCAAGTTATCGGCAAGCTGGCAGGAGCCATATGGTTGTCGCTTTATTGTATGAAATGCAAATGCCATGTAATTGCTTTACTTTATCACTAAGCGGTAGCGATAGTCGTAGAAGCAATAGTTGGCGAGGCGACAACGATGCTACGATGGAGATCAAGGTGTCGCGCCGGTGGCGATGGTGATCATGGCGGTGCTTGGAGATGGAATCACAAGCACAAGATGATGATGGCCATATCATATCACTTATATTGATTGCATGTGATGTTTATCCTTTATGCATCTTATTTTGCTTTGATTGACGGTAGCATTATAAGATGATCTCTCACTAAAATTATCAAGAAGTGTTCTCCTGAGTATGCACCGTTGCTAAAAGTTAAGTAGTGCCCGGACACCACGTGATGATCGGGTGTGATAAGCTCTCGTCCATCTACAACGAGTGCAAGCCAGTTTGCTGCAGGAATACTCAGGTTAAACTTGCGAGCCTAGCATATGCAGATATGGCCTCGGAACACGGAGACCGAAAGGTCGGCGTGAATCATATAGTAGATATGATCAACATAGTGATGTTCACCATTGAAAACTACTCCATCTCACGTGATGATCGGTTATGGTTTAGTTGATTTGGATCACGTGATCACTTGGATGACTAGAGATGTCATCTAAGTGGGAGTTCTTAAGTAATATGATTAATTGAACTTAAAATTATCATGAACTTAGCACTGATAGTATTTTGCTTATCTATGTTTGTTGTAGATAGATGGCTCGTCTTTGTAGTTCCGTTGAATTTTAATCGTTCCTTGAGAAAGCAAAGTTGAAAGATGATGGTAGCAATTACGGACTGGGTCCGTAACTTGAGATTATCCTCATTGCTGCACGGAAGAATTACGTCCTGGAAGCACCGCTGGGTGCGAACTGCTGCTGCGAGAACAACGCCGAAGTTGTGAGCGTCTGGCGAGCAAAGCTGATGACTACTCCATAGTTCAGTGTGACATGCTACGGCTTAGAACCGGGTCTTCAACGGCGTTTTGAGCGTCATGGGGCATATGAGATGTTCCAGGAGTTGAAGTTAATATTTCAAGCAAATGCCGGATTGAGAGATATGAAGTCTCCAATAAGTTCTATAGCTGCAAGATGGAGGAGAATAGTTACGTGAGTGAGCACATACTAAAATGTGCAGGTATAATAATCACTTGATTCAACTGGGAGTTAATCTTCCGGATGATAGTGTCATTGACAGAATTCTCCAATCACTGCCACCAAGCTACAAGAGCTTCGTGATGAACTATAATATGCAAGGGATGAACAAGACACTTCCCGAGCTCTTCACAATGCTAAAAGCTGCGGAGGTAGAAATCAAGAAGGAGCATCAAGTGTTGATGGTCAACAAGACCACTAGTTTCAAGAAAAGGGCAAAGGGAAGAAGAGGGAACTTCAAAAGAACAGCAAGAAAGTTGCTGCTCAAGAGAAGAAACCCAAGTCTGGACCTAAGCCTGAAAGCCGAGTGTTTCTCTGCAAACAAACTGGTCCTTTGAAGCGGAACTGCCCCAAGTATTTGGCGGATAAGAAGGATGGCAAGGTGAACAAAGGTATATGTGATATACATGTTATTGATGTGTACCTTACTAGAGCTCGTAGTAGCTTTGGGTATTTGATAATGGTTACATTGCTAATATTTGCAACTCGAAGCAGGACTACGGAATAAGCGAGCAGCGGCAAAGGGCGAGGTGACGATGCGGCGTGGGAAAGCGGTTCCAAAGTCAATGTGATCGCATGTCGACACGCTACCTCTACATCTACCTTGGGATTAGTTTTAGACCTAAATAATTGTTATTTGGTGCCAGCGTTGAGCATGAACATTATATCTGGATCTTGTTTAATGCGAGGCGGTTATTCATTTAAATCGAGAGAATAATGGTTGTTCTATTTATATGAGTAATATCTTTTATGGTCATGCACCCTTGAAGAGTGGTCTATTTTTATTAAATCTCGATAGTAGTAATACACATATTCATAATGTTGAAGCCAAAAGATGCAGAGTTAATAATGATAGTGCAACTTATTTGTGCACTTGCCGTTTAGGTCATATCGATGTAAAGCGCATGAAGAAACTCCATCTTGATGGACTTTTGGAATCACTTGATTATGAATCACTTGGTACTTGCGAACCGTGCCTCATAGGCAAGATGACTAAAACACCGTTCTCGGTTCTATGGAAGAGCAATAGATTTGTTGGAAATCATACATACAGATGTATGTGGTCCGATGAATGTTGAAGCTCGTGGCGGATATCGTTATTTTCTCACCTTCACGGATGATTTAAGCAGATATGGGTATATCTTCTTAATGAAGCATAAATCTAAAACATTTGAAAAGTTCAAAGAATTTCAGAGTGAAGTTGAAAATCATCGTAACAAGAAAATAAATTTTCTCACGATCTGATCGTGGAGGAGAATATTTGAGTTCGAGTTTGGTCTACATTTGAAAAATTGCGGAATAGTTTAGCAACTAACGCATACCGGAACACCACAGCGTAATGGTGTGTTCGAGCGTCGTGTCGTACTTTACTAGATATGGTGCGATCTATGATGTCTCTTACCGATTTACCGCTATCGTTTTGGGGTTATGCTTTAGAGACGGCCACATTCACGTTAAATAGGGCACCATCAAAATCCGTTAAAACAACTCCTTATGAACTATGGTTTGGCAAGAAACCAAAGTTGTCGTTTCTGAAAGTTTGGGGCTGCGATGCTTATGTGAAAAAACTTCAACCTGATAAGCTTGAACCCAAATCGGAAAAATGTGTCTTCATAGGATACCCAAAGGAAACAGTTGGGTACACCTTCTATCACAGATCCGAAGGCAAGACATTCGTTGCTAAGAATGGATCCTTTCTAGAGAAGGAGTTTCTCTCGAAAGAAGTGAGTGGGAGAAAAGTAGAACTTGATGAGGTATGAGTACCAGCTCCCTTATTGGAAAATGGTTCATCACAGAAATCGGTTCTGTGAAACCTACACCAATTAGTGAGGAAGTTAATGATGATGATCATGAAACTTGAGATCAAGTTTCTCTTGAACTCGTGGGTCAACTAGAGTAAGATCCGCTTTTGAGTGGTACGGTAATCCTATTACGGAAGTCATGTTCCTTGACCATGGTGAACCTACAAACTATGAAGAAGCGATGGTGAGCCCAGATTCATAAAATGGCTGGAAGCCATGAAATCTGAGATGGGATCCATGTATGAGAACAAAGTATGGACTTTGGTTGACTTCCCAATGATCGGCAAGCCATTGAGAATAAATGGATCTTTAAGAAGAAGGACCGACGCTGATGGTAATGTAACTGTCTATAAAGCTCGACTTGTTGCGAAAGGTTTTCGACAAGTTCAAGGGTTGACTACGATGAGACTTTCTCACCCGTAGCGATGCTTAAGTCTGTCCGAATCATGTTAGCAATTGCTGCATTTTATGATTATGAAATTTGGCAAATGGATGTAAAACTGCATTCTTGAATGGATTTCTAGAAGAAGAGTTGTATATGATGCAACCAGAAGGTTTTGTTGATCCAAAAGGTGCTAACAAAGTGTGCAAGCTCCAGCGATCAATTTATGGTGCAGTGCAAGCCTCTCGGAGTTGGAATAAGCGCTTTGATAGTGTGATCAAAGCATATGGTTTTATCTGAGACTTTTGGAGAAGCCTGTATTTACAAGAAAGTGAGTGGGAGCTCTGTAGCATTTCGATATTATATGTGGACGACATATTATTAATTGGAAATGATATAGAATTTCTGGATAGCATAAAAGGATACTTGAATAAAAGTTTTTCAATGAAAGACCTCGGTGAAGCTGCTTACATATTGGGCATCAAGATCTATAGAGATAGATCAAGGCGCTTAATTGGACTTTCACAAAGCACATACCTTGATAAAGTTTTGAAAAAGTTCAAAATGAATCGAGGCAAAGAAAGGTTTTTTACTGTATTACAAGGTGTGAAATTGAGTCGGACTCAATGCCCGACCACAGCAGAAGATAGAGAAAATGAAAGATGTTCCTATGCTTCAGCCATAGGCTCTATCATGTATGCAATGCTGTGTACCAGACACGGCGTATGCTTAGCAATAAGCTTGGCAGGAAGGTACCAAAGTAATCGAGTGGATCACTGGACAGCGGTCAAAAACATCTGAAATACGAAAAGGACTAAGGATATGTTTCTCGTATATGGAGGTGACAAAGAGCTAGTCGTAAATGGTTACGTCGATGCAAGCTTTGACACTGATCCGGACGATTCTAAATCGCAAACCGGATCGTGTTTTTATTAAGCGGTGGAGCTGTCGGTTGGTGCAGTTCTAAACAAAGCGTCGTGGCGGGATCTACATGTGAAGCGGAGTACATAGCTGCTTGAAGCAGCAAATGAAGGATGCGGATGAAAGAGTTCATTTCCGATGAAGATCTTACGTGACAATCTTGGTGCAATTGCCTTGGCAAAGGAATCCAGATTTCACAAGAGGACCAAGCATATCAAGAGGCGCTTCAATTCCATTCGGGACCAAGTCCAAGTGGGAGACATAGAGATTTGCAAGATACATACGGATCTGAATATTGCAGACCCGTTGACTAAGCCTCTTCCTCGAGCAAAACATGATCAGCACCAAGACTCCATGGGTGTTAGAATCATTCTTGTGTAATCTAGATTATTGACTCTAGTGCAAGTGGGAGATGAAGGAAATATGCCCTAGAGGCAATAATAAAGTTATTATTTATTTCCTCATATCATGATAAATGTTTATTATTCATGCTAGAATTGTATTAACGAAAACATGATACATGTGTGAATACATAGACAAACATATAGTCACTAGTATGCCTCTACTTGACTAGCTCATTAATCAAAGATGGTTATGTTTCCTAACCATAGACATGTGTTGTTATTTGATAAATGGGATCACATCATTAGGAGAATAATGTGATTGACATGACCCATTCCGTTAGCCTAGCACTTGACCGTTTAGTATATTGCTATTGCTTTCTTCATGACTTATACATGTTCGGTAACTATGAGATTATGCAACTCCGTTTACGGAGGAACACTTTGGTGCTACCAAGCGTCACAAGCGTGGCGGGTGATTATAAAGGAGTACTACAGGTGTCTCCAAAGGTACATGTTGGGTTGGCGTATTTGAGATTAGGTTTTGTCACTCCGATTGTGGGAGAGGTATCTCTAGGCCTTCTCGGTAATACACATCACATAAGCCTTGCAAGCATTGCAACTAATAATTTAGTTGCGAGATGATGTATTCGGAGCGAGTAAAGAGACTTGCGATAGCGAGATTGAACTAGGTATTGGATACCGCGATCGAATCTCGGGCAAGTAACATACCGATGACAAAGGGAACAACATTATGTCGTTATGCGGTTTGACCGATAAAGATCTTCGTAGAATATGTAGGAACCAATATGGGCATCCAGGTTCCGCTATTGGTTATTGACCGAGAATAGTTCTAGGTCATGTCTACATAGTTCTCGAACCCGTAGGGTCCTTGCAACAATATTACGATGACAGTTTTATTATGAGTTTACAAGTTTTGATGTACGAAGTTTGTTGAGTCCGGATGTGATCACGGACATGACGAGGAGTCTCGAAATGGTCGAGACATAAAGATTGATATATTGGAAGCCTATATTTGGATATCGGAATGGTTCGGGTGAAATCGATTTTTTAGGAACAGGGGTTACGGAACCCTCCGGGGATAATGGGCCTTAGTGGGCCATGAGGGAAAAGAGGAGGGCGGCCAGGGGCAGGCGCGCCCCCTCCCCTAGTCCGAATAGGACAAGGAGAGGGTGGCGCCCCTTCCTCTTCCCTCCCCTTTCCTTCTCCAACAAGGCAGAGGGGAGTCCTACTCCGGTGGGAGTAGGACTCCTCGGCGCCCCCTGAGGGCGGCCGCACCTCCCCTCCCTCCTTTATATCTGGGGCAGGGGCACCCCAGAACACACAAGTTGATCTCTGGATCGTTCCTTAGCCGTGTCGGTGCCCCCTCCACCATATTCCACCTCGGTCATATCGTCGCGGAGTTTAGGCGAAGCCTGCGCCGATAGAGCATAATCATCGTCCTGCGCCGTCGTCTTGTGGAACTCATCGACACTTTGCTGGATCGGTCAGGGGATCGTCATCGAGCTGAGCGTGTGCTGAACTCGGAGGTGCCGTGCGTTCGGTGCTTGGATCGGTCGGATCGTGAAGGCGTCGACTACATCAACCGTGTTGTCATAGCGCTTCGCTTACGGTCTCACGAGTGCGTGGACAATACTCTCCCCTCTCGTTGCTATGTCATCACCATGATCTTGCGTGTGCGTAGGAAATTTTTTGAAATTACTACGTTCCCCAACAGCGGGGGCCAAGGGGGGAGACTTGCCCCCCAAGGCAAGTGGGGCGCCCCCCCCCCCACCCTAGGGTTTCCAACCCTAGGCGCAAGGGGGGCAAGTGGGGGGCGCACCAGCCCACCATGGGCTGGTTCCCTCCCAGTTCAGCCCACGGGGCCCTCCGGGATAGGTGGCCCCACCGGTGGACCCGGGACCCTTCCGGTGGTCGGTACAATACCGTAACCCAGAAATTCTCCCGATGGCGAAATAGCACTTCCTATATATAATTCTTTACCTCCAGACCATTAGGAACTCCTCGTGGCGTCCGGGATCTCATCCAGGACTCCCAACAACATTCGGTTTGCTGCATACTCATATTCATACAACCCTAAGCGTCACCGAACCTTAAGTGTGTAGACCCTACGGGTTCGGGAGACATCTGAACATGACCGAGGCGGCTCTCGATCAATAA